>JBBGZY010000436.1:2145000-2504900 GCA_037952925.1 Lithobates clamitans | reverse complement strand
TGTATAGAAATCTAAAAAGTATTTTACAATCGTGTCCATGATCATCATGTGTGAATCTGAAAAATTCTTCTGAAACTTCATCGATAATCCATGTGGATCCCAAACATGTAATCTATGAAATTCAGTGAAATAGAAAGTAACACTCTTCTTACTTTTTTAAGCGATAGTTTTGTAAGCGTCCATAAATATCTGTCTACCCTTAGCTCCTTCGTTAGTCATGATCTTGCTTGTAGGCAGGTGCAGGCTGTACAAAAGAGATGACAACCACCCCAAATTTATAACTAGCCTTTGCAGTAAGGTGCACATGGAAGGGTAACACACAACACAAACAGACAAAAATTTGGACACATTTACCAGCTAGCCTGCAAAAAAAAAAAAAAAACCAAACAGTCTCTACTCCCTACTGTAGGTGGCGCTCAACCGAAGCAGCAATGCAGAAGGGGAAGCAAGTTGTGAGGAACTTAGCCTCTCTATGACTTCCTGCGGTCACAGGGGGAGATAGCTGGTCACAGTGGTGTAGTGGTTAGCACTTTCACCAAGCAGCAAAAGGGTCGCTGATTCAAATCACGACACCATCTGCCTGGAGTTTGCATATTCTCCCTGTGCCTGTGTGGGTTTCCTCCAGGCACTCCAGTTTCCTCCCACACGCTAAAGTCATGCTGGTAAGTTAATTGGCTCCTGTCTAAAATTGGACCTAGTCAAGCGTGTTGGGACCCTTTGGGGCAAGACCGGGGTATATCAAGATACATCTCAACTCAACTTTTAGAGGCCATCTTGGGTCAGGCAGAGTTTTTTTAGACTTCGGCTCCTGGGTGTGGCGTACTTTTTTTTTTTTATTTTTTTTTTTTTTTACGTGAGTGGCTAGCATAGGGACAGTGCTTAGAGGTAGGGAAACAGTGAAGGAACTATGTCTACCTTCTTCAGGAAGCCTCCCCTTTTTTGGGTGTGGACCAACCAGGCCACATTCTGCTCCCCGTTGCAGACGCTTTCGGCATACTCAAGTCTTCAGACCACTGTTTCGGGCTCCGGACGGGCCCACCTTCCCGCCAGATTTGAATAAGTTGTGTTTGAACCTTTTCATACAATAATAATTTTGTTGACTGACTTGGACTCTGTGGGGTTGATTTACTAAAGGGAAAAAGACCTCTGCAAGTGCACTTGCTCCAGAGCTTAGTAAATGAGTAGAAGCTCTGCTGACGTCCACCATCCAATCATGTTCAAGCAAAAATTCAGTTTTTTTTTATGTTCCTTGCATGTGATTGGGTACTCTTTGCAAGGTGAAGCCTTACCTCATTTACTAAGCTCTATCACAACTGCACTTTGCAAAGTGCACAGTCCTTTTTGCCTTTAGTAAATCAACCCCTATGTGTTTATGGCTGCCCTCCATACTTTACTGCACCTTGCTCACCAAGTGTTTCCCGAAACGGGAAGACCACGCTTCTTCCTTTTTTTTTTTTTACCCTATGTTCTATTACAGAAGGATATAGCATTTAACTGTAATATAAGACTTTAATCATAGTACATAGTAATCATGAGTACTCCCAATTGAATATGGGCAATAGACCTCCCAACAAAACATCACCAGGTCAACTTGAAGGCACCAAGACAATCGACCTTGTTGTGAACGGTTTATTAGCCAGTGCTTGCCAGCTAAAATGATGGTGTTTAGTGAATGCCCGCTTGGCTCCAACCTGGCACGTTTCTTTACGAATTGGAACCTTCGTCAAAATCCTTTGCTGCCATCGTGCCTCTTTTGACCAATCGGAATCCTTCTCTTTTCACAGACATGGATGACGATTTCAGAGAGCACCTCACAACCTACATCTCCGATCTTGCGGCAGAAATTTGGTCCTGCCAGAAAACCACTTTCAGTGGAGAGAAGATCACCTGTGGAGATGTGGGGAAAGAGCTGAAGGTCAGTCCATTACAGAAATCATATACTGATGAAATTTATACCACTTCTATAGCAAACCAGTGCATTGGGGGAAAATGCAATAATCCATAGTGATCAATCGATGGAATCTGATTGCTAGGCAGAACTTGCCGCTTCTACTGCAGCTCATGTGTGCCTGCTAGATAAAGGGAAAAAATGGGGGGGGGGATGCAATAATCCATAGTGATAGGGAAAAATGGGGGGGGGATACAATAATCCATAGGGAAAAATGGGGGGGGGATACAATAATCCATAGGGAAAAATGGGGGGGGGGATGCAGTAATCCATAGGGAAAAATGGGGGGGGGAATGCAATAATCCATAGCGATAGGGAAAAATGAGGGGGGGGGGGATGCAATAATCCATAGGGAAAAATGGGGGGGGGGGGGGATGCAATAATCTATAGCGATAGGGAAAAATGAGGGGGGGGAGGGATGCAATAATCCATAGCGATAGGGAAAAATGGGGGGATGCAATAATCCATAGCGATAGGGAAAAATGGGGGGGGGGATGCAATAATCCATAGCGATAGGGAAAAATGAGGGGGGGGGGATGCAATAATCCATAGCGATAGGGAAAAATGTGGGGATGCAATAATCCATAGCGATAGGGAAAAATGGGGGGGGGATGCAATAATCCATAGCGATAGGGAAAAATGGTGGGAAAATGCAATAATCCATAGCGATGGGGAAAAATAGCATGGGGAATAATGCAATAATCCATAGCGATCAAAGGGGAAAAATGGGGGGGGGGGGGATACAATAATCCATAGCGATAGGGAAAATTGGGAGGATTTGGATTATCGCATTTTCCTTTTGGATTACTGCATTCCCCCCGAATGCAATAATCCATAGTGATAGAGGAAAATAGAGAAGGGGGGGATGCAATAATCCATAGCGATAGGGAGAAAATGGTGGGGGGGGGGGTGCAATAATACATAGCAATAAGGAAAAATGCAATAATCCATAGCGATGGGGAAAAATAGCATGGGGAATAATGCAATAATCCATAGTGATCATTTGATGGAATCTGGTTGCTAGGCAGAACGTGCCGCTTCTACTGCAGCTCATGTGTGTCTGCTAGATAAAGGGGAAAATGGGGGGGGGGGATGCAATAATCCATAGCGATGGAGAAAATGCAATGATCCATAGCGATAGGGAAAATTGGGGGGGGATACAATAATCCATAAGGAAAAATGCAATAATCCATAGCGATAGGGAAACATAGCATGGGATGGGGGGGAATGCAATAATGATGGGGGGGGGGGGGTGCAATAATCCATAGTGATAGGGAAAAATAATCCTTAGTGATGGGGAAAAATGCAATAATCCAAAAGGAAAATGCAATAATCCATAGCGATGGGGAAAAATGGGGGGGGGGGGTGCAATAATCCATGGCATCTGGTTGCTAGGCAGATCTTGCCGCTTCTATTGCAGCTCATGTGTGCCTGCTGGATAAAGTCTTCTGAATTCTTTAGCTCAGTTACCTAAATCTGATCACCATGGAACATGTCAAGGCAGAAGTTGGCTGTCCAAGAGCAAAATGATGGGTATGAAGTCTGTAACCCCCCCCCCCCCCATTCTATTTTCATACTCCAATCCCATAGTACCATAAAGTCAATGCTTTGGACACTGGTCAGTTTTTTTTTTTCATAGTTCCTGCGTAAAAAAAGGTGGAAGAAAAAGCCATGACCATTAAATCCTATGGAACGCGTCACACCGGTCAGTTGCAGGTCAGTTGCGTTTTTCAAAGTCCTGCAAGCTGCATTTTTGGTGTATGTTTTGGTGCGATAAAAAAAAAACGCGCCAAAAACACAACACCCCCCCCCTTAATTAAATAATTAACTAAATGAAAAAAAATCTAGAATGCACCCGTGGTTGCATTTTTGGTGCATTTTTATTTTTTTTATGTCCTTTTTTCACAGATGCAAAACGAACCAGAAACGTGACAAAAAATTGCGATCAAAACATGACAAAAACACATATGCAATTTTTTTACCACATTTGGGCAACAGCGCAGTGTGAAAGTAGCCTTGGACATACACATTATCTGTTCTGATTACATTTGTTGAAGTGTCTTTCAGTTTTTACTAAGCCCACCCAGAAGGAATACTCAAAGCTCTTGCTGGGCTGAGGCTTTAAATTCAGACAATGACGCAATGTTTTAATGTTTTATCCTATAGGAGTTTGTCATCCGGTTACAAAGAAAACAGCACAGATTTTCTACCACTCTGCAGGTAATTATTACAAAATATTAGAAATGTGTGTGTATATAATAGACACTTCATATGATCTCTATGTAAAATATTATATCATAAAAAAAACAGCAAGCTTGTAAAAAATAAAACCTTTTTAGATGAGTTTCCCTATAATACTTTCCGATTTTACAAAAGTTCCGAACTTTTAGACCTCCCGCTGCCCCTGAGCTCATCCAATGTTCTCTTATGTGTACGTGTACACAGGTTCGTTTAATGTCGTTTTTAGGCAGTTGAGTTTAGAGGCCTTTTTTGGAAAGCAAAAAAAAAAAAAAGAGTTCAGACGCTGAGTTTTTAGAGGCATTTCAAGCGCCAAACGCTTCCAAAACGCGGTAACTCGCGTTTAGCCGCATTTTCGTTAACAGGCGCTTTTTCATTAATAAATTTAATTTTTTTCAAAAACGCAAACGCGGCAAAATGGACATTTTAAACGTAGGTTACTATCTGTCAAGTTAAATTGTTCAGGAGAGGTTGTAAAAAACGTCCCGTGTACATGAAGCCTAAAAGTGGTTTTAAAGGCAGAAAGGTGTGTTTTTTTTTTTTTTATATTTTTTTATTTTTATTTTTCCCATAAACACATCTTTCTGCCTTTAAAACCACTTTTAGGCTTCATGTACACGGGACGTTTTTTACAACCTCTCCTGAACAATTTAATTTGACAGATAGTAACCCATGTTTAAAAAGTCAGTTTTGCCGCCTTTACATGCCACGTTTGCGTTTTAGAAGCGTCGGGAAAAAAAAAAAATTTTTTTTTCAATAATCCATTCTCTGTTTATGTCAATAGATTTATTTATTTCATTTAATTTATTTCATTTATTTAAAGAGCACCTGCCATTTCAGATCCATCATGGCAGCGCCTGTGAGCCCTAAAGATAACCCTATTATTATTATTTTTATTATATTTAATTTTATAATATGAAAGATGATGTTACGCCAAGTAAATGGATACCTAACATGTCGCGCTTTAAAATTGCGCACGCTTGCAGAATGGCGCCAAAACTTCAGGACTTAAAAATCTCCATAGGTGACGCTTTAAACTTTTCAAAGATTACATGTTTAGAGTTAACAGAGGAGGTCTAGTGCTAGAATTATCGCTCTCGCTCTAACGTTTACGGCGTATGTAACCTGCGTGTATTTGGCTCTGATATTATCCAGTGCCTCACCAGCCGCTCACCTCACCGCACGTCCCTGATCTATGTCACACTCGGAGCAAATCTGCTACATACAGTCACAACTCATTGCAAAAATCTGGCATAACTTGTCTATAACTTCCACTCATAAGTAGAATTTTATTGCGATATGCACACATTTGTGTTTCCATTATCTTGCACCTCCCTATATACGATGTTTTGACAAATGGACAGTTGCTCTGAGATTTTATATGGTCTAGACTGAGAAATAATAACTGCCTTAAAAAAACTTAGTGTATGAAGAAAAGTTACATTGATAATGATAAAGCGTGCATAAAAAAATTGTGTGATCACATGGAAAAAATAGAATAAGAAAGTCCAAACAGTCTCCCGCTGCTGGGTTCAGAATGATGAAGTGCAATCTTCCATCACCAGTGAATGTAAAACACCAAACCAAATGCACGCTTACCAGAGGCAAGCGAGAATGAGCTTGCGGCTATAACCCAGCCAGGGCCTTTCTAGGAAATATCAGGAATCAAAACTCCCAGCAAACACTGATCCAGGATCGGTATAACGTTCAATAGGTGGAAAGGTCCCTCCGGTACCAACTGAAAGAAAAAGGACTTCCTATAGTGTAATACCGTTTTATAAAGGTTTATTAGAAAAAAAAAGAATAACACTTACAGACTTAGATAAAAATCAAGCACGAGTAGCCGGCCGGCTTGCAAGCGCCTGTGACTCTCCGGGAACCCACACGCGGTACGTCAGTGCGTCCTGTCGGCCCAACGCACGTTTCGTCATACAATGACGTCGTCTGGGGCACGGGCGACGCACTGACGCATCGCGTTTTTATATATATATATATATATATATATGCATACCACTGGGAACCAAGCCTGGTTCTGAGGTAAGGACAAAGGCATATGGTCTGTCCAATCTGTTGTGTTTTTGCATTTAAATGTCACAAATCTGTAATATGTTATGCAAATCAGATATTGCATTCTTTTTGGACTTTGTATACTCTTCCCTTGATTGATTGTCTCCCTCCCTCTCCATTTTGTTTTTTTTTTCTTGCCCAATAAACTTTCGTTTGGGAAAAAAAAAAACAGAACAGGGTTTCCCTGTACTTGGGACCAGTTCCTGGTTATTTATAGACAATCCACAGGGATGAGCACACGATGTGGATATACATATAGATAGAGGAATATGTGGAGTTATTCACTTTATTGTGCTACTCCCTGTTCTAATTGTCTCCAAACCTTCTTTTTTTTTTTTTTAGTGAAATATCTACTTTAAATTTATTTCCCTTCCATTCTGATATACTTTCGGGAGAAGGACATAGTCAAAGCATGCCTCCCGGCTGATGCATTTCTGTCTGTCATATCTGCCTAAAATGCACACGGCGCGTTTGCTGTAGTTTCTCTTGCCTTCTGCTACCAGGACACAGTCACATGGTCAGTCCTTGGGTTATCTGGGCTCCTGCATTCTGGAGATGCAAAAAGAAAATCCTTCTGCATCCCATTCTGTGAGCCCCCACTGAGGATACCCCCACTTTAGCAATGGCAGATAACAGACACAAGGTAACTAGGGTGAAATAACACAAGTTCTGCAGATGGCCTGAAAGCATTTTTCCTTGTCCCTGATAAGTCCTACTATGACAATGCTCTCCTGCGCTGACCTTAGCTCCCTCTCAGGCACTCATCATTTGGCCTATTTGACTGTAGCACCCTGATGTTTAGGCAGGGTTGCTATTAAATTTATTTGCCAAGTGATAGTTGCCTTGGCCAATTGTTAGGAGGTCAATTGATTTCACCCTAATTCTGGAATTGCTGCACTTCTCTCTTCTTCTGTCACTAGATGGCCGGATATCTGGTGACATTAGATAAGACGAGGACATTGCAAGGACAGATTGGGAATGAATGGGGTGTCTCAGCCAATAGGCAGGGATTTTCTTGGGTCCCTTGGCCTGCTGGGAGAACCTATTTATTTGGGTGGGGTCAGGTGATCGGGGGTTCTGTGCTACCTGAACAGCTGTCTGGGTGGACGTGTGTCGTATTGCCCCAGGCTGCTAGGCCAGAAACCTAAGGCCTATCCCAGGGATATCTGGTTGCTTGGCTATCTGAGAGCCTATCCAGAAGTAGTGCAGGTTTGGGACTGCGGTCTTGTAGTCCCACCAGAAGTAACGGTTCCGCCAGCCAGGGGAACCAGTCGTGGTCATAGGTAGAGGGGAAGCTGTCGCCAAAAAGGGACCATCCACCTTGTTACCGGAGACCACAGTGAGTAAGCTGAGGCCAGTACCAGAGCAGACTTCTCACCAACCGGGGACGGTGAAGAAGTGGGAAAGCATCAGCAAGTGCCAAGTCAGGGACCCAGCGGGACATCAGAGGTGACACTTGTGGAGTGCCAAACCAGGGACCTAACGTGTCCTCAAGGGTGAAGCTTGAGGAGTATCTGTGAGTGCCAAGCCAGGGACCCAGCAGGGAAGCGGGGGTAACGCATGAGGAAGGTACTGAGTGAGAAGATTGGAAGAGCTCAGGGGATCCAGTGGCAGTGGATCAGGGAGTCTAGTGAAAGACTGAGAGCTCGGTGGAGTGAAGTTCTACAATAGGAGATTGTAGAAGAAGTGAAAGAGTTCATTGCAACCTTTGTTATTTTATTTATTTATTTCAGGTACTTATATAGCGCCATCAATTTACGCAGCTCTTTACATATACATTGTACATTCACATCAGTCCCTACCCTCAAGGAGCTTACACTCTAAGGTCCCTAACTGACATTCATACATACTAGGGGACAATTTAGACAGGATCCAATTAACCTACCAGCATGTCTTTGGAGTGTGGGAGGAAACCGGAGTACCCGGAGGAAACCCACACAGGCACAGAGAGAACATGCAAACTCCAGGCAGGTAGTGTCATGGTTGGGATTCAAACCAGCGACCCTTCTTACTGCTAGGCGAGAGTGCTACCCACTACACCACTGTGTTAGAAACTGTTACAAGATTGTTGCCATAGGAGAAAGCGTTCCTGCTCATGCAGTTGTGGTGTCTGGCTGGATGCCTTTCCCTGCATGGCTGTCTGCCTATAGAAGTCTCCGGAGTCTGCCAATTAACGTTGCATCTACTTAAGGGTGTTCTGGCCCCAACCCTCTCTCCCACAGTTCTGTTTAAGAGGCAATAAATCTCTTTGCATCCAAGAAGTTTTTGGCGCCCATCGATCCACCTTGTATTACACCCACCATGCCTTGTAATCCACTCTACACAGAAGGAGGTCAGCTGTCCTTAACTCTGAAGGTCTGGAGAGGCTCGGGATTTTGCTACATGACAAAAACGGATTCCTCTGCCACTGTCTGAATTCTCCTTGTGGATGAATTCTCCTTGTGAACCTCCTCGTGGATGAAATAGAGGAAAGTGATGGGCCTGAATTTTTATGATCCACAAGCTTCTATGGCTTCTCAACACTGATTGATATGGTGCGGTCTTTGTCTAGAAGCACCTGATTTAACACAGCCACAACAAACGCCTATAGACACTTCTGCTTCCTGTACACGGGACGTTTTTACAACCTCTCCAGAACGATTTAACTTGACAGATAGTAACCCACGTTTAAAACGGCCGTTTTGCCACGTTTTCATGCCGCATTTAGCTGCGTTTGCGTTTAAAAGCGTTTAAAAGCTTCGGAAACTCGGGCATCTGAACTCATTTTTTTGCCTTCAAAGAAAAGTATACCCCCATCTGGGGGGGGGGGGGGTGTAGCGATTGCAGGAAGAGGCCCAGGGAGAACTGAGGGAACATTGTCTCTACACGGTCATTGGCAATGTCTCTGTCACCACACGGTCGGTGGCAGGGAACTCCTGGAGCAGAGGAGAAGCTGTTGGAATGCATGGTCCGAACAAGTTCCTCATCAAGGACTCAGGGCTGGAAGGTCGGTGAGTGTTACCACAGTAAATGGCTGGAGGTGCCAGGGAATCTGGAAGGGAACTCTGCTTCTACACGGTCACTAGCAGTGTCTTTATCATGCACACGGTGGATGGTGAAGAGTCCTGGATCAGAGAAGAGACTGTGGGGAGTTGTGTCAAATCAGTGTTGCTGGCTGGCACATTTTTTGTAAGATGAACTGGCTGGGAGCAGTAGTCCATTTCCTAGAAGATAGACTTTAACCTACTAGGCCTCCGGGAAGAGGTTCTGCAGGCCTCAGGCCTAGTAGCAGCGAGTCACCAAAGCCAGTAGAGGGGCTTATTCAGAGTGAGTTCTTCATACCCATTAGAAGAGGATGTGTTATACCTTTTTAATGTAATTACAAGTTGTACAGTAGAAAACCAGTTGTGCAAGAGGAAGCAAGTTTGGGCAGGAGGTGAAGAGAACTAAGACCATTGCTTTTACACGGTCAAAAGTGATGTTTCTGTCCCTCACACGGTGACGGATGGAGAACTCTTAGGAACAGTAGTCTGCATGGAGATGCAGAGGAAGTAATGCCCTGTACACACGATCAGAAATTCGGCCAGCAAAAGACAGATGAGAGCTTTTGGTCGGAATATGCTCCATCGGACTTTTGCTGGCAGAATTCCAGCCAGCAAAAGATTGAGAGCAGGTTCTCAATTTTTCGGTCGGAAAAAGTTCCTAGCCGAAAATGCGATCGTCTGTACAAATTCCGACGCCCAAAATACCTACGCATGCTCGGAAACAAATCGACGCATACTCGGAAGCATTGAACTTCATTTTCTTCGCTCGTTGTTGTGTTGTATGTCACCGCGTTCTTGACGGTCAAAAGTTCAGAGAACTTTTGTGTGACCGTGTGTATGCAAGCCAAGCTTGAGCGGAATCCCGTCGGAAAAACCATCCAAGATTTTTCCAACAGAAAATCCGCTCGTGTGCACGCGGCATTACAGTCTGCAGGGAGCTGCAGGAGAAGATTTCCACTTGGTCACGTATGCACATTCAATCTTCAGGCTCTAACTATGATCAAAGTATATTGAAATTTGTAAATATGATGGCAATGATTAATTCTATGGGCATCCCATATTCCTATCCAAGTTGTACCCCCCAATAAAACAACAAAAACAAACCTTGCAAAAGACTGTTCATTGTCTCTGGAAAGGATGCATGAAGTTGGGTGATTTGACGGATTGTTTGTCAGTAGTGCTAACAACATGGCTACATATATATGGGCCTAACTGTATATACCGCCTACGGGTGGGAAGTGTTAATCATCCAAAAAAAAAATTATTTTTTTTTCTTTTCTTTGCATGTGATTGGGTAGTCTTTGCAAACTGAGATTTTAATTTTTGTCTTCCTTCATTTACTAAGGTAAGTGTCCATTTCTCTCACCAGGTGTTTTTTTCAAATGAAAATTCCAAAAACATGAAAACCATTGAAAATGAATTTGAGAAATTCCTGCTGGAGCAGAAGGTAATAGAACAGAACACTCATTACCTGATAGATATATATATATATATATATATATATATATATATATCTATTTATATTTGTTTATGAATTTTCAATATTTGCCAATAGAATATTAGTGTGACAAATACTCTCTCAGACCTTGCACAGAGATTTTCCTGCTCTGGGACATCAATCTAAGCACTAGCAGACTGAAAGGGACAATAACTGGGGGCAGGTCAACTTGTCAGTCAACCCTTTACACGTAGTGTAGTCGCCACCACTTGTTTTAAATGCAAGCACGCAAAGTTCACAGCATCTGCTGTTGTAATTATGACTTCTAAAAAAAGATGTCCATCACTCGCTGCCCCTCTCAGATAGGAATGTAACAGAGTTTACACCATGATGGTGCCCACAAAGTGGTGGAGGTCATAACTTCTAGATGGAGAATTCAGAAATTTTAGCTTAATGTTAGCGGCCGCCCACCGTAGATTAACTGCGGCAGGGCAGCCGCTCTGCACCAGATCACGTATCTGTATAGCGCAGAGGTGATCAAATGCCACCATAAAAAAGCTCTATTTGTGGGGGAAAAATGACATACGTTTTATTTGGGTACAACGTCGCACGACCGCGTAAATGTCAGTTAAAGTAACGCAGTGCCGTATCGCAAAAAAATGGCCTGGTCATAAAGTGGGTAAAACCTTTCCGGGGCCGAAGCGGAAAAAAGTGAAGGAAATAGTTACAGAAAAAAATGTGTTACAAACACAGAAATAAGCCACAGTAAAATAAAAAAATACTTAGTGATACTAAAGCTAAAATTGCTTTTTTTTACCTGTATGCATTCCTTTCATAAATCCCCATTCTCTCCACATAGTTTGTGGTTTGTCAGACCTCCATTATTGTAACACACAAAGCTTATGCCCCATACACACGAGCGGAAATTTTGCCAGCAAAAGTCAGATGAGAGCTTTTGGTCGGAAAATGTGACCGTGTGTATGCTCCATCAGACTTTTGCTGGCGGAATTCCAGCCAGCAAAAGATTGAGAGCATGTCCTCTATTTTTCAGTCGGAAAAAGTTCCTATCCGAAAATGCGATTGTCTGTATGCAATTCCGACGCGCAAAAAAAACACACATGCTCGGAAACCATTCGATATGCATGCTCGGAAGCATTGAAATTCATTTTCTCGGCTCGTCGTAGTGTTGTACGTCACCACGTTCTTGACGGTCGAAAGTTTAGAGAACTTTTGTGTGACCGTGTGTATGCAAGGCAAGCTTGAGCGGAATTCCGTCAGAAAAACCATCCCAAGATTTTTCTGATGGAAATTCCGCTCGTGTGTAGGGATGAGCCGAACACCCCCCTGGTTCGGTTCACACCAGAACTTGCGAACAGGCAAAAAATGTGTTCAAACACGCGAACACCGTTAAAGTCTATGGGAGACGAACATAAATAATCGAAAGTGCTAATTTTAAAGGCTTATATGCAAGTTATTGTCATAAAAAGTGTTTGGGGACCTGGGTCCTGCCCTGGGGGACATGGATCAATGCAAAAAAAAAAGTTTTAAAAAACGGCCGTTTTTTCAGGAGCAGTGATTTTAATAATGCTTAAAGTCAAACAATAAAAGTGTAATATTCCTTTAAATTTCGTACCTGGGGGGTGTCTATAGTATGTCTGTAAAGGGACGCATGTTTCCCGTGTTTATAACAGTCTGACAGCAAAATTACATTTCAAAGGAAAAAAAGTCATTTAAAACTACTCGTGGCTATTAATGAATTGCTGGTCCGACAATACACAAAAAAGTTCATTGATAAAAACGGCATGGGAATTCCTCACAGGGGAACCCCAAACCAAAATTTTTAAAAAAATGACGTGGGGTGTCCCCCTAAATTCCATACCAGGCCCTTCAGGTGTGGTATGGATATTAAGGGGAACCCCAGCCACAATTAAAAAAAAAAAAACGCCGCGGGGTCCCCCTAAAAATCCATACCAGACCCTTATCCGAGCATGAAACCTGGCGGGCTGCAGGAAAAGAGGGCCCCCCCCCTCCTGAACCATACCAGGCCACATGCCCTCAACATTGTGAGGGTGCTTTTGGGGTAGCCCCCAAAACACCTTGTCCCCATGTTGATGAGGACAAGGGCCTCATCCCCACAACCCTGGCCAGTGGTTGTGGGGGTCTGCGGGCGGGGGGCTTATCGGAATATGGAAGCCCCCTTTAACAAGGGGGCCCCCAGATCCCGGCCCTCCCCCCTGTGTGAACCCTTTTCACAAAAAAAATTTCACAAAAAACTGTCAAAAATGTTAAAAATGACAAGAGACAGTTTTTGACAATTCCTTTATTTAAATGCTTCTTTCTTCCTTCTTCTATCTTCCTTCGGTTTCTTCCTCCATCTTATTCTTCTGGTTCTTCTGGTTCTTGTCCTCCAGTGTTCTTGTCTGGCATCTTCCTCCGCGGCGTCGACGTCTTCTTCCCTTCTTCTCCTCGGGCCGCTCCGCATCCATGATGGCATGGAGGGAGGCTCCCGCTCTTCTCTTCATCTTCTTCTCTTCATCTTCTTTTCGGGCCGCTCCGCTTCCATGCTGGCATGGAGGGAGGCTCCCGCTGTGTGACACTTCTCCTCTTCTGACGGTTCTTAATTAATGGGGGGCGGGGCCACCCGGTAACCCCGCCCCCCTCTGATGCACGGTTACTTGACGGGACTTCCCTGTGGCGCCACAGGAAATGCCACAGGGAAGTCCCGTCAAGTCACCGTGCGTCAGAGGGGGCAGGGTCACCGGGTGGCCCCGCCCCCCTTTATTTAACCGGTTCAATACAGGGCATTTTCACCCCCTTCCTTCCCAGACCATTTTTAGTTTTCAGCGCTGTCGCACTTTAAACGACAATTGCGCGGTCGTGCGACGTTGTACCCAAACAAAATTGACGTCCTTTTTTCCCCCACAAATAGAGCTTTCTTTTAGTGGTATTTGATCACCTCTGCGGTTTTTATTTTTTGCGCTATAAACAAAAGAAGAGCGACAATTTTGAAAAAAACACAATATTTTTTACTTTTTGCTATAATAAATATCCCAATTTTTTTTAAAAAAAACAAATTTTTTCCTCAGTTTCGGCCGATACGTATTCTTCTACATATTTTTAGATTTATGGCATTTTTAAAAAAAATTTTTTTTTTTTTTTTTACTAGTAATAATGGTGATCGCAATTTTTTTTTTGTGACTGCGACATTATGGCGGACACATCGGACACTTTTGACACATTTTTGGGACTATTCACATTTATACAGCGATCAATGCTATAAAATTGCATTGATTACTGTGTAAATGTGACAGGCAGTGAAGGGGTTAACCACTAGGGGGCGGGGAGGGGTTAAATGTGTTTCCTAGGGAATGCTTCTAACTGTAGGGGGAGGGGACACACAAGGGGAGGAGACCGATCAGTGTTCCTCCGTTCTGGGAACACAGATCGCTCTCCTCTGAGCTGATAGGACGTGGATCTCTATGTTTACACACACAGATCCACGGTCCGGCCCGCTTAACGGGCAATCGCGGGTGCCCGGCGGACATCGCGGCTGCCGGGCACACGCACCGGGTCCCGAGCAACGCGGCGGCACGCGCGCGCCCCCTAGGCGGCCGGAAACCCGAGGCCATCATATGACGTCCACCCAGGATGGGAGATCCCATCTGTGGACGTCATATTACTATAGGCGGGTAGGGAAGTGGTTAAGAACCGCCAGAAGACGAGAAGCGTCACACAGCGGGAGCCTCCCTCCATGCCATCATGGGTGCGGAGCGGCCCGAGGAGAAGAAGGGAAGAAGATGCCGCGGAGGAGATGCCGGACGAGAACACCGGAGGAAGAACCAGAAGAGCCAGAAGAACCAGAAGAACCAGAAGATGAAGGAAGATAGAAGAAAGAAGAAGCATTTAAATAAAGGAATTGTCAAAAACTGTCTCTTGTCATTTTTAACATTTTTGACAGTTTTTTAGTGAAATGGTAGGGGTACAAAATTTCACACAGGGGGGAGTGCCGGGATCTGGGGGTCCTCTTGTTATGGAATTTAGGGGGACCCCCCACATTTTTTTTAAATTTTGGGTTGGGGGTTTCCCTGTGGGGAATTCCCATGCCGTTTTTATCAATGAACTTTTATGTGTATTGTCGGACCGGCAATTCATTAATAGCCGCGAGTAGTTTTAAATGAGTTTTTTCCTTTTGAAATGTCATTTTGCTGTCAGACTGTTCTAAACACGGGAAACATGCGTCCCTTTACAGGCATACTATAGACACCCCCCAGGTACGAAATTTAAAGGGATATTACACTTTTATTGTTTCACTTTAAGCATTAATAAAATCACTGCTCCCGAAAAAACGTCCGTTTTTAAAACTTTTTTTTGCATTGATCCATGTCCCCTGGGGCATGATCCAGGTCTCCAAACACTTTTTATGACAATACCATGAATATAAGCCTTTAAAATTAGCACTTTTGATGTATCCCAAAGACTTTTAAAGGGTGTTCCGCGGCATTCGAATTTGCCGCAAAGCCCCAAATTGTTCGCTGTTCGGAGAACTTACGAACAGCCGATGTTCGAGTCGAACATGAGTCCCTACTCGTGTGTGCGGGGCATTAGACACATCCTGTTGGAGCACATCAAATATAAGGCCTGCGGGCTGAATCCTGCCCGCCGGGTGATTTTTTTTCATGTGGCACCTCTCCTGCAATTGTGGTACCCCCTCCTTCCCTCTCGTCTCCACCCCCAACCTTGTCTCAGTCGGCAGCGGAGAGGAGGACAGAACTCCTCCTACAGATCCTCTCTGTGTAGCCCCTCATCTTTTCCTCCCCTGATTTCAGCATATATACATACTGTACTTTGCGCAAACATGGTCCACTGCTGTCACAAGCAAGAAACTGGTCCAGATGGCCATGTCTTGAGGTTGAGGTCAGTCTGGAGGAGTGGGGCGTTCCTAGGCAAGCTGCATTTGAATGCATGCTGGAAAGTTTTTAGAAGTGAAAGTTACAAAGTAAAAGTAGAAGATTTAAAAAGTTTGGGGGAATGATTAGCCTGGTCCCTGGAGGTCTGGCATGCAGACAGTTGCTTTTGCATTCACATTTAGGCCTGGTTCACTTCACACCTATGCAGGTTGCAGTTTGCATATTCCGAGTGCCTTTTGCATTTTTCATTGCACGTTTTTTATCCATTGAAGTTTATGGAACCAAAAACCAGAAAAAAGTCCATAAAAATCACAGATGTGAATGTGACTCATAGGAAACCATGGTAAATGGACTGTAATGTGTTTCTACAAAACTGACACTACACTTAAAAATTCATAGGTGTGAACCAGGCTTTAAAGTGGTTGTAAAGGCTCAGGGTTTTTTTACCTTAATGCATTCTGTGCTAAAAAAAACATGTGTGCAGCTCCCCACATGCCCCCCCCTCCCCCAATACTGACCTGAGCCCCTCTCGGTCCACCGATCTGCATGAGAGCCATGGCTCTCCGGGGACTCTCACTCCTCATTGGCTGTTCCATAATAACAATGTTTCTTGTAGATGTAGTGCCCTCCTCTGTTTAGTTGTTGGCTTCACTTTAGTGAGTGGAGCAGTGAGCTGTTTTGTCTGGTCAGGGCTGCTTCTGTGAGAAGCTTCCAGAATATAGGGCAGGGAGGATCAAATATTCAGTCAGGCATATTTATCATCCATCGTTGAATCCAGAAGGTGGCTGGAAAGGTGATAAACATTTGGGGGAGTGGGCTGGGCAGTGTGTTGTTTTTTTTTTCCCCCTTCTAGGAGGGTTCCAGTTCTCCTGGGGTTACTATACTGCAGGGAGGAAGCTTTAGTGATACAAGAATTGCCGTTTGAGACTTTGCTGAGCTGAGGTCCTGGAGAAGATTACTAATGGATTATTTGCTGGAGGGCACTACCCTGAAGGGCATTGCATGGAACTGTGTCTGTGGATGGCAGCCTCTGTACTATTTTGGGAGAACAAGTGTATTCTCAGACAGGGGCGGACTGAGAACTCATGGGGCCCCCGGGCAATAGGAGATTATGGGGCCCCCGGGCAATAGGAGATGATTATGGGGCCCCCGGGCAATAGGAGATTATGGGGCCCCCGGGCAATAGGAGATTATGGGGCCCCCGGGCAATAGGAGATTATGGGGCCCCCAGGCAATAGGAGATTATGGGGCCCCCAGGCAATAGGAGATTATGGGGCCACACAGTATACACACACACACATACAGTATACACCCACAGACACACAATATACACACACACACACACACACTGAAAAGGTACTGGAGAGGCGGGGCAGCTATAATCTTGGGATTTTTTAAAAAAACACAGATTTTTACATACTGTCCCTGGTTTTATTGAGGCTGGCACCTCTGATGGGGCCCCTTAGTGACATGGGGCCCTCGGGCAATGCCTGAGTGCTCGAATGGTCAGTCCGCCCCTGTTCTCAGAGCTTCATAAGGCTTGCGTAAACTCTAAATACATTTTTTTTTTTTTAGGGAGGTCCAACAGGGAAACGGCCTTCCAAAGGCTCTTGAACTCTGTGATGATGTTCATCCCCATTCCTAATCTAAAACATTTTACTTAACATTGCAACTTTCTTTTCTAAACAAAAACATTGATTGTGAAGAAAGGTTGTTGGGCTATTGCTTGGTCAGTGACAATGACAGTCAATGAACATGTACAACATTTCTAGGACCACTCTACTCTGCAATTTTTGGACATGCCTATTCCCTGCCCACCCACTCCTGTACCTGCAAACAGGCTAAGTGTAATTGGCACAGGACACGCCCAGCTGTCCATCTATGATCATCCCAAAACAAGTTCCTTTGATCAGACATTTTTAAGGGGAATCATGGGAAATGTAGCTCTCTATGGGAGAAGCAGCAGCATACTTCTCAGAAATGAGGGGCTAGCTCTGTGACACTCCTCCTAGAATCAGTATTGAGATCCTGTAGTGGAAGCACGCAAGGGTGGTGATAGAGGACAATTCTAAGTTGGGTGAGAATCACGATGAAAATGAATTATGTGGAGTAATGTGACACCTCTTTGTGACGGGAGACCAAGGGACCCTCTCGGCTACCAATGACCTATTGGTGTATTGGGAGCAGTTTAAATATAAGGCTACAGTGCATCTGGAAAGTATTCACGGCGCTTCACTTTTTCCACATTTTGTTATGTTACAGCCTTATCTTATGCACTCAATTTTCTCTGTCACAATTGCACTAATACGGCTACAATCACCTCAAGTATGATGGAAGATACTGCATATAGCTGTATGAAGAAGCAGTTAACCAACCTGATCACAAAGGAAACACAGGTCAACAGCGACATCTTCTTTCTCTCAAGATGCAAAAAGAGGAATCTCATACCACAAGGTCTCCGGATTAAAAATCCTTGTGCAAATACACCGAACTCTCCTTATGCAGAAGGACTCTGCAGACGTACCAGCGAAAGGTTAAGGAACAACCTCATTCATAAACTCTATGGTAAAAGGGAAACAATCAGGGATCCAAAGCGGTTGGTGTTTGAAACCTCAACATCATTGGACCCTACAAACATCAACCTAAGAATGAAATTGAAACCTTACAAAGACAACTGCAAAAACTTGCCATGAACAGGAAGCAAAAAAAATCTCCAAAAGCTACATCAAGAGCAGACCTTTTGGATACAACCTAAACAACACAAAACAAACACAACCTCTATAACTCCTGCTATCAGCAACTTGGAACCCGATCCAGAATCCCAACGTATCCCTTGTGTAAATGCTGACCTGATGGAAAATGTGGATATAACTGAGGAACTCGGAATCATAAATTTTGTCAAATCATAAACTTTCCACACCAGAACTAACAGTCCTCCTCACATTCTGCCCAACCACCAAATTGGAGAATTTACAGGTATGGTCAGATATGGAGGAATTCTTTAGGAGGCTAAGGCTCAAAAAATATTTTCACAGTAAGGAAAGGAATCCTAGGACAATAGGAGGTGACAAAAAGAAAAAGAAAAGCAACTTCACACCTCCACAAGGACGCAACCCCAAACTCGATACCTATATTGACAGCTTCAGGCTGCGAGTGACATCCCTGATATCCATCCAGCAAAAGAAAATATTATACAACCTTTCACCACTGGAGCGAAGAGCTGTACATGATCTGCGCAATAATCAGGCCATAACCATCACACCAGCAGATAAAGGGGGAGCAGTCGTTATGATGGATACAGACAAATATATACAAGAGGGCCAGAGGAAGCTGGCAAATACTACTTACTGCAAAAGACTGGATTATGATCTGACCCAGGATTTTACTAAGCAATTAAAAGATCTTATTAGAACAATACCAAGCCACCTACATTCAGAATTCACCAATGCAATTCCGGATAATCCAGAAATTGTAGACTTCTACATGCTGCCCAAGATTCATAAGCCAGGAAATCCAGGCAGACCCATTATAACAGGTATGAATACACTTACCGAACATATCTCAGGCCTTGTAGAAAACATGTTAAAGCCTTTAGTCATGAACACTGCAAGTTTCCTGCAGGACACCACTTATTTTCTGAACAAGCTGAACAATATATAACAATTACCACCTAATACACTTCTAGTCACCATGGATGTAGAATCTCTGTACGGTAACATCCCTCACAAGGATGGGTTGGCGGCATGTCACAGATTCTTATCATCCTCGCCAAACCACAAATACACTGCTGAGGATGTGACACAGCTCATCGAATTCATTCTTACACACAACTACTTCACTTTCAATAATGACATCTATCTCCAGTGTATGGGTACTGCTATGGGAAGCAAAATGGCACCCCAATATGCAAACTTATTTATGGCTGACCTGGAGGACAAATTCCTGAACAGCATACAACAAAAGCCATACAGATATTACCGCTATATTGATGATATCTTCATGATATGGACTGAAGGTGAAGAAAATCTAAAACAAATTTTCTCATTTTTCTCATTGATCAGACCCAGACTTGAACCCGATTGAACATCTCTAAAGAGATCTGAAAATGGCTGTGCACTGACACTCCCCATCCAACCTGATGGAGCTTGAGAGGTCCTTCAAAGAAGAATGGGAGAAACTGCCCAAAAATAGGTGTGCCAAGCTTGTAGCATCATACTCGAAAAGACTTGAGGCTGTAATTGGTGCCAAAGGAGCTTCACCAAAGTATTGAGCAAAGGCTGTGAATACCTATGTATTTATTTTCATTCCTTTTTTTTTTTTAAATAAATTTGAATTTCAAATGATTTTCTTTCACATTGTCATTATGGGGTATTGTTTGTAGAATTTTGAGGAAAATAATGAATTTAATCCATTGGGAATAAGGCTGTAACATAACAAAATGTGGAAAAAGTGAAGTGCTGTAAATACTGGATGCCCTGTAAGTAACCATTAAACCTCCCCTCTCGATATGGTTATCCATCTGACTGTTGGCTGCCTGGAGATATTTTTATTGCCATCTAATATAATGGGAACATTCATTAGCCACTGACGTAGCCTTCATATGTGAAGCATATTGTGTTTTCCAATGTACCGCATGCATCCTTTGGTGTCATTTTCTTTATTTTTATTTGCATAAAAATTTTATTGAAAATTTTGGAATAGAATATAAACATAAATGACTCTATGAGCCCAAAATAGTTACATACAGTCAGGTTCATAAATATTGGGACATTGACACAATTCTAATCTTTTTGGCTCTATACACCACCACAATGGGTTTGAAATGAAATGAACAAGATGTGCTTTAACTGCAGACTTTCAGCTTTAATTTGAGGGTATTTACATCCAAATCAGGTGAACGGTGTAGGAATTACAACGGTTTGTATATGTGCCTCCCACTTTTTAAGGGACCAAAAGTAATGGGACAGATTAACAATCATCCATCAAACTTTCACTTTTTAATACTTGGTTGCAAATCCTTTACAGTCAATTACAGCCTGGAGTCTGGAACGCATAGACATCACCAGACGCTGGGTTTCATAGCCTTCACAGTTCTGGAACAACCTCCTATGGACAGATGAGACCAAGATCAACAGATTGGTAATCTGTCCCATTTACTTTTGGTCCCTTAAAAAGTGGGAGGCACATATACAAACTGATGTAATTCCTACACCGTTCACCTGATTTGGATGTAAATACCCTCAAATTAAAGCTGAAAGTCTGCAGTTAAAGCACATCTTGTTCGTTTTATTTCAAATCCATTGTGGTGGTGTATAGAGCCAAAAAGATTAGAATTGTGTCAATGTCCCAATATTTATGGACCTGACTGTATGTTATATTTCTGTTCTGCTGAAATCTACCTGTCTAAACTTCAAGCCTATTCTCAGATGGGGTAACAATGTTTAGCTGTACACACCCTAGGACAGTGATGGAGAACCTTGGCACCCCAGATGTTTTGGAACTACATTTCCCATGATGCTTACCTACTGTGCAGAGTGCATGAGCATCATGGGAAATGTAGTTCCAAAACATCTAGGGGTGCCAAGGTTCGCCATCACTGCCCTAGGAGAGGGAAAGAAGAACTCCAGAACACAAACGACCAACAAAAAAAAAAGGGGGGGGGGAGAATGGGGAGGATGGAAGAATGAGCTTTATTAGTCCTGGCCTATAGCGGAACAACTTTCTCTATCAATCTCATCAGAACTTATTGTGTAAAAGTGGAAATACATGGGTGAGAGGCCACAGATCTAATGCTAATGAACCATGTTTAGCAAGTGGCTCCAAATCTTCCAATCTCCTTTGGTCGTTACCTTCAGTAGCAGGTAAAAATTAAGTGGATCCCCTTACTCTCTGGGACTAGGGAAAAAAAAGGGGGGGGGTGTAGGGAAAAAGGGGGAGGGGAGGAAGAGGATAAAGGCGTAATGAGGAGAGGGGGTGAGGGAATCACCGCCTACCATCTCCAGCTTCCAGTGGTCAGAACACTAAAGTGCGTCACGCCAGTAGCGCAAGCCCGATTCTGCCTTTTAAGTTCGGGGGTACTTGCCCCAGTTGAGAATCAGTTTGCATTATTTATAAGGTCTTGGTATAGTTGGGAGCTTTTAAAGGCTGTCCAGGCTTCCCATATAGCAGTGAATTTGGAAATATTATCCAAGGCAGTATATAGACCAGTTCCTTCATCTCAGCGACACGATTCATTTGAATAAACCATTCAGTCATGGAAAGCGGGGATGAAGACTGCCAATGGACTGGTATACACATCCTAGCAGCGTTAATCATATGCATAGCAACCAGTGGCGGTTGGTGCTCAAAATTTTAGGGGGGGGGGGTGCAAACAAACTGAAAAAAAAAAAACATCAATTGCAGACTCTGTGCCATCAAACGCAGCTACTGTGCCCATCAATTGCTGCCACTGTGCCCATCAAACGCAGCCACTATGCCCATCAAACGCAGCCACTGTGCCCATCAAATGAAGCCACTGTGCCCATCAAACGCAGCCACTGTACCCATCAATTGCCACTACTGTGCCCCATCAAATGCTGCCAGTGTGTCCATCAGTTGCCGCTACTGTGCCCCATCAAATGCTGCCAGTGTGCATCGCCCGGCACTTACCTGTCTCGCAGCGGGTCAGCGGCAGTGTCCTGCACGCTCCTCAATGTCTTCTTCCGTCCTCTCGATCAGGCGTTCAATCCCAGCTCCTGACATTTCAGCCAATCAGGTGACAGGTAACAGACCCAAGCACCTGACTGGCTGAGAGGCAGTTCAGTGTTAGCAAAGTGAATTCCTTCGCTTTGCTAACACAACGCTAAGTGAACAGCGAACGCACAGTATTGCGCCCACCGTTCACCTTTTTTTGGGCGCCTACGGCTCTAATTGGGTGCTTCCAAAAACACCCCCATGCTGTAATTCAGGTGCCCGGCGCCCGAAAAGGGGCCGGACACCTGAATGGGGGGTGTCAGCGGCGACCATAGAGAGATTCATGCAGTGCATGAATCTCTCTATGGTGATAGAGCGGTGCCAGGAGAGAGGGGGCGGCGCTCCTGCACCCTTTATGGACGCACCGCCACTGATAGCAACCGACTTATAGTACCATTTTTTTTAAGTATTTTAGCTAGATGTAGGAGATCCTGTGCTGGGCAAAACTCCAGCAGGAGCAAGGACACCGTTATTGTCAAATCGTGCACTTGATGCCAGAAGGGTTGGAGTGCCGGGCAGTCCCACCAAATATGGAGAAATGTACCCGGGTTCTTTGCCACAACGCCCGCATTGATCAGAAAAAGAGGGGGGAGAATTTATAAATCAGGTCCGGGGGTTTGGTGTCATTTTTCTAGTCTGCTCCATTTCCCACGGACTGATATCCTTGTTTTGGGATCCAATATGTGTCTCCTCATAATCTGAGCTGACATGATGTGTTCACTAGGCTTTGAGTCGGATAAAGAAACATTGAATCCCTAAAGAAGTGGCTGTAGCCACGAAACGCATGAGAATTTTTTCAACCTGACTGTTGCTATTTGTGTTTTTTATGTATAGTGGGAGTATATTGTCCACCTTTTTTATGTATAGTGGGAGTATATTGTCCACCTTTTTTATGTATAGTGGGAGTATATTGTCCACCTTTTTTATGTATAGTGGGAGTATATTGCCCACCTTTTTTATGTATAGTGGGTTTATATTGCCCACCTTTTTTATGTACATTTTTTTTTTTAATGCTTTTGTAATAAAGATATGATGTTTTAGAATATATTTTGTATGTTGGTGATATTAGACATACTAAGGCAGTGATGGAGAACCTTGGCACCCTAGATGTTTTGGAACTACATTTCCCATGACGCTCACCTACACTGCAGAGTGCATGAGCACCATGGGAAATGTAGTCCTAATGCCGCGTACACACGGTCAGATTTTCCGACGGAAAATGTTCGATGGGAGCTTGTTGCCCGAAAATCCGACTGTGTGTAGGCTCCATCGGACATTTTCCATCGGAATTTCCGTCACACAAAATTTGAGATCTGGATCTCAAATTTTCCGACAACAAAATCCGTTGTCGTAAATTCCGAAGGTCCGTACACAATTCTGCACGCGTTCTTGATGTTCGGAATTTCCGACAAGATTTGTGTAACCGTGTGTATGCAAGACAAGTTTGAGCCAACATCCGTCGGGAAAAAAATCCATTGATTTTGTTGTCGGAATGTGCGATCATGTGTACGGGGCATTAAACATCTGGGGTGCCAATGTTTGCCATCACAGTACTAAGGGGTCGTCGCTAAACACCCATGATTCCCTATATTTCTATTTTTTTAATGTAGATAAAAAATTAATTTAGAAATGTACATAAAAATATATAATATAATATATAATACAAGTGCTATATGCATAAATAAACATATACGTAAATAAACGTGCTATAATTAATAACTATTAGATCAAGGATAATTTCTAGTGCATCCAATCAAAAGTGCAAAGTGCTGTATGAAACACACAGTAGAAATCCGATCAAAAGTGAAATAAAAAAAAGAAATAAAAAAGTCCTCATATGAGTTCTTAAGGTCTGAACAGTGTGAGTTCAGAGATACAAAAATACATAAAGTGCTCAAAATCAGTGTCCATAATCAGTGAAGTATATCCATTAAGTTCTTCCAAAAGTGCAACACCATAAAGCATGCTTCAGTGTCCTCCAGTGATCCCCATAAGCATATGCGCTCACCTTCCAGCGTGTGACACAGTATTTAAACTCTGTCAAAACACGCTTTGGAGACACTCCTGTGCTCAAATGGAATCAGCTGTATAGGCATCCAATGCTCCCCATTAAGATTATATATGCAAGAAAAAAAGAGACTCCATAGCGCAATACTGCTTAACAATAAAGAGACCTTTATTAAAACAATAAATTCTCCCCTTGTAGGGGTACTCACATGCTGCGGGTGCGTTAGTGCACCCTTCTAAATAAGCATAAATCGGCTAATGGTAGCGGTATGGCGTGCGGTGCGGTGTATGCATCAACCTCTCCTTCTCTCTCTCACTGCTGACAGCTCCGTCCAGGCCCCTCCCCTACGCGTGTTCGGCACCGGGATCACGTGCCTTCATCAGGGGGATATATCCCCCTGATGAAGGCACGTGATCCCGGTGCCGAACACGCGTAGGGGAGGGGCCTGGACGGAGCTGTCAGCAGTGAGAGAGAGAAGGAGAGGTTGATGCATACACCGCACCGCACGCCATACCGCTACCATTAGCCGATTTATGCTTATTTAGAAGGGTGCACTAACGCACCCGCAGCATGTGAGTACCCCTACAAGGGGAGAATTTATTGTTTTAATAAAGGTCTCTTTATTGTTAAGCAGTATTGCGCTATGGAGTCTCTTTTTTTCTTGCATATATAATCTTAATGGGGAGCATTGGATGCCTATACAGCTGATTCCATTTGAGCACAGGAGTGTCTCCAAAGCGTGTTTTGACAGAGTTTAAATACTGTGTCACACGCTGGAAGGTGAGCGCATATGCTTATGGGGATCACTGGAGGACACTGAAGCATGCTTTATGGTGTTGCACTTTTGGAAGAACTTAATGGATATACTTCACTGATTATGGACACTGATTTTGAGCACTTTATGTATTTTTGTATCTCTGAACTCACACTGTTCAGACCTTAAGAACTCATATGAGGACTTTTTTATTTCTTTTTTTTATTTCACTTTTGATCGGATTTCTACTGTGTGTTTCATACAGCACTTTGCACTTTTGATTGGATGCACTAGAAATTATCCTTGATCTAATAGTTATTAATTATAGCACGTTTATTTACGTATATGTTTATTTATGCATATAGCACTTGTATTATATATTATATTATATATTTTTATGTACATTTCTAAATTAATTTTTTATCTGCATACTGTTTTGATTCTTTCATCTAGCGCAGACACATTTTTCTTTTCTTTATATGCCATTTACACGAATATGAACGTGATATAGTGTTTGCTGCTGATGTCATTTCATGATTGATTTATGGTTCATTTTTAAGGCATAGACCCGTTTGTGGCTCGCAAGGTTTTCCACTACTTTTGGCTATTTTTTTAATGTGACACCTGCTGCCTTTATTTTTACTCTAGCTCACCTGTTCCTTTTTACAAATTTTGGGCTTGATGCCATTGTCATGGCACCAAATTTTCTATTTCCGTACCAAGCTGGACAAATACAACGTCATCATTTCACTGTCCTTTTTTTCCTACAGCTCACTGCTTCTCCGTTCAGTGTGTGGCCATCTGAAATGAGGACCAGGGTCAGCCAGCAGTTTAAAGCTCTTCTGAATAAATATGAGAGAGTCTTGAAAGTAGGGAACAATGAGGAGAAGGAGACGTTCATGAACGAGATGAGGTCTCTCTTGGAAGAAAAACAAGAACATTTCTGCACTGAATATTCAAAGCTCTTCAACAAGTACTCGGTGAGTTTTCACTGTGTCGTAGGAGGTGGAGTCGTGGGCTTGGCCGGTGCGATTGCAGGCCCAGCAGGAGCTGGGATTGGGGCGAGCGTTGGAGTGGCTATTGGAGCAGGCATATTTTATGCACGTGAAAAATAATAAAAACATAAAGCTGAGTGCAGGCCAGAGCCAACCCCAGAAGACACCCAACATCTGGTGGACAACAAGGACGGACCCCCATTCTTGGAAAATGTTGCATTATTGAATTACTTTATTTCTGAACTGTTCGCTTTATTGGTTTACTCTCTAAAAAAAACTATTACTATATGTACAGTATATTGACATTAATTAGGTTACTATTTAGTTCTAAATGAAGAAAGAACAAATTGGCACCACATCCCAATATTGATTAGAGAAAATATAAAGAATTTGGGGGACTTTATAGGTGTGAATAAATACAAAATATGTTTTAAAAAAATATTTGAATATTTTTTGTACATCATTAAAATTCATTTGATAAAACTGATGGGTTTCATATATATATACAAAAAAGGAAAGAATATTTTGAAAAAAAAAATTTACTTTCTGCTATAAAACATATCCAATAAAAACAAATTTCTTTCTTCTTCTGCTACATGTCCTTGGTAAAAAAAAAAATTCCCAATAAGTGTATATTAATTGGTTTGCGTGAAAGTCATAGCGTCTACAAACTATGATATATATATAGTGGAATTTTTTTTTTTTGTTATACTGGTAATGGTGGGGATCATCGACTTATAAAATGAGGTGATGGTCATTTGTCATCGTATCCTGTGGTTTGTAGTTGGACGATCTTCATGCACTGAGGGCACTGATCACCCTGCAAACCCCTAAGGCAGGGATGTGCAATTAGCGGACCTCCAGCTGTTGCAAAACTACAAGTCCCATCATGCCTCTGCCTCTGGGTGTCATGCTTGTGGCTGTCAGAGTCTTGCTATGCCTCATGGGACTTGTAGTTCTCCAACAGCTGGAGGTCCGCTAATTGCATATCCCTTATCCAACAGCGGTATGCACAGCTTTCTGGGTAGTACAGGGAGGAGGTGAGAAACAGGAGAAGGTGCCGGCTGTGCTCTCTCCCTCCTGTCTGTATACAGTACAGGAGCTAACACAGGATTGCTCTCTGATCAGACTATAGAGGGCTTGATTACCTGCCACTGATTCCTCACCAGACTGCTCCTGTCCTAGCAGCAGAACCTGTGGGTGTAGTTGAGGCAGCCAGAATCTCTCATTGCAGCTAACAGGGAGGATCTGTTTGAAATCCAACTCGCTCCTCCCCCCCTCCCCAGCAGGGGAGCTTGAGCCAATCAAGGAGCAGGAGAGTCTGAGCCAATTGGAGCATGAGAAAGCAAATTTGCTGTGCTGCAAAGCCTCATATGCCGTGTACACCCGATCGGAAATTCCGACAAGAAAAGTCCGATGTGAGCTTTTGGTGGGAAATTCCGACCGTGTGTACGCTCCATCGGACTTTTGCTGTCGCAATTTCCGCCAAAAAAAGATTGAGAGCAGGTTCTCTATTTTTCCGACGGAAAAAGTTCCTATCGGAAATTCCGATCGTCTGTAGCAATTCTGACGCGCAAAATTCCTATGCATGCTCGGAAACAACTCGACGCATGCTCGGAAGCATTGAACTTCATTTTCTCGGCTTGTCGTAGTGTTGTACGTCACCGCGTTCTTGGCGGTCGAAAGTTCAGAGAACTTTTGTGTGACCGTGTGTATGCAAGCCAAGCTTGAGCAGAATTACGGCGGAAAAAACAGCCAAGGTTTTTCCGACGGAAACACCGATCGTGTGTACGGGGCAAAAGAATTTGAAGTTTTCTCAGAGGAAGAACACAATACGAGTGTTTGGAGGACAGATGGACTCTAAACTATAGGAGTTGAGATCCCTATATATAGAGGAGGATAGATAGGGCTGTTTTTCCCAGCCAAACTGAGAGCAAAGGACATAGTCCAAGAAAGAGAGCATCAACGATGGAGCTAGTGTCGGGATCTGTGCCTCATATCTGAGGGAGGAGGGTCTTTTGTGAGAAGTCGAGCTAAGACGAAAAAGAGTGCTGCACAGGGGGGTCTTTTGGGACCTAGCAGCTGGATCTGCTAACTGCCAAGTGTGGAACTGGACCTGTCGCCTGCTAGGTGGTAACTGGGGAGTACGGTGAATACTGTGAGTAACTGGTGAATACGGGGAGTAACTGGTGAGTACTGTGAGTACCTGGGGAGTAACTAGTGAGTACCTGGGGAGTACTGAGTAACTGATGAGTGCCGCGAGTAACTTGGGAGCACCATGAGATTCACTGAGTGTAACTGGGAGTACAAGGACTATGCGAGCTATGAGATAAGGGATCAAGAGGAGAGGACGCAAAGGGGCCGTGTAAATTAGGAATAGAATAAATTAGAGTCAGGAAGTGCGTTTAACAGTTAATCATGCAGAGAAAAATTCCTAATCTTCTAGGAGTATTTCCATTAAATTAGTGGGTCCAACGGGTATGGAAATGCGACTCGGTGCATATCTTGTGACATGTATGCGTTCCTTGAGGATCAGATCGAGGGCGAATACTGGTGCACCAAATGTGAGCCTTTTTAAATGGTGACAGTACAGTGCATGCATCCTTTATGAGCAGCCAGTGCCACACTCACACAAGTACTCATTGACGACCCTTTGCTATATGTGCAGCCGCTGCAGCATCGCCAAAGTCGAGTTCCACCTGGTGGGCATGTCATAAATCAGGCGGTTTACAGGCAGTTGGAATTAACGCTGAATTTCAGCCAACTGAGCACTGGCTGTGTATGACCGCCTGAAATGGCTACACACTCTTCTGGCCTGCTTTAGCTGATCTTCCAACCCTGGGTACCAGGGGCGTTGGGAGGGAGGGGCTTGGGGGGCTGGAGCCCCGAAAAGCCCAGAATCTCAGGCATTCAGCTCTCTATTGTTAGCCCCGAGCGGCGAGCGGCGGGACCGATCTGATCCTGAGCGCTGCCGAGTGTGACCGAGTGCCATAGCAGGTCCCGCCTTCTTGAGCCTGAAACGCTTATGATGGACATCCCACTGGTCCAATGCCGGGACCACGGGAAGTGTAACATCCATCATAGGCGCTTCAGGCTCCAGAAGGTGGGAATTACAATGTGGCCGCCACACCACATCCCCACTCGGCGCTCGGGCGAGTGGCTCCCCTCTCTTCCTCTGACAACTGACTGCCTGGCTGCTGTGACACCGCACACCACAGCTGAGCTGAGGTAGGTCAGACAGTATATGTAAATGTCAGTGTAGGTAGGTCGGTCAGTGTAGGTAGGTAGGTCAGTGTATGTATGTAGGTCAGTGTATGTAAGTCAGGCAGGTCAGTGTAGGTAGGCCAGTGTATGTAGGTCAGTGTATGTAGGTCACTACCGTCAGTGTATGTAGGTCATGTAGGTCAGTGTATGTAGGTCATGTAGGTCAGGTAGGTCAGTGTAATGGTCAGTGTCAGGCAGGTGAGTTTAGTGGTCAGCATTGATGGGCATTGGTAAGTCACACAACCCCACCACCCAGCAAAAACACCCTGCGCTATACCATCATCCCTGTCAGTGGAGGCTGCTGAGAGGTCATAAGGTATAGCAGGGGCATACTGAGGTGAGTGAGGAGGAGGAACAGATTTGCGCCCCTTTTGTGTGGCTTTCAGGTGCACTTGCCAACAGGCTGAGTGATTGGAGGATGCCTTGTCAAGCATGTGGTTTTTGTGGTTTTTGCCACGCTTGATGTGCTTGAGACAAATTTTGCAAATTGCAACAGTGCGATCGGCTGCAAACGTACTAAAAAAGGCCCAGACAGCTGAAGTGGGCCAGGAGATAACAGCTCCACAATGTGATGGAATAGGGTGGCTGCTCTCACTCTTCCATGATGGCTGCCTCTTTGGGGTTGTGCCTCACCCTCACTTTCCTCCTCTGCTCTATCTGGCACCCAAGTCTCATCAGTGACCTCATCATCAGCATCTCCTCCATCCTTATTACCACTGGAGACAACTTGGGAATACGCTGCGACTGGGGGCACATGACTGCCAATTTCTGTACCAGTGTTCTCCCCTCTCTGTAGGCTCATGTTCCTGATTTCCTCAACCTCAGAACCAACATCTGAAACCAGTAATGTCTGTGCATCGTCAAGGGGCAAGTCACACACTCCACTGATACACTATATTATCCACTTCCCGACCGCCGCACGACTATGTACGTCCTAAGTTTGAACGGGGATATCGTTGTTATGGCAGCAGCTAGCTGCCATAACCCCGGTATCCCCGTTTTCGTGCGGCGGCCGGCTTTCAGATAAAAGTGGTCCTTGCGGCGGATTCGGCGCGAGATCACTTTTATCGGTGGCGGGAGAGGGCCCCCCCCGCCGCGATCCGGTGCCCTCCGCCGCTTACCGGAGCCGTCGGTAGCGGCGGAGGCGATCGCGTCCTTCTGCCTGGTGTGTCTGGAGACAAGTGAGGCCAAGATGCCGCTCACTCGTCTCCATGATACTGCTGGGCGGAAGCGACGTCAAAACGTCACTTCCGTCCACGCCTCTTAAAGGCATATTTTTTCAAATGTCATTTTTCTAAATGACTTTTTTTTTTTTTTTATTGCATTTTAGTGTAAATATGAGATCTGAGGTCTTTTTGACCCCAGATCTCATATTTAAGAGGTCCTGTCATGCTTTTTTCTATTACAAGGGATGTTTACATTCCTTGTAATAGGAATAAAAGTGACACAATTTTTTTTTTTTTTTTAAACAGTGTAAAAATAAATAAAATATTTTAAAATAAATAATAAAAATAAAAAAAATTTTTAAAACCCCCCTGTCCCGACGAGCTCGCGCGCAGAAGCGAACGCATACGCGAGTAGCTCCCGCATATGAAAACGCTGGTCAAACCACACATGTGAGGTATCACAGCGACCGGTAGAGCGAGAGCAATAATTCTAGCCCTAGACCTCCTCTGTAGCGCAAAATATGCAACCTGTAGAATTTTTTAAACGTCGCCTATGGAGATTTTTGAGGGTAAAAGTTTGACGCCATTCCACGAGCGGGCGCAATTTTCAAGCATGACATGTTGGGTATCAATTTACTTGGCGTAACATTATATTTCACAATATAAAAAAATTGGGATAACTTTACTGTTGTTTTATTTTTTTATTCAAAAAAGTGAATTTTTTCCAAAAAAAGTGCGCTTATAAGACCGCTGCGCAAATACGGTGCAAAAAAAAGTATTGCAATGACCGCCATTGTATTCTCTAGGGTGTTAGAAGAAAAACCATATATAATGTTTGGGGGTTCTAAGTAATTTTCTAGCAGAAAAACCTGTTTTAAACATGTAAACACCTAAAATCCAAAACGAGGCTGGTCCTTAAGTGGTTAAACTGCAGTAAAACTGCACTGAAACACTGCAATATACTGCGTCAAACGTGCAGTAACGCACAGAAATATACTTGATTAAACAGAAGATAACGCACTGAAATATACAGTGTTGAATGGTAGAGAACGCACTGAAATATACGGTGTTAAACGGAAGAGAACGCACTGAAATATACGGTGTTAAACTTGCAGTAACTCACTGAAATATACTGCGTTAAGTGTGTAGTAACTCACTGAAATATACTGCGTTAAGTGTGTAGTAACTCACTGAAATATAGTTACATAGTTACATAGTAGGTGAGGTTGAAAAAAGACACAAGTCCATCAAGTCCAACCTATGTGTGTGATTATGTGTCAGTATTACATTACATATCCCTGTATATTGCGGTCATTCAGGTGATTATCTAATAGTTTCTTGAAGCTATCAATGCTCCCCGCTGAGACCACCGCCTGTGGAAGGGAATTCCACATCCTTGCCCCTCTTACAGTAAAGAACCCTCTACGTAGTTTAAGGTTAAACCTCTTTTCTTCTAATTGTAATGAGTGGCCCCGAGTCTTATTAAACTCTCTTCTGCGAAAAAGTTTTATCCCTATTGTGGGGTCACCAGTACAGTATTTGTAAATTGAAATCATATCCCCTCTCAAGCGTCTCTTCTCCAGAGAGAATAAGTTCAGTGCTCGCAACCTTTCCTCATAACTAAGATCCTCCAGACCCTTTATTAGCTTTGTTGCCCTTCTTTGTACTCGCTCCATTTCCAGTACGTCCCTCCTGAGGACTGGTGCCCAGAACTTAATATACTGTGTTAAGTGTGTAGTAACTCACTGAAATATACTACGTTAACCGGAAGGTAACGCACTGAAATATACTGCGTTAAGTGTGTAGTAACTCACTGAAATATACTGTGTTAAGTGTGTAGTAACTCACTGAAATATACTACGTTAACCGGAAGGTAACGCACTGAAATATACTGCGTTAAGTGTGTAGTAACTCACTGAAATATACTGCGTTAAGTGTGTAGTAACTCACAGAAATATACTGTGTTAAGTGTGTAGTAACTCACTGAAATATACTACGTTAACCGGAAGGTAACGCACTGAAATATACTGCGTTAAAGGGAAGTTAACGCACTGAAATATGCGGCGTTAAACTTGCAGTAACGCACTCAACTGTACTGCATTAAATGGAAGGTAACACACTGCAATATACGGTGTTAAACTTGCAGTAACACACAGAAATGTACTGCGTTAAATGACAAGTAACGCACTGAAATATACAGTGTTAAACTTGCAGCAATGCACAGAAACGTACTGCGTTAAACTTGCAGTAACGCAATTAAATATACTGTGTTAAATGGTCACTACACTCACACTGACTGAACTATCCCTACATTCACACTAAACTGATATTCTACACTGACAATAGAATCAGAATAGCACACTAACTCTCTAGAAGCACTGAACAGAGCCCTGTTCTTTCTCTCTTCATGCCGATATCACACTACAAATGGCCGCTATTGAAAAGAATACTTTTATAGTGTGGGGCGGGACTAACAGCAATGAGCCATGATTGGATAGAGTCATCATGACAGCGTCCAATCATGGCTCTGACAGTGCTCTGTGCCCTGATTGGGCAAAGCTTTCATTGCTTCAGCCAATCAGGGCTTCCAATGCAACGTGCGGCGACGCAGTGCATTGTGGTCGTTCGGTGGGCCGAAATAAACGGTCGAACGCCCTGATAATTTGGTTGTTCGGCGAACGCGCGAACTTCCAATGTTCGGCTTGAACTCACGCTCGGACCGAACCGTTCGCCCATCCCTAGTTCTAAGGTAAGTATTTCATAATGTGCTAGTAATGCGATGCATACTAGCACATTATGCTATCGGGGTTTATTTAGGAAAGGCAAATCCACTTTGCACTACAAGTGCACTTGGAAGTGCAGTGGCTGTAGATCCGAGGGGAAGCTCTGCTGATTTCTATCATCCAATCATGTGCAAGCAAAAAAATACACATTTTTACTTGTAAACAAGAAGTGTTAGAACAGGCCGGGTCTTCGTGTGGTTAATAAAATACTACGTGGAATTGGTGGCGCCCCCTGTCTGTGTTCTGTGTCATGTCAGCTCCGGTCTGTATAGAGCTGTCGCAGTCGGTGACCGTGTGACACTTTCCTGGATTAACCCCATCCTCTCCGTCTATATCCACCCCCCCCCCCCCCCCCGGACTTTCATTAATCCGGTGTTCAGGATTTGTTTTACCTTCGTCATGAAGGGGTTAATGTTTTTATTATTATTATTGTTGTTGTTATAAATAGTGCTTAGTAATAATAATAGATATGATATCATGAAAACAATAATAAATATTGATTTCTCCTTGAATGACAATTTGTGGACTGGATGATTGTAAATATTGATCAATTCTGGTGTTTGAAAACAAAACTTTGCAGAATGACAGAGAGGAGGAGGAGGAGGAGGAGGAGGAGGAGGAGGAGGAGGAGGGGTGATGGAGGAGGAGGAGGGGGAGGGGGACTGAGTGTGACACATACACAGGAAGGTGTCACATCCAGAGGACAGGAAGAAGAAGGAGAGGAAGTTCCCTATCAGGATGTCAGGAGAGATTGTGGGGAGATCGGCTGTGTGAGGACAGACATGGAGGACAGGAGGGGGGCAGACAGACCCTCCCCCCACCGGACACACAATCCAGAACCCCAGAGGAAGAGAGCCAAGAGAAGACCCCGGAGAGAGAGACCACCCAGAGCCAGAGAGACCACCCCACAACCACCCAGGTGTGACCTCCGCAACAATGGATCACTACATTCACTATATACAATGTATCACTACATTCCTTATATACAATGTAACACTGCCACTGATCCTTCCTTATATACAGTGTATCACTACGTCTGATCCTTCCTTATATACAATGTATCACTGTGACTGATCCTTCCTTATATACAATGTATCACTACGTCTGATCCTTCCTTATATACAATGTATCACTACGTCTGATCCCTCCTTATATACAATGTATCACTACATTCCTTATATACAATGTAACACTGCCACTGATCCCTCCTTATATACAATGTATCACTACATTCCTTATATACAATGTAACACTGCCACTGATCCCTCCTTATATACAATGTATCACTACATTCCTTATATACAATGTATCACTACGACTGATCCCTCCGTATATACAATGTATCACTACGACTGATCCCTCCTTATATACAATGTATCACTACGACTGATCCCTCCTTATATACAATGTATCACTACATCTGATCCCTCCTTATATACAATGTATCACTACATCTGATCCCTCCTTATATACAATGTATCATTACGACTGATCCCTCCTTATATACAATGTATCATTACGACTGATCCCTCCTTATATACAATGTATCACTACGACTGATCCCTCCTTATATACAATGTATCACTACGTCTGATCCCTCCTTATATACAATGTATCACTACGTCTGATCCCTCCTTATATACAATGTATCACTACGTCTGATCCCTCCTTATATACAATGTATCACTACGTCTGATCCCTCCTTATATACAATGTATCACTACATCTGATCCCTCCTTATATACAATGTATCACTACATCTGATCCCTCCTTATATCCAATGTATCATTACGACTGATCCCTCCTTATATACAATGTATCATTACGACTGATCCCTCCTTATATACAATGTATCATTACGACTGATCCCTCCTTATATACAATGTATCACTGTGACTGATCCCTCCTTATATACAATGTATCACTGCCACTGATCCCTCCTTATATACAATGTATCACTGCCACTGATCCCTCCTTATATACAATGTATCACTACATCTGATCCCTCCTTATATACAATGTATCATTACGACTGATCCCTCCTTATATACAATGTATCACTACGACTGATCCCTCCTTATATACAATGTATCACTACGACTGATCCCTCCTTATATACAATGTATCACTACATCTGATCCCTCCTTATATACAATGTATCACTACATCTGATCCCTCCTTATATACAATGTATCACTACATCTGATCCCTCCTTATATACAATGTATCCCTGCCACTGATCCTTATATACAATGTATCACTGTGACTGATCCCTCCTTATATACAATGTATCACTACATCTGATCCCTCCTTATATACAATGTATCACTGTGACTGATCCCTCCTTATATACAATGTAACACTGCCACTGATCCCTCCTTATATACAATGTATCACTGTGACTGATCCCTCCTTATATACAATGTATCACTACGACTGATCCTTCCTTATATACAATGTATCACTACGACTGATCCTTCCTTATATACAATGTATCACTACGACTGATCCTTCCTTATATACAATGTATCACTACGACTGATCCTTCCTTATATACAATGTATCACTACGACTGATCCCTCCTTATATACAATGTATCACTACGACTGATCCCTCCTTATATACAATGTATCACTACGACTGATCCCTCCTTATATACAATGTATCACTACGACTGATCCTTCCTTATATACAATGTATCACTACGACTGATCCCTCCTTATATACAATGTATCACTACGTCTGATCCCTCCTTATATACAATGTATCACTACGACTGATCCTTCCTTATATACAATGTATCGCTATGTCTGATCCCTCCTTGTATACAATGTATCACATTAGACAGGCAGTAGTGCCCACTGAACACACCAGGGAGTCACTGAACACTCCCTAGTCAGATAAAAAGCTCTTGTGTATAAAAGTATACTGTGCAGCTGTGACCAGAATGAATATTGCTCTTGCTATCAGTGTAGGCCATTTACATACCTTCTGAAGTCTGGCTGAAAAACTCCCAGAGATGTTAACATCCCGTCCTGCCTTGTTGCTAGGACAACAAAACTGACACTCCCAGCCAGTTCAGACCCCCTCACATACATTCCCTCCCTTGTTGTATTAAATCTGAGCTTAGCAATGTTTAGACGGAGGAGACGGAGGACCACACATGTACCGGGGGATTGAGATCTCGTTTCTGTGTTGGTGGTGGAGAGCAGTATGAGATGGGAGTGTCCTAGCAACGTCCTAGCAACAAGGCTGGACGGGATAATACTGCCTCTGGGAGGTTTTTGGCCAGGCTTCTGCAGGTATGCAAATGACTTACACCTATAGAAAGGGCACTATCCAACCCTGGTCAAAGATTTACACACATATATATATAAAACTGTGTAGCTTTGACCAGGGTTGGATAGTGCCCTTTCTATAGGTGTAGGCCATTTACATACCTCCCGAAACCTGGCCACAAAAACTCCCAGGGATGGCATCATCCAGTCCTGCCTTGTTGCTAGGACGTTGCTAAGGTGCTGCCATCTCTTACTGCTCACCCCCACCGTCACAGGAGCGAGCTCTCACCCCCCCCCCCCCGGGTACATGTGTGGTCTGAGCTCAGAGAGACTATGACGGCAGAGAGAGCCGCACGCGAGAGAGTCCACATTGGCTGGGAGTGTCTTATCAACGTCCTAGCAACAAAGCATGATGGAATGATGCCATCACTGGGAGTTTTTCAGCCAGGCTTCAGGAGGTACGTAAATGATCTACACCTAAAGGGAGGGCATTATCCAACCTTGGTCAGACTTGGCTGATCACAGATCGGAGTAAGGAGACGATCCCGGCCTCTGATCGGAGTAAGGAGACTATCCCGGCCTCTGATCGGAGTAAGGAGACGATCCCGGCCTCTGATCGGAGTAAGGAGACGATCCCGGCCTCTGATCGGAGTAAGGAGACGATCCCGGCCTCTGATCGGAGTAGGGAGACGATCCCAGCCTCTGATCAGGGTAAGGAGACGATCCCGGCCTCTGATCGGAGTAAGGAGACGATCCCGGCCTCTGATCGGAGTAAGGAGACGATCCCGGCCTCTGATCGGAGTAAGGAGACGATCCCGGCCTCTGATCGGAGTAGGGAGACGATCCCGGCCTCTGATCGGAGTAAGGAGACGATCCCGGCCTCTGATCGGAGTAGGGAGACGATCCCGGCCTCTGATCGGAGTAAGGAGACGATCCCGGCCTCTGATCGGAGTAAGGAGACGATCCCGGCCTCTGATCGGAGTAAGGAGACGATCCCGGCCTCTGATCGGAGTAAGGAGACGATCCCGGCCTCTGATCGGAGTAAGGAGACGATCCCGGCCTCTGATCGGAGTAAGGAGACGATCCCGGCCTCTGATCGGAGTAAGGAGACGATCCCGGCCTCTGATCGGAGTAAGGAGACGATCCCTGCCTCTGATCGGAGTAAGGAGACGATCCCGGCCTCTGATCGGAGTAAGGAGACGATCCCGGCCTCTGATCGGAGTAAGGAGACGATCCCGGCCTCTGATCGGAGTAAGGAGACGTTCCCGGCCTCTGATCGGAGTAAGGAGACGATCCCGGCCTCTGATCGGAGTAAGGAGACGATCCCGGCCTCTGATCGGAGTAAGGAGACGATCCCGGCCTCTGATCGGAGTAAGGAGACGATCCCGGCCTCTGATCGGAGTAAGGAGACGATCCCGGCCTCTGATCGGAGTAAGGAGACGATCCCGGCCTCTGATCGGAGTAAGGAGACGATCCCGGCCTCTGATCGGAGTAAGGAGACGATCCCGGCCTCTGATCACAGATCGGAGTAAGGAGACGATCCCGGCCTCTGATCACAGATCGGAGTAAGGAGACGATCCCGGCCTCTGATCACAGATCGGAGTAAGGAGACGATCCCGGCCTCTGATCACAGATCGGAGTAAGGAGCCGATCCCGGCCTCTGATCACAGATCGGAGTAAGGAGCCGATCCCGGCCTCTGATCACAGATCGGAGTAAGGAGCCGATCCCGGCCTCTGATCACAGATCGGAGTAAGGAGCCGATCCCGGCCTCTGATCACAGATCGGAGTAAGGAGCCGATCCCGGCCTCTGATCACAGATCGGAGTAAGGAGCCGATCCCGGCCTCTGATCACAGATCGGAGTAAGGAGCCGATCCCGGCCTCTGATCACAGATCGGAGTAAGGAGCCGATCCCGGCCTCTGATCACAGATCGGAGTAAGGAGCCGATCCCGGCCTCTGATCACAGATCGGAGTAAGGAGCCGATCCCGGCCTCTGATCACAGATCGGAGTAAGGAGCCGATCCCGGCCTCTGATCACAGATCGCAGTAAGGAGCCGATCCCGGCCTCTGATCACAGATCGCAGTAAGGAGCCGATCCCGGCCTCTGATCACAGATCGGAGTAAGGAGCCGATCCCGGCCTCTGATCACAGATCGGAGTAAGGAGCCGATCCCGGCCTCTGATCACAGATCGCAGTAAGGAGCCGATCCCGGCCTCTGATCACAGATCGCAGTAAGGAGCCGATCCCGGCCTCTGATCACAGATCGCAGTAAGGAGCCGATCCCGGCCTCTGATCACAGATCGCAGTAAGGAGCCGATCCCGGCCTCTGATCACAGATCGGAGTAAGGAGCCGATCCCGGCCTCTGATCACAGATCGCAGTAAGGAGCCGATCCCGGCCTCTGATCACAGATCGCAGTAAGGAGCCGATCCCGGCCTCTGATCATGTGATGTAGACAGAAGCTGACAGCGTGAGGAGAAAAAAAAAACAGATTACGTCTTCTTTCAGAGGGGCATGGGACCCGCACACAGACACCCACTTCTGCTAAGCAGTGCTCACCAATGCCGCACATCAGTGCCGCCTATCATTGCCGCCTATCATTGCTCATCATTGACACCCATCAGTGCCCACCAGTAGCACCTCATCAGTGCCACCCAGCAGTGCCGTCTTATCAGTGCTGCCTTACCAGTGGCGCCTAATCGGTGCCGTCTCATCAGTGCCCACCAGAGGCACCACTACAGTGTCCACCAGTGCCACCTATCAGTGCCGCTTTGTCAGTGCCGCTTTATCAGTGCCCACCAGTGGTGCCTCATCAGTGCCCACCAGTGCCATCTTTACCCACCAGTAGCACCTCATCAGTGCCACCCAGCAGTGCCATCTTCTCAGTGCCGCCTTACCAGTGGCGCCTAATCAGTGCCCACCAGTGCCATCTCATCAGTGCCACCTTATCAGTGGTACCTCACCAGTGCCCACCAGAGGCACCTCTACAGTGCCCACCAGTGCCACCTATCAGTGCCCACCAGAGGCACCTCTACAGTGCCCACCAGTGCTGCTTTATCAGTGCAGCCTATCAGTCCCCTCAGCAGTGGCACCTCATCAGTGCCCACCAGTGCTGCCTTATCCATCAGTGAATGAGAAAAATTACCTTTTTACAAAATTTTATAACAAACTAAGAAACATTTTTTTCATTAATTTTTTGTCTTTTTTTTTTAGTAAAAAGATAAATCCAGCAGTGATTAAATACCACCAAAATAAATCTCTATTTGTGGGAACAAAATGATAAAAATCTCATATGGGTGCCGCGCAATTGTCATTCAAAGTGTGACAGCGCTGAAAGCTGAATATTGTCCTGGGCAGGAAAGGGGTGAAAGTGCCCGGTAAGCAATTGGTTAAAGGAGGAGCCGTTGGAGATTTATAAAGGATCCCCGATTATTCAGTCGTTGTCATCATAATCCCTGCAGTCACATCACAGGTTGTTTTGCTTTTATTATGTTTCAAAAACATCACAAACATTCCTCTGATATAATGCAGAACAACTCTGAAGGTAGAGGAGTCAGAACATGGCAACTGTCTGTCATCGGGGGGCTTCCCAGAGATTCCCTGGAGCATCCAGTAGAATGTTAGAAGGATGAGAATGTCACAAAGATTGTAGAAGTCCAGGAAGGATTTTTTTTTTTACAACCTGAAATCAAAAACCACCGCATTTCAAAGCCTCAATTATCCCCCTTCATCATGACTTGTATACCGGAAGTGAGTTCCAAAAATGTTTGTAAATTTGTAAAAGCAAAGAGCAGAAGACTGATCTAGGTCATAGCAATGGCAGCAGTGTAACCCGGATCCATCCTGTGCTGTTCTAAGATAATCGGAACCCAGAGGGTATTGCGTCCCCAAAATGCGTTGGATTTTTGATTGATAAAATCCAGGACTTATTTAATCTTTATGGCACTCCTATCTTTTGAACCTTCTTCTGACCACTTCAGGGACCTTTTGGGATATCCTAGTTGACATCTTTCTAATATTCCAGTTTACTGAAGACCTCTGACTGCAAGAGGGAGAGGCAGGACTCTTAGTCCGGCCATACACGGACCAAATTTCTTCCCTACATCATTGTAATTTGCTTGATTCCCCCATCAACAAAGACCGTGTTGATGCGGGAATCCCTCCTGCCAGGCCCTTATCTTCTCCTGGTGGGAAGGGGGGTGGTAGAAGCAATCTCCTCTAGGAGAAGACAGCGATTATTGATAGCGGCTATAGAAGTTGTTAGCGATAATCGCAGGTAAAACCCAGCATGCTGGTTGTCCCCAAGTTGATCGATCGATCAGCTTGGTACATTCAGCCTGCCCATACACAGTTCGAATCTCCGGCCGGTTCAGCAGGAGATTTGAAACCATGTATGGCCTGCACTAGCCCCTCAGGGCTTTTCAATGCCAATACAAGGCAGAGATGCATCCTTAGTTAAAATGTAGTCTTTGGGGCGGGGTCAAGAACCAGTCCGTGCTGTCTGGACCACCAGACTGACCGAACAGCTTTAGGCAGGGGCATTGCTAGGTCTACAAAAGATCTGGGGCTAGAGCCCATAGCAGCGTAGTAAATAAATACGTACGTTTGGGCCGGCATACACATGTGTGTATATATATATATATATATATATATATATCTCTATCTCTATCCCCAGAGAGCCCCCCACTTACATCTGGGTCCCCAGAGAGCCCCCTCCCCTTGGGGACCCCTGCAGAGACTCAGGGATATGGGCCCCAGATTCGGGGCTATAGCCCCAAAAGCCACCCCCTAGCAACGCCACTGGCTTTAGGAATCCTTCAGCTGGTCAGATAGTTTACATGAGCAAAAAATATATTTATCTATTTGTACGGAAGTTAAACAGCATTGGCCTTCTAATGAAGTTTTGGTGGAAAGTCCCTCCCGTGTGTGACCTTGTCTCCTTCTGTTTTTGGTGCAGTAATAATGCTTCACCGCCGGATGACATCAGTCTGCACTCTCTGGTGGAAGACATCACCTGCTCCATCTGTCTGGATGACCTCCAGGAACCCGTCTCTATCGCATGTGGTCACACTTTCTGCCGCAGCTGTATCAGCACACACTGGAGCACCCCGCAGATGGAGGGATACCTGTGCCCTGAGTGTCGGAAGCAATGTCCCCGATACCAGATAGCTCCGGACTACCGGCTGATGAACCTCATATCCAAGATCCAGAAGGGGGTGCAGGAGAAGAAGAGCACCGAGGAGGTATGGGGGTGGGCGGGAGGTTGGTTATGAGCTGGAAGGTTTATTAAGATAGTCCAACTAAAATAAAACTTATATTCCATATTTACACTATATGGCCAAAGGTCTGTGCTGACTTGTCCATCACACTAGAAGCTTGTTGGACCTCATTCCAAAATGATGGCCGTTAATATGGACTTGTCCCACATCTTATGACATTACAGCCTCCTCTTATCTGGGAAGGCTTTCCTCAAGATTTTGGAGGGTGTCTGTGGGAATTTATGCTCATTTGTGAGGTCAGTCACTGATATTGGATGAGAAGACCTGGCTCACAACTGGGATTCCAATACCCAAAGGTGTTCTGTTGAGGTCAGGGCTCTGCGCAGACACTTGAGTTCCTCCACACCAAACTGGTCACACCATGTCTTTATGGAGCTGGCTTTGTACACAGGGGGCACAGTCATGGTGGAACATAATATGGTCTTCCCCAAAGTGTTACCACAAAGTTGGAAGAGCACAATTGTATAATTGTACACAATGTCTTTGCAAGCTGTAATATAACAGAACCCTTCACTGAAATCACCAAAACTCCATCATTTGGAGGGGCTCCATATACTTTTGGCCACATAGTATAATAAAAGTCTGGTGGAACTCTAAACCCAATGCTTTCCCTGTCAATACTACTCTAGATACAAGTTCCTCTGCCATAGCTGGTCTCACCCATGTTGGAGGTTTTGGGGTCTCCAACAACTCTGAGATATACTAGCTACTCTTGTTACACTTTCGATAATACCAAATAAGAAACATATTAAAGACCAACTATTGTAGATTTATGGATGTGTAGCATCTACACCAGGGGTGCTTAACATGTAGCCCTTGGAGCCCTCTGATGTGGCCCTCAACCTCCAAACCAGGGAAGCTCATGTCCAGGATTGGTAACCCATTAAGTGTGATCTGGGCTTGCCAACCCACTATCCAAGAACATCAGAGTGCATCAAGCCGGCAGTGGGGGATGCAGGTGACTGCGGAGAAAGCAGGAGCCGCAAAAGCCGATGCTTCTTCTGTAGCACCGGCTCCTGTCCCAGGTAGAGTGATACCAAGTGCACTTCACCTGAGACCTTTCTGGCTGCCTGGAGAGTGATGCCAGCAGTAGCTGCAGGAGAAAAGGAAGGTGAGTGTATTAAACATTGCGCTTTTGAAATGGACATATTGGCCCCTATAAAAGGGGAACAACTATAAGCCTGCTTTTATACTGATCTGCAGGTGCAGCGCAGTACACTAGTGGCTTTCTTGCACATTGGCTGCACTGAGCCATATATTTCTCTTTCCTACGGGTTTGGTACATTTTTAGAAAGTGCACCACACCTGCAAAATATAATAGAAGTCTATGGCAAATCACAGCTAACGTGCAGGAATTTGCAGGTAAAATGCAGCACATCAGTGTAAAAGCAGCTTTATAGGAGGCTCTATAGGGGTCCAACGTCTGAGGTTCTATGGACCCCTGATGGAGATAGGTTCCTCTAAGGCAATCGTGTAGATACATCCATCCATCATCTGGTCTGTGCAGATCAGGGCCAGACCTGAATTAGACTAGTTTTTGAGGCTTTCTAAGAAGCTGATCCCAAAACCCAATATAACATAATATAACCCCTCATGGCAGATGTATAGGAAGGAGTAGTTTTTCTATTTTATGGTGTAGCACCCTGGTGTTTAGGCAGGGTTGCTAGTAAATTTAGTTTGCCAGGTGGTAATTTTCCTGGCTTATAGATGAAAGATCAATTGATTCCCCTCTAAATCTGGAATTGCTGGACCTTTTCTCTTCTGTCACTAGGTGGAACTGTGGCTGCTGACATTAGAATGACAGGGGGCTTCACAAGGTCAGAGTATGAATGGATGTGTGTCTCAGCCAATTGGCAGGGGTTTCTTTGGTCTCTTTGCCTGCTGGGAGAGCCTATTTATTTGGGTGGAGTCAGGTGATTGGGGTTCTGTGCCACCTGGACAGCTGTCTGGGTGGACATTTGTTATGTTGCCCCAGGCTGCTAGGCTGGAATCCTGAGGCCTATCCTGGGGACATCTGGCTGCTAGGCTACCTGAGGGCCTATCCAGGAGCAGGAGAAGCAGCGTACGGTCAGGACTGCAGGATTGGAGTCCAACCAAGTTGAGAAGGTTTAGCCAGACGGGGAACCAGTTGTGGTCGGAGGTAGAAGTGAAGCTGTTACCACTAAGGGACCATCCATCTTACTACCGGAGACTGCAGTGAGTAAGCTTGAGCAAGTATCAGAGCAGTCTTCTCACCAACTGGGGACAGTGAAGAAGTGGGAAAGCTTCAGCAAGTGCCAAACCAGGGACCCAGCAGGATAGCAGGGGTGATGCTTGAGGAATACAACGGGATAACTGTGGAAGAGCTCAGGGGGATCCAGTGACGACTGGGATCTGGACGTCTAGTGAGAGACTGGGAGCTCATTGAGTGGAGATCTACAGTGGGATACTGTGAGATAAGAAACAGACTGTTCTGTGTTACCAAGAGTTACGTACAACTACCTTTTATTGACTGTTTGCAAGACTAGTGGCCATAGTAGACAGCGGTCCTACCTATACAGAAGTGTTATCCAGCTGGAGGCCTTCCACTGTATAGCTGTCTACCTATAGAAGTCTCGAGTCTGCTAATTTAGCATGGCTTCTAACTGAGGGTGTCCTGGCCCTAACCCTCTCTCCCCCAGTTCTGTTAAGAGACAATAAATCTCTTGTTTGCATTCAAAAAGTGCCTGGCGCCCAGCATTTCTTCTTGCACCACACCCACCACGCCTGGTAACCCACTTTACAAAGAGTGATGTCAGCTCTCCTTGACTCTGGAGGTCACCATCAGGCCTCTAGGGGTCGGGGACCTTGCTACAATTGATACCAGGGCCTATGCCCTCTAGCACTGCATAGATCAGCCTTTCTCAACCCTTTCAACACAAAGGAACCCTTGAAATATCTTTCCGGTCTCAGAGAACCCCTGCTAAAAAATGATATCTACAACTCATGATACATTCATGTGATTGGTCAGTGGGAGGAATGCTCCTTACACCTCTGGTCATTGTGAAGAATTACCCCTTTACACATAACTAAAAAGATCATTGGTGTCAGTGGGAACTTATCTGAGAGGAAGAAATTGCTGATTGCTCAAGGAACGCCTAGCAACCTCTGGAGGAACCCTAAAGTTCCACGGAACCCTGGTTGAGAAACCCTGGCATAGATGTTTCAGAAAATTAAAGGAACCCCCTTTCCCACCAGTACCCTCAAAAAAACTTCTGAAGATGAACAAAACTCTACTCCACCTTAATTAGATGTATGAGTAATAGGAAGAAGTATGTGATTAATTGGCCTAGTGTGGGGAATTGTAAGACTGCGTAGGGGTACTGCTGGAGTTCATGAGCAAAAGAACACCTAAGTGCTCTTAATCGGATATAATGTCACTATTCTAGATGTTCTCTCTTTCCTCCAGGAGTCTCCGGTATTCTCAGATCATGGGTACCCGGTACAGCTGGTGTGGACGGACGGCAGTGGCTGCCTACATTTGGATGAATCGGTCATGAATGATTGCTTCATGAGCTCTGCGTTATCAAGTTACCCGGTCTACATGCTCTGCGTAATTGGGGAGAAGCGTCGGGGAAAATCCTTCCTGATGAATTACATTATGAGGGCCCTGGAGAGCCAGGTGAGAGACCGGGGACCCATTACCTTGTATTCGCGGGCCCTGTGCCCTGACGCTATGGAGCCTGGTGATAAAGGTCAGAATCAAAAATCTTGCCACATCTGTTCCTACAGTTCTACCTACTTGTTTCTCCACTCATTTTCAGATGAATTTTGCCGGTTTGGAAAGTCTTTCTGCCCCCACCCCCATAAAAAAATAAAGGACATTTTTTTTGTGCTGAAAATGCCCCCCTCGGCTTATACTCGAGTCAATCACTTTTCTGCAGCAGAGAATGACATTTTCTGAACTGAATTTGGGGCCCCGTATCTCAGGGCCACTTGGTGCTAGGAACCCCACATTTGGTGTACCAACCCAGCGGAACTAGCACTACAACATATCCAAAGCTGGGGTTCCTAGTACCAAGTGGCCCCCAAGATACGGGGCCCCAAAATCAGTTATGAACATGTCATTCTCTGCTGCAGAAAAGTGCTTGACATTTTCTGAACCAACTTTGGGGCCCGTATCTCGGGGCCGCTCGGTGCTAGGAACATGTTGTAGTGCTAGTTCCACTGGGTTTGCAAGCCAAATTTGGGGTACCTAGCACCAAGTGGCCCTGAGATACGGGGGCCCAAATTTGGTCAACTGTGTCCATCTGCAGCAATGTCATTTTGGGACCCTTTGGGTCCAGAAAACCCAAATTTTGGCTGCAGCTAGGGGGCATCTAGGAACCCTTAACTACAGAGTTTGAAGTTCGGGGGACCTATGGCTGCAAATGGGCACAGTGAGGCTGCAAATGGGCACAGTGGGGCTGCAAATGGGCACAGTGGGGCTGCAAATGGGCATTGTTGACCCTCTTTTCCGTATTTCTCACCCTAGGCTTATACTCGAGTCAATAAGTTTTCCCAGTTTTTTGTGGTAAAATGGGGTGTCTCGTCTTATATTCGGGTCGGCTTATACTCGAGTATATACGGTAAATAAATTTACACATAATTTATGCTAAGATAAGAATATTAAAATACCTTAACCACATGCCGACCAGCCGCCGCAGTTGTACTGCGGCAGAATGGCATGGCTGGGCGAAACAACGTTATGTAACGTCGCTTTGCCCTGTGGCCACTAGGGGGCGCGCGCCCCCTGCTCGCCCCCCGAGCCGATGCGAGTGCCCGGCGTTCTTGATCACTGCCGGTCTCCCGCGATCGCTTGGGGCACACCTAGAACTGGGATCAGTGTGTGTAAACACACAGTTTCCGGTTCTCTGAGGGGAGAAGAGACAGATCGTCTGTTCATACAGAGTATGAACAGGCGATCTGTTATCTTCCCTGCACAGTCCCCTCCCCCCTTCAGTTAGAACACAAACTAGGACACACTTAACCCCTTCACTGCCCCCTAGTGTTAACCCCTTCACTGCCAGTGACATTTTTACAGTAATCAATGCATTTTTAATCGCACTGATCGCTGTATTAATGCCAATGGTTCCAAAAATGTGTCAAAATTTTCCGATGTGTCCACTATAATGTCGCAGTCACGATAAAAATCTCAGATCACCGCCATTACTAGTAAGAAAAAAAAAATTATAATAATAAAAATGCTATAAATCTATCCCCTATTTTGTAGACACTATAACTTTTGCGCAAACCAATCAATAGACGCTTATTGCGATTTTTTTTTTTTTTTTTACCAAAATATGTAGAATACATATCGGCCTAAACTAAGGAAAAAAAAATTTTCTATATATATTTTTGGGGGATATTTATTATAGCAAAAAGTAAAAAATAGTGCGTTTTTTTTCAAAACTGTCTCTCTTTTTTTGTTTATAGCGCAAAAAATAAAAGCCGCAGAGGTGATCAAATACCACCAAAAGAAAGCTCTATTTGTGGGGAAAAAAAAGACGTCGGTTTTGTTTGGGAGCCACGTCGCATGACCGCGCAATGGTCAGTTAAAGCGACGCAGTGCCGAATCCCAAAAAGCGCTCTGGTCTTTGGCCAGCCAAATGGTCCGGGGGCTGAACTGGGTAAAGTCCATAGCCTGGCCACAGGTTCACTTTAGGATTTCCTACACTATGGTGAAGCTGTTAGTTTGCCCAGCACGATGCCTATAAACCAAATTTAAACCTAGAAAAACTCGATGAGATTATACATGTTGTTATTATAGAAAATTAGAAGCAGCTTGTGGAAAACTTTTATTTTTCTTTAGGAGAAGGGCGAAGAGTTCAGCTTGGGGGCAGAAGACGAGCCTCTGCAGGGGTTTGAATGGAGATCTGGCATTGACAGCACTACAAAGGGTCTGTGGATGTGGAGCAGACCATTCATACTGGGCAACAAGGGAGAGAAGGTGAGACATACAACGCTTATTAATCTCTCTGTGTCATGTGAACCACCTTCCATTGGTGAATCCAATGAGGATAGGATGGATAGTCTAGAGCAGGGGGCTCCAAACTTTTTCTAAACAAAGGGCCAGTTTACTATCTCTCCTTCAGTGGGGCCAGACTGTGGCCAGTGGGAGTAGAAAATATCCTGGCTTTGGTAACAATGCCCCATCATTGGTGTCTATGAGGAATAATACTTCATTATTGGTGTCAGTGAGAGGGAGAGTGTCCCATCATTGGTGTCAGTGGCAGGAATTTTGCCCCTGGGCCGCAGTTGAGAGACCACTGGTCTAAAAGATAGTCTAGCCCATTTTTTAAATGGCTGATTTCCTTCCACTCCTCTGTGTGAGTGGATGCCTACTCTGCTGCCTCCAAGACCTTGTACACTATTGATTACTTGGTAAAAGCAATGTCTTTATTACAGTAGGTAGGTATCACGTGTAGCCCCACAGAGATTCTACTCCAGATTGTAATAAGTGAGAGTACAGGGTGCAATTAGTGATGATGGTGAACCTTCTAGATCAGTCTTTCTCAACCATTTTACCAATGAAGAGCCCTTGAAAATAATTTTGGGGAACCCCCTCTAAAACAAATTAATTGAGGCACAGTGAGAAGAATGCTCCTTACATTGGTGGCCACTGGGAAAAATGTCCTTTACATTAGTGGTCAGTGGGAAGAATGTCCCTTACATTGGTGGCCAGTGGGAAGAATGTCCCTTACATTGGTGGCCAGTGGGAAGAATGTCCCTTACATTGTTGATCAGTGGGAAGAATGTCCCTTACATTGGTGGCCAGTGGGAAGAATGTCCCTTACATTGGTGATCAGTGAGAAGAATGCTCCTTACATTGGTGGCCCGTGGGAAGAATGTTCCTTACATTAGTGGTCAGTGGGAAGAATGTCCCTTACATTGGTGGCCAGTGGGAAGAATGTCCCTTACATTGGTGATCAGTGGGAAGAATGCTCCTTACATTGGTGATCAGTGGGAAGAATGTTCCTTACATTGGTGATCAGTGGGAAGAATGTTCCTTACATTGGTGATCAGTGGGAAGAATGTCCCTTACATTGGTGATCAGTGAGAAGAATGCTCCTTACATTGGTGATCAGTGAGAAGAATGTTCCTTACATTGGTGATCAGTGAGAAGAATGTTCCTTACATTGGTGATCAGTGAGAAGACTGTCCCTTACATTGGTGATCAGTGAGAAGAATGCTTCTTACATTGGTGGCCAGTGGGAAGAATGTTCCTTACATTGGTGATCAGTGGGAAGAATGTTCCTTATATTGGTGATCAGTGGGAAGAATGTTCCTTATATTGGTGATCAGTGAGAAGAATGTTCCTTACACTGGTGGTCAGTGAGAAGAATGTTCCTTACATTGGTGATCAGTGGGAAGAATGTTCCTTACATTGGTGATCAGTGGGAAGAATGTTCCTTACATTGGTGGTCAGTGAGAAGAATGTTCCTTACATTGGTGATCAGTGAGAAGAATGCTCCTTACATTGGTGATCAGTGAGAAGAATGTTCCTTACATTGGTGATCAGTGAGAAGAATGTTCCTTACATTGGTGATCAGTGGGAAGAATGTTCCTTAGATTGGTGATCAGTGAGAAGAATGCTCCTTACATTGGTGATCAGTGAGAAGACTGTCCCTTACATTGGTGATCAGTGAGAAGAATGCTCCTTACATTGGTGGCCAGTGGGAAGAATGTTCCTTACATTGGTGATCAGTGGGAAGAATGTTCCTTATATTGGTGATCAGTGAGAAGAATGTTCCTTACATTGGTGATCAGTGAGAAGAATGCCCCTTACATTGGTGATCAGTGAGAAGAATGCTCCTTACATTGGTGGCCAGTGGGAAGAATGTTCCTTACATTGGTGATCAGTGGGAAGAATGTTCCTTATATTGGTGATCAGTGAGAAGAATGTCCCTTACATTGGTGATCAGTGAGAAGAATGCTCCTTACATTGGTGATCAGTGAGAAGAATGCCCCTTACATTGATGATCAGTGGGAAGAATGTTCCTTACATTGGTGATCAGTGGGAAGGAGGAGGAGGACACACCTAAGGAGCTCTCTGAGAACCAGCCTTTTTTAAAGCCTGGGCCTTGCCTGTTAGCTTGGCCCAGGAACAATGCCTGATCCTGGGGGAGGCCCAGGGAGGGATCCCCCTGATGACACGGGGCCTAGTGAGGAGGAGGTGGAGGATCTGACTGTGGGTCCAGGCCCTGGTATGGATGCGAGTATCTTCAGACAGAAGATTGTTGATCGCTTTAGGGAAATTGGAAGGGCTGAAGAGAAACTTCAAGTTTTGAAAACTGAACATAAGAACTTCAGAGCCAAATACTTCCAGGCCTGGAGTAGAAATCGCACAGCCATGAAGCCTGAGTTACAGGAATTGGAGGAGAAAGTAAAGCAGCAAACTTTATTGTTGGAGAAGTTAAAAGCCAGAAGTGGAGCTTTTAAAGAAAAATTTGATAATGAGAAGAGATTTGCCAGCCAGTCGTCAGTAAGTCGCATGGATCAGCAGCCTCAGGTTATGGATGACCCGGGTCCATCTGCCTCTGCACCTCTCCCCCCATGTCAGGCCTTGGAATCGCCAGCGGCAACCAGCCAGGGGGTTGAGAGTGAGCATGGCACCCTGACCTTCATCCAGCAGATGGAGTCACCCCTGAGAGCAGACAAGGTTGCCATTTCTGATGATCCATCAGAAATCCCTGAGGATGAGAAAAAAAATAAACCAGGGAATGAAGATGGACCTGCACCAAACACCCTGAACATGGATGTTTCTACTCCTGCATTTGCTGAGACCAGTAGTTCCTCTACCAAGTTTGCTGCATGTGTTTCACACAGTAAGGCTGACACCAGCAAAGAGATTGCCTCACCTGAACTTCCCTGTGTTCCAGCAGAGCTGATTGATGCTGATGGGGGAGGGGATCAGCACATTGCACCATGTGCAGTGGAAGCCATGGATGTGTCAGACCAGCCTGCTGAAAGTCCTGTCCTGATGGAAGAGAACAGGCCAGCTGAAGATTCCACCAGCACAGCAGTGGGAACTGACACTGTTGGGAAGACTACAGGAACTGTGAATATACCAGCAAGTATTAAGAATGACAGTAATGATAAAACAATGAATGTGGTGGGTGGTGGTGGTGAAGGGGTTAATACTGCTGGGAAAAATAAAAATGACATTGCTCTCCCTGCTCAGCAGAGGAAAGACTCAGCGATTGTGCAGACCAAATCTGTACAATCGATATCTGCCAGAAATGTGACAGACGGTTCAAAGCACACAAATGCTTCTTCTGCTGGGAGAAATGTGGGCAGTTATGCGTCCGTTCTGGGGAGTCGCACCAAAGAGGGTGGAGGGAATTTTAGTGGTCACAATTTGGGGGGGCTTGGTGGTGGGATGGTTGGTGGGTACAGGAGGAGGAATGTGGTTCAATTGAAGTGGGAGGGGGAGGGGACCCCACCAGTAAGGGGGAGGGTGGCTGAGTTGGTTCTGGAAATGGGGTTTAAAGCATCAGATATCTTTGCTTTGATTTGCCCAGTGGGGAGTTATGAATTTGATTTGTCCTTTGTAAAGCCTGAGGGTCTGGATTTATTTTGGGAGCGATATAGGAGGTGCAAGGGCCTTCCGCAGTGGAGTGGTTTGGTGCCAAAGGTGATTTCCAGGCAGCCTCTGATAAAGTCGGTGACGATCCTGGTGCGTAACGAATCCATACCAGAGGCTGATTTGATAGTATGGCTACGCCGATATGGTGAGGTCCTCGCTCCACTGCGGAAGGTCCTTGATGAGCATGGGATATGGACAGGGGCCTGGACAGTGTCACTAAAATTGGGCATGCTGGGCAATGTAGTTCAACACCTTCCCTGTTCAGCTTTTCTGGGGAGGGATAGGCTGACAATTTTTTACCAGGGTCAGCCTAAAGTCTGTAATAAATGTGGAGACAAAGGCCATTTTGCATCTACTTGTACCCGTAAGAAATGCTCACTATGCCAGGATTTGGGCCATTTGGCCAAAGATTGTACTGAAATTCGGTGCAATTTGTGCCAAAAGCTCGGTCATCCTTATAGCCAGTGCCCGGAGGCATTACATAACTTGCCAGGATTGGAGGCTGAGTTGCAGAGACTTGATAAGGAGGATGAGGCCGCTAAAACTGTTATTGCCCCTCCTGTTTCTGTTATATCTGTTCCAGATTCTGTTTCCCCTAGTAATGTGGTCCCTGAGTCTGTCCCTCCTGTGTCTGTTACATCTGTTGTTTCGGATTCTGTTTCACCTAGTAATGTGGTCCCTGAGTCTGTCCCTCCTGTGTCTGTTACATCTGTTGTTTCGGATTCTGTTTCACCTAGTAATGTGGTCCCTGAGTCTGTCCCCCATGTGGTGGTCCCTAATCCTGCTGTACGTAGATCCTCCAGACTGGCAGAAGCTGCTGGGGGGGCAGGTTTGGCGGATCTTCCCACTCGGCCTCCAGTTCCTGTCCCTCAGCGGCACAAACGTGGTCAGGGGAATGTGGGGGTGCTGGATGGGGGTGGGGCTGATAGAAGGGTGTCCATATCCCATGTCTCACCCTCTGTTGAGGGGGATTCGGATGATGAGGGGTGGGAGAAGTTTAGGAAGAAGAAAAAGAAGAAGAAGAGGAAGACAAGTAAAGTGGTCATTTCTTCCTCAGGGTCGGACCCAGGAGGGGTTTCTCTTGGTAATACCTTTTCAGTTTTGTCGGGTGATGAGATGTCTGATATATCTTTCTCTTTATCATCCATGGATGAGGGGGAGTCACGTAGTCTGAAGAGAGCTGTTTCTGGTGATGAGAGTGTGGCAAAGGTTAAGAAACGACTACCCCAATCATCCTGATGGCAGTTCCCACTCCGATAAAGGTGGCGACCATTAATGTCGCCAGCATTAAATCTGCAAGAGCTCGTGATATTGCCTTATTTTTGCTCAGCGAGTTTGATGCCGAGATTTTATTTTTGCAAGAGACCTGGCTCAATACTTTGGCCGATGTCCATCTAGCAAAAAGGGAGTGGAGATGCGGTCCCTCCTTTTGGTCTCTTGCGGCTGAGCCCTGCAGCGGAGTTGCGGTCCTTTTTAAAACCGATATGGTAACATGCCGGCGGGTAATTGAGGTAGAAATGGGGAGATGCATGGTCTTGGACGTCTCTGTTAGGGGACAGGACCTGCGGCTGATCAATATCTATGGACCGCAGTCAAAATGGGGCAGGAAATGCCTCCTCACAGAGATCAAGCCCTTCCTTTTTACGTCCCAGCAGGTTGTCTTTGGAGGTGATTTTAACACCATAATTAGGCCTGAAGACAGGAGAGGCTCCATAGACAGGCTGGGTTACGATAGCGTTTTTCTTAGAGATATGGTGAGACAAGCAGGCCTGGTAGATGTGCATATTAGGCACTGCCCTGGCAGCACGGGATTCACATTTCAGAGAGGGAATAGTCAGAGTAGGATAGATAGGTTTTTTTTAAAGGAGAACTCTGCTTTCCCGGCTCCTGAGTTGAGGGCGGTGGAGTTCTCTGACCACTGTATGCTGTCTGTGACTCTGAATGCCTCGGACACTCCACCCAGGGGAAGGGGTACCTGGAAACTGAATTCGGCTCTCCTGAAAGATGTAGAGGTAAGACAATCCTTTGAGGATTTTTTTCAGGCACAGGTTTCTATTCTGGACTTTTGCAGCAGTAAGTCAGAGTGGTGGGAGCTTGTGAAACAAAGGACAATTGGACTTTTCAAGGCCATAAGTAAGAAGAAGCAGCTTGGTATGTACATTGCCTACCAGCATTTGCGGAGGAAACTTGATCGTCTTGTCTCGTATAGAGGAGATCCAGGGGAGATCTCTGAGGTGAAGTTTCTTCTTAGGAAGTGTCAATACGACCGGCATGCCTCCTTGGTTCTGGAGAGGGATTATGGAAAATATCACTCGCCTGATCCTTACCAGAACTGTAAGCAAGGTATAGCAGTTAAGACGGTCATAGGCCTGAGGGATAGTACGGGTTCCCTGGTGAAGTCCAGATCAGGGATCCTGGAGATCTTCAGGTCATATTACGCAGACCTTCTGGGAAGAAAGGACCTTTGTCGGGACAGGATGGAAAGCTTTCTAGATTCTACTCCAGGATTGGGAAATGGTACATTGCCTTTGATGGATTTGACAGAACCAATTTCAGTGGATGAGGTAGTTCATGCTATAGAGAAGCTGGCTACCAAAAAATCGCCTGGGCCAGATGGGTTGACAGCTGAATTCTACAAGTGTTTTAAGTCCATTCTGGCTCCCTTTTTAGCAGAGGTTTATAACAGCTGTCTAGAAGAGGGTTCGCTCCCTCCCTCCATGAGGCAATCCGCTGTGATTCTTCTGTCAAAAGGTAAAGACCCCTCAATGATTGAGAACTGGCGCCCCATCAGTCTTCTTAATGTTGATAGAAAGATCCTGGCGAAGATTCTTTTTCGACGCTTGTCGTCAGTAGCAGGCGATTTGTTGTCCAGTCATCAGCACTGCTCAGTCCAAGGTAGAAGTACCTTTTCAGCGGTTTTAGCTGTCCGGGAGGCTTTGGAACGATGCAGGGCTGCTGGATGGAGAAAGTACTTGCTGGCATTGGATCAGGCGAAGGCTTTTGATAGAGTCAATCACGAGTACCTGTATTTGCTACTTGGTAGATACGGCCTGCAGGGGAGGTTTATAGATTGGCTGAAGACATTATATAGAGGGGCTGAGAGCTTCCCACTGGTTAATGGCTGGGTTGGACGGCCTTTTGAGGTTGGCTCTGGTGTGCGCCAGGGATGTCCTCTGAGCCCCCTGTTATATGTATTCGCAATCGACCCCTTCATAAGAAGGCTAGAGAGTGGATCTTTGTGCGGGGTGCCTTTGGGCATTGCTGGTGTGCCGCCTCTGAAGGTCGTGGCCTATGCCGATGATGTGTCTGTTATTGTCTCTGGGACAGAGGAGGCGCAGGAGGTGGTCTCTATGATAGAGCAGTACACGGAGGCTTCTGGTTCTAAAGTCAACCATGAAAAGAGTGAAGTTTTCTGGATGGGTGAGGAGGGTGAAAGCTTCGAACTTCCGGATGCCTTCCCAGAGCCCCAGCAGGAAATTAAAGTGTTGGGCATCAAATTTGGTCCTGGTGACTATGGTCATCGAAATTGGGAAAGCAGGTTGGTGTGTGCCAATGCCAAAGTAGCAAGCTGGAAGAAATGAAAGCTTTCCTTGAGGGAGAGGGTTGACTTGATCAAAACGTACCTGGTCCCAATCTTTTTATATGTCAGCTTCGTCTGTATCTTGCCAGCATCTCTCTATGCAAGGGTGTACAGCTGTTTTTTCCAACTGTTATGGGGAAGTAGGCTGAACCTGATCAAACGCAATGTAACTTACCTGTCTAGGCGGGAGGGTGGCCTAGGAATGGTCAACCCAATAGTTTTCTTTTCTCTGCTCTTTTTAAAGTACAATCTTGGTAACATGCTAGCAGAGAACCCGCCGGGATGGGTGGGCATTTTTCAGTCTTGTTTTAGGCCTTTTCTGCGATGCTGGGAAGATGGCGGGCCAGTGAAAAGTCTGAGAGTCCGACATGGCAAGCTCCCGGCTTATGTTGCCCCGTGTCTGAAAATACTTCGGCAGTGGCAGGTGACAGTAGAGGATATCAAGTCCCTCCCCAGGAAGCTTCTGGAGAATAGGATTTTGAGCTCTGCTTTCAGTGTGTCACTGGCCTTAAGGGATTGCCCAGGCTCTGTAATGAGGGAGGGGTTGCGTTTAATCAATTTAGAAAGAATCCCCTTGAAGTTTAGGGATCAAGCCTGGCTCGCTTTCCATGGAAGGCTCTATGTCAGAGGGAACTTGAAGCATCGCCCTGTGGATGATCGGGATTGTCCTAGAGCGGAGTGTGTTGGTAAAGTGGAGTCTATGGACCACTTTTTGCTGCAGTGTCCCTTTAACATAGAGGTGTATAAAAGGGTGGGGAGGGCTCTAGGTATCCCCTTTTTCTATCGCATGAGTTATGCGGAGTGGGTGTACGGGGCATTCCCGACTTGCTGGGATTTTGATTTGGATACACTGTTTTTAGTTAGTATAGTTGTCCGTTACTTCACATGGAATGCACGGTGCCAGATTACCCTGCGGAAAAAAGTCCTCTCTGTTGAGGTGGTGGTGCACGATATTCTGGGTGAGGTTGGGAAAATTCGGGGTCTTGAGAGGGGCAGGGAGCCTCGGGCGGTCTGGAAAAGGGTGTGGAGGAATATCAGACCTGCCTTTGGTGAACTGCCCATCTCTGGGTGAGGTGCTCTTTTCTTTTTCTGTTTCTTTCACTCACTCCCTTAGCTTTTGTTGGTTAGTAGCTTCTTTTTGAAGAAGGGCTGCATGCATAATGGGTGCGGGTTTGTTTCTTGACCTCAAGGTTTGATGTCTGGTGTAGTGGTGTGAGTGGTAGTAAGATTATCCCCAATAATGACATGTTCATGATGAGTTTTGTTTTTGCTGTAAAGTGATTTTCTGTTTGAGAGCAGATTTGCTATATTTATTTTCATTTATGTAAATATGTATATATTTATGTATATTATATATAGTGATTTTATGCTTATTGATTGCAAGACTTTTAATAAAGAAAAATTGGGAAGAATGTTCCTTACATTGGTGATCAGTGAGAAGAATGTTCCTTACATTGGTGATCAGTGAGAAGAATGTTCCTTACATTGGTGATCAGTGAGAAGAATGCTCCTTACATTGGTGATCAGTGAGAAGAATGTTCCTTACATTGGTGATCAGTGAGAAGAATGTTCCTTACATTGGTGATCAGTGGGAAGAATGTTCCTTACATTGGTGATCAGTGGGAAGAATGTTCCTTACATTGGTGATCAGTGAGAAGAATGTTCCTTACATTGGTGATCAGTGGGAAGAATGCCCCTTACATTGGTGATCAGTGGGAAGAATGCTCCTTACATTGGTGATCAGTGAGAAGAATGTTCCTTACATTGGTGATCAGTGGGAAGAATGTCCCTTACATTGGTGATCAGTGAGAAGAATGTTCCTTACATTGGTGATCAGTGGGAAGAATGCTCCTTACATTGGAGATCAGTGAGAAGAATTTTCCTTACATTGGTGATCAGTGAGAAGAATGTTCCTTACATTGGTGATCAGTGGGAAGAATGTTCCTTACATTGGTGATCAGTGGGAAGAATGTTCCTTACATTGGTGATCAGTGAGAAGAATGTTCCTTACATTGGTGATCAGTGGGAAGAATGTTCCTTACATTGGTGATCAGTGAGAAGAATGTTCCTTACATTGGTGATCAGTGGGAAGAATGCCCCTTACATTGGTGATCAGTGGGAAGAATGCTCCTTACATTGGTGATCAGTGAGAAGAATGTCCCTTACATTGGTGATCAGTGAGAAGAATGTTCCTTACATTGGTGATCAGTGAGAAGAATGTTCCTTACATTGGTGATCAGTGGGAAGAATGTTCCTTACATTGGTGATCAGTGAGAAGAATGTTCCTTACATTGGTGATCAGTGGGAAGAATTCTCCTTACATTGGTGATCAGTGAGAAGAATGTCCCTTACATTGGTGATCAGTGAGAAGAATGTTCCTTACATTGGTGATCAGTGAGAAGAATGCTCCTTACATTGGTGATCAGTGAGAAGAATGTTGCTTACATTGGTGGTCAGTGGGAAGAATGTCCCTTATGTTGGGGATCAGTAGGAAGAATTGACCCCCTTACATTGGTGTTCAGAATGCCACCATCCAGACAGCTAAAGAATATCATAGATGTCATGCAGATGGCTCTGCCAAGCTGTGTTGGCCTGAGGACTTTGTAGGCACCATCAGATCACAGGTCAGTTAGTCACAGTTCAAGGAACCCCAGCAATCTCGGGAGGAACCCTAGCTGAGAATGGCTTTTCTAGCGTTTGAAATCCATGACGTGGTCTTCTCTGACTGCAAACGGTGCTGTTTTGTGTTCTCTCATTGTATTTATCTCTTTGCAGGTGGCAGTCTACATCCTGGACACAGAGGGATCGCTGGATATTGAGGGAGACCGGGAAAGCTGCATTAAGCTCTCTGCGTTGTCCATGCTGATCAGTTCCCATCTGGTGAGATAAATATGTGACTATTTCATGGTTTCTCTTTGTAACCAGCCGGTTAGCTGTGGAATAGACCTAGTCAGGGCTGGGCCAAGGGCTAGTCAGAAGAGGTGACTGCCTTTGGCACGTTAGCAGGAAGAGGGTTGCAAAAATGGCAGGACCTACTGAAGAAGTTCAGGACTCATGGGTGGTGAGTGCACTTTGGCCTTTTCCCCTTGGCTGCTAAAGGACCTTGTCACAACACTGGACCTTGAATGAATTGCAATAATAACAGACGTAACTTGAGACAGTACCTGTAGTATCTTAAACTGGCCATAGATGGTGCAATTTTCTTTCCTGCAAGCACGGGTTGTTGATGGGGGAATTTTTCCTGCGGAGCTATTGTGTTCTCCTGGTGTTCCAACTTTGTGGGAACAGTTTGGGGATGGCCCCTTCCTGTTCCAACATGACTGCCCACCAGTGCACAAGGCAAGGTCCATAAAGACATGGATGAGCGAGTTTGGAGTGCAGGAACTTGAGTCCTGACCTCAACCTGATATAACACCTTTGCAATAAATTAGAGCGGAGACTGCGAGCCAGGCCTTCTCGTCCAACATCAGTGCCTGACCTCCACAAATGCTCTTCTGGAAGAATGGTCAAACATTCCCATAGACACACTCCTAAACCTTGTGGACGGCCTTCCCAGAAGAGTTGAAGCTGTTATAGCTGCAAAGGGTGGGCCATCTCAATATTGAACCCTACGGACTAAGAGTGGGATGCCATTAAAGTTCATGTAAAGACAGGTGTCACAATACTTTTGGTAATATAGTGTACATGGCGGAGACAGACCTAGTACAATCCTTATATAAATAAGAAATTAGACAGAATGCTCATCATTATCCTACATTTAACCCATTTATTCTGTATTCTATTTAGATCTTCAATGTGGCCAGCTGCCTGAAGGAGACGGAGTTGGATTACATGGAGGTGAGCCCTTACCAATGACTGCTTCACCTTTGCAGAGTGTTTTAGATTGCCACCCTGGCACTCCGGTGGTCATACTGTTGGCAGCCATGTAACATTTACAAGGCGCGGATAAGGATGTTGGGTAATAGAGCTGAAAATCTGGAGACCTCATAGGGACCGGATGCCAAGGCATCTGTTATAAAACAGTGACGTGTAGCTGCAGGTATCCTCCACCAGATGGCGCTTTAGTCTCTTATAAGGAAGGATGACTATGATAAACTCCCAGCCTCACATCATCAGATGTACATAACTGGTATGATAGACTTTGTGACTCTGATCAAGTTTCCCCTGATTGTTACCGATCACTCGGAGTTCATTTTGCATTTTTATATTTCTGGATACATTGATTGGCTGAGCTGACTTTATAGTACTTTTTTGTGATATTTTCTAACCCCCGCCAATCTCTTGGCAGATGTATTTGCACATGGGGGAGGAGTACGGATCCCAGCGGCTGCAGGTAAGTGTCTCTCCTAATTCTCCTGAAAATAAAGATGTTGCTGCAGCAAAATCCATTGTGTCTTTAAAATGGATCCTCTTTAAAGTTCAACTGCGGCCTCAGCACTTCCCACCAGTCCTCCCCCCTTTCCATCCCCTGAAGATTCCCCAGTAAGCTTTATTATGCTTTTTTTATTTTTTTGAATACTTTTCTAAAGTTGTCAGACTGGTCACCTGATACCACAAGGGCCTCCTCTCTCTTCGCCCCCCTTCTCCAGACTGGGCTGGGTGGTACTCGGGGATGCAGAGGGCAGTTACGATGTCAGTGCTCCTCTCTGCCCCATTATACAGTGAGTGCAGGATGCCACGATGATGCCATCTCAGGGGGGGGGGGGGGGGGGCGGGCAATAACACCCTGCACTCACAGTATGTCCTTTAGTCTTTTGGGTTGAGCACCTGAGGGTGTCATTGAATCCCAGAAGACTGAGGACATCTTGTGGCTAAAAGAGCGTACTGCAGGGGACAGGTACAGATTTAAAGTGGTTGTAAAGTCAGAAGGTACATTCTATGCATTAACCACGTCAGCCCCGGACCATTTGGCTGGCAAAAGACCAGAGCGTTTTCTTTGCGATTCGGCATTGCGTCACTTTAACTGACAATTGCGCGGTCGTGTGACGTGGCTCTCAAACAAAGTTGACATCCTTTTTTTCCTCACAAATAGAGCTTTCTTTTGGTGGTATTTGATCGCGTCTGCGGTTTTTATTTTTTGCGCTATAAACAAAAAAACGGCGACAATTTTGAAAAAAATGCAATATTTTTTACTTTTTGCTATGATAAATTTCCCTAAAAAATATATAAAAAAATGTTTTTTCCTCAGTTTAGGCCGATATGTATTCTTCTACATATTTTTGGTAAAAAAAAAAATCGCAATAAGCGTTTATTGATTGGTTTGCGCAAAAGTTATAGTGTCTACGGAATAGGGGAGGGTTTTATGGCATTTTTATTAATAATTTTTTTTTTACTAGTAATGGCGGCGATCAGCGTTTTTTTTTTTTTTTTTTTTTCCATCGTGACCACGACATTATGGGGGACACATCGGACACTTTTTTGGCACTATTTTGGGCCCATTTACATTTATACAGCGATCAGTGCGATTAAAAATGCATTGATTACTGTGTAAATGGGACTGGCAGTGAAGGGGTTAACACTAGGGGGCAGTGAAGGGTTTAAGTGTGTCCTAGGGAGTGATTCTAACTGTGGGGGGGAGGGGCTGTGTGTGACACGACACTGATCACCAATCCCGATCACAGGGAGCTGTGATCAGTGTCACTAGGCAGAACGGGGAGATGCTTGTTTACATCAGCATTTTCCTGTTCGTCCTCTCCGTGTGACGATCGAGGGTATCCCCTCGATCATCGAGTCTGAGGTACCCGCGATCACACTCACAGAGCTCGCGGCGCCTGCAAACCGCTTCTTAAAGGGCAACATACAGGTACGTTAATCTGCCTGTACGCGCCCTTCTGCCGCAGTATATCGGCGTGAGCCGGTTGGCAAGCAGTTAGGATAAAAAGCATGCTGTGTTAATTACTTACCTGAGCCCCATCTCTATCCAGCGATGTTGCACGAATATATATATATATATATATATATATATATATATATATATATATATATATATATATATATATATATATATATATATATATATATATATATATACCGTATATACTCGAGTATAAGTCGTTCCGAGTATAAGTCGAGGCCCTAATTTACCACAAAAAAAATGGGAAAAACTTATTGACCCGAGTATAAGACGAGGGTGAGAAATGCACAGCTACTGTAAGTGGAAAAGAGGGTCAACAATGCCCATTTGCATGCCTCACTGTGCCCATTTGCAGCCATAGGTCCCCCGAACTTCAAACTCGGTAGTTAAGGGTTCCTAGATGCCCCCTAGCTGCAACCAAAATTTGGGGTCTCTGAACCCAAAGGGTCCCGAAATGACATTGCTGCAGATGGACACAGTTGACCGAATTTGGGGCCCCAACTTAGTGCTAAGAACCCCAAATTTGGTGTGCAAACCCAGTGGAACTAGCACCATAAAATTTCCAAAGCTGGGGTTTCTAGCACCAAGTGGCCCCGAGATACAGGGCCCCAAATGTCAGTTCAGAAAATGTCAAGCACTTTTCTGCAGCAGAGAATGATATTTTCCGAACTGGTTTTGGGGCCCCGTATCTCAGGGCCACTTGGGGCTAGGAACCCCAGCTTTGGATATGTTATGGTACCAGTTCCACGAGGTTTACACACCAAATTCGGGGTTCCTAGCACAAAGTGGCCCTGAGATATGGGGCCTCAAAATCGGTTCAGAAAATGTCAAGCACTTTTCTGCAGCAGAGAATGACATTTTCCGAACCGATTTTGGGGCCCCTTATCTTGGGGCCAATTAGTGCTAGAAACTCCATCTTTGGATATGTTCTGGTATCAGTTTCACTGGGTTTGCACACTAAATTTGGGGTTCCTAGCACCAAGTGGCCCTGAGATACGGGGCCCCGAATTTTTTTGCTGCAGAAAAGTGCTTGACTCAAGTATAAGTCGAGGGGGGCACTTTTTCAGCACAAAAAAAATGTGCTGAAAAATTCGACTTATACTCGAGTATATACGATATATATATATATAATTTTTTTTCTAATAATAAATTAATATACATATATTTGTTTAATCAAAAAAATATATATAGTTTCCCATTACCATGAAAATAAACTAATTTTCTCTTTTTAGTATCTGGATATATTGATCCGGGATTGGCACGACTCCAGTAATTGCGATAGAGACGCAGCTCGCTTTTATATCAACCGGGAAATTGAGGTAAATACACGTACCATGTACATGGCTCTGTATCTCCGATGTCTTTGTCTTTTTCTGTCTTTTATAGATTTTGTCTCTCTGTTGCTAAGCATGTTAGGAAATCTGTTGGGGGGAGGGGTTAAATCTCTTCTCCTCCAGGCACAGAGAGTGCCCTTTGTATTTGCAATAATCTTAAAACTAGAACTAAAGACAGAACTTTCTTTTTTATTTTGAGGGTTATAACGCTTGCCAGTAATTTTATTCTTTTTATTTTTTTTTTGTTCAGTGTCCCCAGTGGGTAGATTTCCCTTCACTTCCTGTCTCATAGCCACAACAGGAAGTGAGAGGAAATCCCTCCAAAGTGAGAATCCCTGTTTTGTCAGCAGAACTAGTGTCCCCATTGGAAGTTCCCCCTTTATTCCTGATCTGGCCACAACCCAAAATTTGGGATTTTCTTTTCACTCTCTGTGATGACGCAGACAGCAATAAGAAATGACAGGGGTTCTAATCCTTCTCCACTCTGTCCAAACTACAAAAATAAAGTGTATGGTTTAACTTGCCTACTTTCATATGAAATTTGATTATATTATAAACTGTTGGTGCTATATAAATCCTGTATAATAATAATATTATTTAATATTATTATTATTAATATTATTTTACACATTACATTTTATTAAATCATTTTGCAAAGTTACATTAAAAAAGCCCATATTATGGGACACCTTCATCCCATATATCACAACATGAATAGAACATGAATAAGACAATCCTTTCTAATACTTCCAAGTACTAAAAAAAAATCAATATACCGTATATACTCGAGTATAAGCCGAGTTTTTCAGCACATTTTTTTTTTTTGTGCTGATACTCGTGTGAGGGTCCCACTTACTGCTCTCCGGTCTCTCTGGGGCCGCTTTGAGCTGTTGCTGTGACCACCTCTAGAGGTCTGGATAGCGCTTGCGACCACCTCTAGAGGCCCAACAACGGCATGCAGTGTTTCAGAGTTGTCGCCATTTTGTTGTAGCCGCGGCTCAAACCCCACAGTACAATGGACAGCGGGAGACCGTAAACAAGGTGAGGCTGCAAATGGGCACAGTGAGGCTGCAGATGGACACAGTGAGGCTGCAGATGGGTACAGTGAGGCTGCAGATGGACACAGTGAGGCTGCAGATGGGTACAGTGAGGCTGCAGATGGGTACAGTGAGGCTGCAGATGGGTACAGTGAGGCTGCAGATGGACACAGTGAGGCTGCAGATGGACACAGGGAGGCTGCAGATGGACACAGGGAGGCTGCGGATGAGTACAGTGAGGCTGCAGATGGGTACAGTGAGGCTGCAGATGGACACAGTGAGGCTGCAGATGGACACAGTGAGGCTGCAGATGGACACAGTGAGGCTGCAGATGGACACAGTGAGGCTGCAGATGGACACAGTGAGGCTGCAGATGGACACAGTGAGGCTGCAGATGGGCACAGTGAGGCTGCAGATGGGCACAGTGAGGCTGCAGATGGACACAGTGAGGCTGCAGATGGGCACAGTGAGGCTGCAGATGGGCACAGTGAGGCTGCAGATGGGCACAGTGAGGCTGCAGATGGACACAGTGAGGCTGCAGATGGGCATTGTTTACCAGTAGCTGCTGCATTTCCCACCCCCTAGGCTTATACTCCAGTCAATACGTTTTCCCTTCCCAGTTTTGTGTGGTAAAATTAGGTGCCTCGGCTTATAGTCTGGTCGGCTTATACTCGAGTATATAAGATAAGTATGTCTTACCACCTGTTCAACAAAAGCATCTATACTTGGGTAACCATTATTTCACTTGGGCAAAAATCTGCCCCAAGTGGGTGGGGGGTAAGGTTTTGCCTTCACTTCTACTTTATTGTGAGGTCCTTTTGTAGGCCATTGGGGGTTTTTGGAGAGATTCATGCAGTATGGTGACAACTCCTATAAACCATATCTATTCTGTAGATCAGGGTTAGGCAACCTCAAGCAATGTGGCTGTTGTGGGACTACAAGTCCCATGAGGCATTGCAAGATAGACAGCTACAGGGATGACCCCAAGGGAGCAGGGGGATGATGGGATTTGTAGTTTTGCTACAGCTGGAGTGCTGAGGTTGCCTACCCCTGCTATAGACAATTGATGAATTGACATTGTTATTTATATACACTCTTTTATTTAGACCTCCATGGCTCCCATTTGTTTCCCTGTGTATGTATCAGTGTGCAGACACGCTCAGAGTATCTAATTGCTCAAAATTCTATTTGCTTTGATAATTCTACAGATTAAATTATGACATTCATTTATATGTGTGTAGAAATGTTCTGTAGATGTACACATTGTACACCAGCCTGCCCCCCCCCCCCCAGCAGTGACCTCATCTACAATGGATGGGGTGAGGTGATGGCAGTTGGAAGGTCACACGTGGCAGTTGGACATTACTGGACACTGGCAGGCTGAGTGGAAACCAGGACTTGCTACAGAGAAGCCAAGATGCCCAAGTCAGAATATCAAAATTATACCCCCCGCCAGCTGTCACTCAGGTATGGGGTCACCCTGCCCATGGCACAATACATCGCAGCCGGTAGGGTCAGGCCGTCCTCAATGGACCATGGGGAATCTAAAGGCCCCTGCATAAGCAAGGCAGGTGGCAACACACAGATTGGTGGACATGAGCTAACTGATAGGGCCATGCAGACCGAGCCAAATGCCACAGAAGACAGCAGAATACCAGCTGGTACCCTGCATGGGATGGCATCAATGGGAACAGGGCAGAGCACACAATGGACTGGCCTCCTGAATAGTATGCCCTCAACTGGATCAGGGCAGAGCACACAATGCACTGGCACCCTGCATAGTATGCCATCAACTGGAATGAGGCTGAGGGAGCCACCACTGGCTACCACACATCGTATGCCACCACCTAGGACCATGCAGAGACCATCACCACCTAGGACCATGCAGAGGCCATCACCACCTAGGACCATGCAGAGGCCATCACCACCTAGGACCATGCAGAGGCCATCACCACCTAGGACCATGCAGAGGCCATCCCCACCTAGGACCATGCAGAGGCCATCCCCACCTAGGACCATGCAGAGGCCATCCCCACCTAGGACCATGCAGAGGCCATCCCCACCTAGGACCATGCAGAGGCCATCCCCACCTAGGACCATGCAGAGGCCTATCACCACCTCGGACCATGCAGAGGCCATCACCACCTAGGACCATGCAGAGGCCATCACCACCTAGGACCATGCAGAGGCCTATCACCACCTCGGACCATGCAGAGGCCTATCACCACCTCGGACCATGCAGAGGCCATCACCACCTCGGACCATGCAGAGGCCTATCACCACCTCGGACCATGCAGAGGCCTATCACCACCTCGGACCATGCAGAGGCCTATCACCACCTCGGACCATGCAGAGGCCTATCACCACCTCGGACCATGCAGAGGCCTATCACCACCTCGGACCATGCAGAGGCCATCACCACCTCGGACCATGCAGAGGCCATCACCACCTCGGACCATGCAGAGGCCATCACCACCTCGGACCATGCAGAGGCCATCACCACCTCGGACCATGCAGAGGCCATCACCACCTCGGACCATGCAGAGGCCATCACCACCTCGGACCATGCAGAGGCCATCACCACCTAGGATCATGCAGAGGCCATCACCACCTAGGATCATGCAGAGGCCATCACCACCTCGGACCATGCAGAGGCCATCACCACCTAGGAACATGCAGTGGCTATTACCAACTACCAATGAGCAGAGGACATTTGCAACTGGCACCGCACAGAGCCCACCACCACCTAACGACTCCAGAATATCAAGAGTCTTGGGCTTTCTAAGACGCCTTTGGAACTTCATTTGGAGCAAGGATGACCCGGAAGCAGAGGAATCAGACTTCACATGGAGTATAACAATGGCACGTGAAGGATTCCCCAACCATTGGGGTTGGCCATGAGGGAGTCTACAATAACGTCCGATTAAACATCCTGCAAACTCATACATGTGTTGCATTTCATTAATATAGTAATTATAATACTGATATGGGGTGTATAATATAATGGTCATTTGGAAAATGCCTGTCTAGTCACAGGCTGAGGGTGGGTCTAAAAAAATCCCTCCTGCAGTACTTTTTTTTGTTTGTCCACTAGATGTCCTCAGCCTGATGACCAGCATTATTCAACACACTTCCTCTGAGCCCAGGTCATCCTAGACCAGTGATGGCGAACCTTGGCACTCCCGATTGTTTTGGAACTACATTTCCCATGATGCTCTGGCACTCTGCAGTGTAGGGGAGCATCATGGGAAATGTAGTTCCAAAACATCTGGGGTACCAAGGTTCGCCATCACTGGTCTAGGATGACCTGGGCTCAGAGGAAGTGTGTTGAATAATGCTGGTCATCAGGCTGAGGACATCTAGTGGCCAAAAAAAAATTACTGCAGGAGGGATTTTTTTTAGATTAAATTTGAATGTTGCAGCACAATTTGTTGTTTTATCTCTCTAATGTTCTTTTCATTTTGATCCTGTGATTGTTGGATGGAGTTCTGCTCTAGTGTTTGTCACACATGTCCCTCTTTTTTTTCCAGAAACTCCAGAAGGGCTGCAATTATCCCAAAGTATTATGGGGCTTGAAAAGCAGTCACACCCGTTGCTTCCTGCTCCCCCATCCAGGCAAAGGGATAACAGGAGAGGGGCAGGGGCGGCTTCAAGGTAATGACCCCCCCTCCCCCACACATGGCACTAAGTAATCATTTTTATGGTTTTTAGTTTATCAATTCAGTTCACAGTAGAATGCGGTGCAGGAAATGCACACGGATCGCATTCAAATTGTACTTGTGCGATCTGCAGTGGGTGTCAGTGCAATCATAATGACACCCCAAATGCAGGTCACAAACGCAGTGCACCGGATCGCATGGGACAACGAACAACTATGGTCTCTGGTTGCAGTGCGTTCCCAAAATTGCTACATGCACGACTTTGTTTGCGGATACGGTGCAATTAGAGTCTATTCAAAGTGATATGGGTTCAAATCGCACCGCACTGAATCACGTGAATTGTACAGGAATGTGGTGCGATTCATATCCGATTTATAGTGTGAACCAAGTTTGCACCAATATCGATCTTGGTGCCGATACTAAGCATTTATACAAGTACTGGTGCTAATGCTCCAGTTCCTGAAACCCATACCTTTTTGCAGTGCGATTTGAGCCCCATACAAAATGAATGGGATCAAATCGCACTGCAAAAGAATTGAATGCGGCTGTGTGGGCGGAGCTAATTGTAAAAAATATAACCAGGGTTTGCCTGGAGGCATCCTGAAATTCAGGTAAAGGGCGGGGGGGGGGGTTAGGGGCAGTGTGGGGGGAATGTGACCATGTAACACCCCCTTGATATGGGTATTACATGAAACCTAATAAAAGGTGGACAGAGAACGTAAAATGAAACATTGTACAATCCCTGTTTCCCACACTGCCCCTGTGCAAACTCAGGCTTGTCTTAGTGACTTTAGCCTGGGTTCACACAGGAGCGACGCGTTTCGGACAGGAATTACACCACGTTCTGGTTCAAATTGCATGCAATTCTTTGCAGTGCGATTTGGGCCCATTGATTTTGTATGGGCTGAAATCGCACTGCAAAGGTATCGGTTTCAGGCAGTGGCGGCCCCTCCATTAGGGGCGCCCGTTCTCTCCACTCCACCCCCCCCCCCCCAATATGCAATGGATAGATTCATGCATAGCAAGAATCTTTTCATGGCTGACGCGGCCACCCCTTATTCATGCGTCCGGCCTGTTTCAGGGCACCGGGTGCATGAATTACAGCGGCCAGTGGATCTAATAGGCTTCAAAATCAGGTGGGTTCGGGTCGCAGAGGACGCGCTCTGATCCCACCCAGGTGTGTTACAATGAATATTCCCCGTTGAAACACTGATCCTCAATCCGGCCAATCAGAAGCGGGTGTGCGACCCGTTTTTCCGATTGGCTGAAAAGAGAAGACACCCGATTGGCCCGCCGAGGAGGAGGGAGGAAACATGGTTCTGCGATTGGTCATTCGCGCCTCGGCGCTTTAAAATCGTGGGCAGAATCGCCGCAAATCGCGATTCGAAGCACCGAGGTGTGAAATGCAGGCTTAACGGCACCTCAATCGCGCCTGTGATAAATCGCGGCGAATTACAACGCTTGTTGCTCAAAAAGGAGCCGGAGCTTCTTTTTGGGGGCGACAGCGTTGCGATTTGCCACGATTGCAGCGAGATTTGTCCTGCCAAAATCGCAGTTATGGTGCCATTTTAAGTCGCCGCAAGCACGTGGCACGTTTTTTTTTTTCTGCGTTTCTGGAATCGCTGGCAGAATTGCGCAATTCTACCAGCGATTCCGGCGTGAACAGGACCTAACGGTGCATTTTAGAGCAGATTATATTGCAGAGCACATGAGAAAGCATTTCAGTGCTGAATGATGTCCTTGTGCCAGAATGGCGCGTCATTGGCGCTCCGCCATGATGGAAATCTCCGGTAGAATCTCACAATGTTCAGACTGGATTAGTAATGATATTCTTCCCTAATCTCAGTCTTGGCTCTCGGTCGCATTATAATTGTCCCCTCTCCCTTCTACCCCCCCCCCCATGACAGATATGGATGAAGACTTCCAGGAGAACCTGCGCGCATTCATAGCGGACGTGGTGAAAGGCGTCTGGCACCGGACTAAGACGGACTGGACCGGGGAGCTCCTCACCTGCTCCCACCTTCCCTCCATCCTGCAGGTCGGTATGAAGACGCTTCATATTCCGCTTTAATGAAAGAACAAGACAAAAAGCACAAAGTCCTCATCAACCGGCAGCTTCAGGATTGATAAAGTAAAACCATTTTGGGGCCCATTTATACTGGTGCAGTATTGGGGGACAATGTGTTACTGCATTGAGGTGCCATTCATTTTTTTTTAGCCCTCGTTCACACTGGAGCGACTTGTCGTGCGATTTGAAAAGTCGCACCCTATTGCGGTACCACATCCATTTAAAAAAAGTGGTTCCTGCACTACTTTTGGCGATTTCGGGTGCGACTTGCATAGACATCTGTGCATGAAGCCCCCACAGATGTCTTCCAAGTCGCAACCTGAAGTCGCACTGACATGCCGCTTTGAAATTGTGCGATTTTTAAATGAAGCCGCACAATTTCAAAGGCGCATTCAATGTGAACGAGGGCGTAATGGCACCTCAGTAGCAATAAGGCAACGAACAGTACACTAACGAACAGTACACTGTAATCTAAGGACCCAGTAACACTATTGCCTTGCAGTAACACACAATACATGCATTGCGGTGCAATTCATTCTGAATAACCTACAATGCATGTAACAAGTGTCCCCATGCAGTGACAGTTTGTGTCCTCCTTTTTTTTTTTCACATATCCGGTATAATACTCCATCTATGTCTTAATTTCTTCTAGGAATTTGTCAGTGTTCTTGAGCGACAAAAATACGGCTTCTCCACACCGATGGAGGTAAGTCTTTTATTATATCGGCTAAATGAATTTTTCCTTGCCATAGTTCCTGACCTACACACACACGGAAAATGCTGTCCTCTGATTGGAGAAGAGCAGGTAAGGGGGGTACAGAGAGTAATGCCATAAGGAGCCCAGCAGGGGCGGGCCGGGCCCAGCAAAGACTGCCTATCCTATGACTGTCCTTCCTCCTAGCAAACCATATACAGTGGAACCTTGGAGTAATGCGGTTAACGAGTGTTTTGAAAGACGAGCAACTTTTTAAAATTTTTTTAAAATTCTGACTCGGTTTGCGAGTGTCATCTCGCAAAACGAGCAGAATTCAAGCTAATGGGGTGTGCAGTACCGCATTTGGCCAGAGGTGCAGGGGGGCGCCGGGGACACTCGGAAAGGTTCGGAGCTGTTCGGAAATACTCCGAAACACTCCGTTCCCAAGTGTTTCCAAGCCTTTCCGAGTTCAGCTGAGCTGTCCCCGAGTATTTCTGAGGCTCTCTGGCACCCCCCCCCTCCACCTCTGGCCACATGCGGTATTGCATGTAATATAAGCCAATACAGAACAAATTATCTTCATTTAAATTGACTTCTATGGGGAAACTCGCTTTGATATGTGAGTGCTTTGGATTACAAGCATTCTCCTGGAACAGATTATGCTCGTAATCCAAGGTACCACTGGATATATATAAAAAAGGGGGACTTTAAATATATCTCCTATAGTGACCTGATACAGGAACAATCAAATTTATATGTTATTACAATATTTCTTAAATTAGAATAATAGGGCATTAAAAACACATCATACATAAATGTATGATATATAAATTTGCACAATAAATTGACAAATATGTCTTAGGAACATGAGTCAACATCAAGGAGAATGAAGGTCTACGTGTTTCATTGGATGTTGTGCTTCTTCAGGACTCTGGTCTCTGTGTATATCATATGCCGGTGATGGAGAACCTTGGCACCCCAGATGTTTTGGAACTACATTTCCCATGATGTTCAACTACACTGCAGAGTGCCTGAGCATCATGGGAAATGTAGTTCCAAAACATCTGGGGTGCCGAGGTTCACCATCACTGTCATATGCTCTTATGAATTCCATAAAAAAACTCTAATACTCATTATATGAGATAGATAGATAGACAGATATGTCGATAGATATGTAGATAGATAAATAGACAGACAGACAGGCAGACAGACAGACAGACAGATATGTAGATAGATAGATCACCTGGTATGCGTTTTTTTTTTTTCCCCTCTTTCTCCTCTGTTCTCTGCATGGTGACAAAAGTCTCTATATATACTGTACACTCATATTAGTCCCCGCCCTCAAGGAACTTACAATCTAAGGTCCCTAACTCACATTCATACATAAACAAACATACTATGGGACAGTATAGACAGGAAGCAAGTGTCCTATCAGCATGTCTTTGGATTGTGGGAGGAAACCCAATAATAAAAGTGTCTCTTATAATGATTGTGTTTTTTTTTTTTTTTTTTTATAAAATTCATAAGAGCAAGTAATAAAAACTGCACATACTTGAGACCAGAAGAGTCCTGAAGAAGCCGATCTTCCAAAGAAATATGTAGGCCAGTGGTCTCCAAACTGAAGTCCATGGGCCAGATGCGCCCCTTTGCTTGCCTTGATCTCCGGCCCTTGGGGCACTGTTCCTCCTGCTAATATGAGGCATTATTTCTCTCTCACTGACCCCCAACAATGAGGCATTATTCCTTCCACTGATGCCAGTGATGGAGCATTAATTTCTTCCAATGACACCAATGATGGGGTACTATTCCTTATACTGACACCAGCAATGGAGCACTTTTTCTTCTACTGACACCGGTGATGGAGCATCATTCCTTCCACTGATATCTTCCAATGATGGAGCATTAATTCCCTCCAATGACACTAATGATGGGGCACTATTCCTTCCACTGACACCGACAGTGGGGTAGTATTCCTCCCACTGACCCCAGTGATGGAGCATTATTTCTTCCACTGACACCATTGATGGGGCACTTTTCCTCCCACCGAGATAAACAATTGAGCACTATTCCTTCCACTGAAAACAACCATGGGCATATTCCTCCCACAAAAAACCAATGATGTGCCACTATTCCTCCCACTAATACTAATGATGTGCCACTATTCCTCCTCCTACTGACCAGAGGCACTATGTCATTTTTTTTCCTCCCACTGGGGCATTTTCTTCTCCCACTGGTGACAGTACGGCCCCCTAAGGTCTGAAGGAAAATAAACTGGCCCTTTGTTTAGATAAGTTTGGAGACCCCTGCCTTTAGACCTTGATTCTCCTTCTACTTGTCAATTTCTTGTGCAAATTTGTATCCAATACTTTTGTGTATGATGTGTTTGTAATGCCCTATTGGGTATATTTTATAAAATTTTGTAATACAATTCAATATATTTTTATATTTGTTCCTGTATTGGGTCACTATAGGAAGTATATTTAAAGTCCCCTTTTATCATACAGTATATATGGTTCGCTAGTAGGAAGGACACTCATAGGCAGTCTTTGCTGGGCCCGGCACCCCCTGCTGGGCCCCTTATGGCAATACAACCTATTACCCCTATATTGGTGGTCTTGGTTTGCTAAATGGCAATGACAACACCCCCACTTTTTATTTGATTTCTGTCCCTCTTACTACCGACCTCTGTGTACACCCCCATACAGGGGCGGCCCGTCCATTGTGGGCGGCCCCCCCCATCCATGTCGCCGCCCTCCCTATCCATGCGCCCAGCCCCTTTTCAGGACACCAGGCACATGAATTGCTATAACGGGGATGGGGGTGAATGTGTTTTTTGAAGCACTGTTTAGAGCCAGAGGCTCTAATAGGTGTCAAAATAGGGTGGGCTCGGGGCGCAGAGCATTGCATCCAGAGCCCACCCAGGTGTGTTGCAATTATTCATTCGCTGTTGCAACACTGATCCTCCTCCCGACCAATCGGAAAGTGGAAAGCCCAATTGGCTGAAAGGACAGGTGATCCTATTGGACACCTAGGAGAAGGGAGGAGCCGCACAGAAGACACAGGAGCCTGCCTGCCGTCCATAGAAGCCCTGCCGGAGCCCGCAACCTGACCACCGGGGCCTGCTGGGGTAAGTGCGGGGGTGCTGAGATGCCACCGACCAACAGGGGAGTTGTTTGCCGACCAACGGGGGGAGTTGTTTGCCGACCAACGGGGGGAGTTGTTTGCCGACCAACGGGGGGAGTTGTTTGCCGACCAACGGGGGGAGTTGTTTGCCGACCAACGGGGGGAGTTGTTTGCTGACCAACGGGGAGAGTTGTTTGCCGACCAGCCCAACAGGGGGGGTTGTTTGCCAATCAAACGGGGATGTTGTTTGCCGACCATTGGGGGGTTGTTTGCCAACCAACAGGGGGAGTTGTTTGCCGACCATCTGGGGGGGATCTACGGGGGGGTTGTTTGCTGCCCCCCCCCCAAAAAAAGGCCGCAACTGCCCCCATACACTTGGAGTCTTCATGTGACTGACTGGCCTTGTTAGCACTCTGCAGGACTCATAAACACAGGACAGTGGACCAGACAATGTTGTAGGTGTGGCTTGACCTAATCAGCCATGCCCCCCCTCCCCGCACAATTTTATTTTTCTGATTTCCAGACATTGCATATGCTAGCATTGACATTCACGCAGAGCACAGAGGAAGGTGGGGCCCTAACTGGAAGGGGGTGTACTGGGCCCCATGATTCCAAATGGCTGCCCTAGGGGAAAAGCATATGAGAAGCGCCAAAGATCTTGATCAATTTTTGACACTTGTGAGAAAAGTATCATCACAATTAGAGATGAGCCAATCTGTTTGCACAAATCCAATGGTCTCTATCCGCAATTGGTTGCTTCCCATATATACGGCCACATATACCGCCATCTCTCACTCTCAGTTCTCTCTTCCAGATGTTTTATGCTATTATGAACCAGAAGACCCTGGAGAACACCAAGCTGGAGCTGGCAGAATTCCTCAACAATCAGGTGAGTGACCACATCCGAGAAAAAAAAAACAGGGTTTGTAGTGGGACATTGGTATAGTTCTGACCGTGACTAGGATACGGCCCAGACAGACACTAGTAACAGCGGTGGTCAGCCCTCTCCTCAGCTCTGAATGGTAAGAGAAATAAGGGAAAAAAAACAACCAGATCTGTATTGTGTTTACTAACACACATAGATCTGTGCTGTGATTGGCCCCAGCAATCAGCAGGTTCACAGCCAAAATCATTGGCTGCGAGCCTGCCGATGAACGCATTCTGTGCCCAATCACAGCACGAGAGGCAGGAGGTGCATGTGCGCCTGTCAACCAGGAAGTTGGGAGCCACCAGCCAGCAGTACTACTGGCTGGTCGGCAAGCAGTTAAAATCCCTGCAGAGTGTTTGTTTTTTCCTTAAAAGGGGAACTCCACTTTTGTTAAGTGAATCACATGCATCTAGAAGTTAACAATGTTTTTTGTTTTTTTTTTGTTGTCTCCTCTCAGCCTTCCCACCTCCTACCATCCACCATGAGGACTCTCATCTCCGAGAAGGTGGAGGATCTGACTAAAAAGTTCACCTACTCCTTGAAGGGTCCCAACCCCGCCCACCACGCCACGGTGCTGGGGGAGCTGGAGTCCCATCTGCAGGAAGAACAGGAGAAGTTCTGCTCTGGCTACAAGACGCGTTTCACCTGTAATGCCATCGGACTGGGCGTGACGGCGGGGATCGGACTGTATGGGGTGGTTGGTGCCGCCGCTGCCAGGGGCACCGTCGTCCTGGCCACGCAGCCGGCCGTGGTGGCTGCAGAGAAGGTGGTAGCTGAGTCGGTGGTCACGGGCACTGTCAACCTGCTGAAGAGCGGAATGTCCGCCCTGGTGGGGCGATTTTTCCGAGGTGGCCTTTGATGCATAATGGGGAGTATCTGCGCCCCTGAATAAAGCTCCCAGGTGTGTCCTGGGTGCTGGTTTTAAAATGAAACGCATTGGAAAATTTGACACCCCATGAAGGGGGAGGGGCATAAAAAAAAAAAAAAAGTGTAACCCTTCCAGGTATTTATTACGTCTCACAGAGATCACAGTACTCTATGTCAGAGGATCTCAACCCCAGTCCTCAAATACCTCCAACTGGCCATGTTTTGAGAATTTCTCTTAGCTGTCCAAAATACCAAACCATTGACTCTGATTTAAGGCAAGATAAAGGAAAACCTGCAAACATGGCCTGTTGGGGGTACTTGAGGACTGAGGTTGAGAACCACTGATCTATCTGACAATGCCTTTGTCTGCTTTTATCTCCCAAAGGATGGTGCCATCTTTGTTCAGGCATCATGCAAGCTGTCAGGGATCAGCAGCAGCACGAGAGACGGCCAGATCTGCATGGCTACAATTATAAAAATCTAAGACCAGACTGTGCATAGAAGTGTCAAATTATTTACAGTGAAGCCCAAATCCATCCAAACAGGAGCAAAAAGAAAATTTAAAGCGTTACTAAACCCACAACAGTCAAATCAGTCTGTATATGCAGTAAAGCATGCTTGTTATACTCACTGTGGAACCTAAGGGGTTAATCTTCTGCATTGTGTAAAAAAGGCTGTTTGATCCTGTCTTCTCTGGTCCTCCCCTCCTTCCACTGTCCCCAGTATATCTCCTGATAGTACAGAGCCTTGGGGACAGGCTGCACATGCTCAGTTTGGTGTGTATTGCTAGAGTGTTTTTTTTTTTTTTTTTCTTGGGAGAGTGAATGTGATCAGCACAGGGCCAATCAGCACTGTCCAGACAGAGGGTCAGGGGTGTCCTGCATCCTCATAGGATAATCTCCTATGAGGAATGAAAACTCCTCCTACAAGCTTTAACCAGGCACTGATAGAAGTCACAAGACTGCTATATACTGCTGATGAGAAAAGGTATTTAGCAGTTTATATTTACTAAAATAATTGCATTTCCATGTCCTGTGTACTGTGGGAGATCAGATATAGTGACTGCAGAGTCCTGGGGAGACCAGATATAGTGACTGCAGAGTCCTGGGAGATCAGATATAGTGACTGCAGAGTCCTGGGGAGACCAGATATAGTGACTGCAGAGTCCTGGGAGATCAGATATAGTGACTGCAGAGTCCTGGGAGATCAGATATAGTGACTGCAGAGTCCTGGGGAGACCAGATATAGTGACTGCAGAGTCCTGGGGAGATCAGATATAGTGACTGCAGAGTCCTGGGAGACCAGATATAGTGACTGCAGAGTCCTGGGTTTAGTAACACTTTAACCACTTAAGGACCGGAAGGATTTGCCCCCTTAATGACCAGAGCATTTTTTTTTGCGATTCGGCACTGCGTCGCTTTAACTGACAATTGCGCGTTCGTGCGACGTTGTACCCAAACAAAATTGATGTCCTTTCTTTCCCACAAATAGAGTTTTCTTTTGGTGGTATTTGATCACCTCTGCGTTTTTTATATTTTGCGCTATAAACAAAAAAAAAGAGCGAAAATTTTGAAAAAAAAACAATATTTTTTACTTTTTGCTATAAAAAATATCCCCAAAGAAAAAATGAGTTTAGGCCAATTATGTATTCTTCTACATATTTCTGGTAAAAAAAATTGCAATAAGCGTATATTGATTGGTTTGCGTCTACAAAATAGGGGATAGATTTATGACATTTTTATTATTAATTATTTTTTTTACTGGCGGTGATCAGCGATTCTTTTTTTTTTTTTGCGGGACTGCGACTTTTTTGGGATCATTTATAAAGTGATCAGAGCTAAAAATATCCACTGATCACTGTATAAATATCATTGGCAGGGAAGGGGTTAACACTAGGGGGGCTATCAAGGGGTTAAATGTTCCCTAGGAGGTGTTTCTAACTGCGGGGGCAGTGTAGTGATTGGAGGAGGAGAGAGATCGCTGTTCCTGATCACTAGGAACAGCAGATCTCTCAACACCCCCCCGCCCCATGTCAGAACGAGGATCTGTCTGTTTATATTGATATATATTTATATTATATATATTTATATTTATATTCTGGCTCTCTGAGGAGCGATCGCGGGTCGCCGGCGGACATCGCCTGCAACGTGCATCGGCTCTGAGATGCGCCCCCTAGAGCTCGTAGCCTCCCTGGCGGTATGATTATGTCAGAGTTTTGTGTCTCAAAGTGGTACAATTATTTTGCATAGGAGTTTGGTGTTTTATATTGTAGGTCTGTAATTCTTAGCAATAACACACTTAGATCTGTCCACCAAGAGTCTAGTAGATATCCCGGGTATGATGAAGTTTGAAACACAAAAACATAAATTATAATATAATAAATAACTATAAATAATTATAAAAAAACAATAATATAATGATAATAAAATAAATCTCCCCACAATTCACTATCGCTCAATTCTGCGAGTGTTCTAATTTACTATCGCTGTTTTCTAGCTGGTCTAAAACCACTTTTGACGTAAAGGGACACTTTTTGGTTGCTATGGACAATCTCCAGTTTCCAGGCAGAAAGAACAGTATATACAGTATCATATAAAACTGCATGCAGGGCATAGGACAAAGCATTGGGGACAGAAGGGATGTGAAATGATTTCATACAGTACTGTAATCTGTAAGATTACAGTACTGTATGTATTAGAATTTTTCACTTTTTTTTATTTGCCGCTGGGCTCCGCCCCCGTGCGTTGTGACGCTCACAGGGAACGGAGCCTGGCACGGAGAGGCTTCAGAGGAGGACCGAGCCCGCAGACAGCGCGGGGGGACATCGCAGGATCCTGGGGACAAGGTAAGTACACCGCACCAGGTTCCTGCAATGCAATCCCGAGTGTGGCTCGGGGTTACCGCTAATGGTGCTGAAATTTAACCCCCCAGCCACACTCGGGAAAACCACCAGGGAGGTTAAAGCGGCCGACGTTCACCTACGGTGATTCGCGCAGCCGTGCCAAATTGCCGCCGTATTGTGACGGCGGCTGGTCGGCCAGGGGTTTAAAGATATAAGTGAACCCAGTGAAAAAATACCTAACTAGCAGGAACCGAAAAAACTATATACAATATATACAAATGGGGAACACAGAAAACAGGTTAAAAAGAGGCGTAGGGAACATATAGGAAGGGGAAACCAGAACTGGGATCAGGAACAAGGCGGCGGGGTTCAGGGTATCTATACAACACAAACAGCAGGGACAGGATAAATGGCTAGCAGTATCTGGCAAGAAAGCGAAACACTGATGCAAGAGGTAAATGTAAGTACTAAATACCTTCCCAGCAGCCAGCATCAGGTGGAAACTGATTACTGGAGACTGCTGGCTGCTAGGAGACACCCGGTGGTGGACACCAGAACTACACCCTCCCACTCTGGTAAGCACAGGTGATCCGGGTCCTGACTCAAGCTCATCAGCTTCTTCCTGGACTGAGATGCGGGTTCAGAGATGACCCAGTCAGGTAAGAGTGGCCGTTTTTAACTGAACCCAGGCACAGTTCACCCCCTTTGGTCCTGGTCATTTGTGTAGTATGAGTGCTGCCAAACCTTGCCTGGGAACGGTCAAGTGTAGCATGCATGGGGACTACTTGGAAGAGGCGGGCCGGCTCATTTCATTGTGAGCGCAAACCGTGCCAGAGCAAAGAACTCCCTATAGATGACTGAGCACAGAAGCGGAGATCGCTGTGGTCTGATTAGCAGAGGCGATGAGGTAAGTGAGCACAGGAACACTTATTCCTAGCCCAGTGTGAGTGCAGAACCTGTGGGGCCAGGGAGGGACAATGGAACTCGGGCATTGCTCAGTTCAGCTGTATCCAGTGTGTGTGTGTGCACTATGAATCCTGGTGTCTGTGCAGATCTTGGCTGTGTTCACAAATGCCTGACACAGATCAGCCTGTCCACAGTCTGGTCACTAGGGGGAGTGGAGACTGAGGAAATGCTTCCTCCTGTCTGCAGCAGACTGTTGCCATCATCTCAGCCTAGGCACAGTTGTGGGTGCAGTGGCAGAGATTGCACAGAGTCCAGTTGTAGCAAACAGAACTTATATTAAAGTCAAGTCAAAGTTCAATAATATGAACAGCCCCGTGGGTGGGAACGTGAACAGCCCCGTGGGTGGGAACGTGAACAGCCCCGTGGGTGGGAACGTGAACAGCCCCGTGGGTGGGAACGTGAACAGCCCCGTGGGTGGGAACGTGAACAGCCCCGTGGGTGGGTGCCTGGCTGGGAACACTCACAGTTCTTTAATAGGAATGTGGAGTGGAGCAGGTCTCAGAGGGCGGAATGAGGCCTGCCCGGTCTGTGCCAAAATGGGAGGATTCCTGTAAGGATTGCTTGTCTATATTCTGTCCCTACTCTTCTGGCACCTATTTGCTTTCCATGGCAGACGGCTGACCTGACCCTACACTATCTATTCACACAATGTGTGCCAAGCCCCAGGGTCTTAAATAGATTCTGCCTGACCCAAGATGGCTGCCAAAATCGCATGCATTCCATTGGTTGCTTCCCCAGTGACCCAGTAAACGATAGAGGAGCATGTTCCCCCTGACTTCCTCTCCCTCTGCGGTTGAGCGCCACCTGCAGTGGAGAAAATAAACTGCACCTGCCTACACAGTCATGGCCTGGTGCTCCTGGATGGTGCTTTACTGATAAAATTCTGAAAAACAAAAAAAAAAAATTATACTGTTGCTGTCTGTTGGGGCATTTTACAGCAGGGGGTCTCAAACTCAAAAGTCCCATCATGCCTCTGCCTGTAGGAGTCATGCTTGTCTTGCAGTGCATTATGGGACTTGTAGTTTTGCGACAGCTGGAGGGCCGCCAGTTTGAGACCCCCCTGCTTTAGAGGATTTATTCATGCAGATTTGTAAAATCACTGAGAGGCAAACTATAGCAATACAAATTGTTGGCCAATCAATTGCTATACAAAATTCTGAAAAAGCGATTTGTGTGTTACTTGAACTTCAGAAAATAAAATACACAAAGTGCAAACGTTTCCTGATTTTTTATTGGACATGCTTACATGTGTTCATTCTAATTTCTGGGCCAATCCACTAAGGGCCTGCTTTACAATTTATTATTAGATGTTTTTTTAACCACTTCAGACCAGGCCATTTTTTGTGATGCGTCACTGCGTTACTTTAACTGACAATTGCGCGGTCGTACCCAAATAAAGTTGACTTCCTTTTTTACCCACAAATATAACTTTCTTTTTGTGGTATTTGATCACCTCTGCGATTTTTTTTTTTTTTTTTTTTTTTTTTTTTGCGTTATAAACAAAAAAAGACTGACAATTTAAAAAAAAACTATATTTTTAACTTTTTGCTATAATACATTTCCAAAAAAAAAAAAGTAAAAAAAAAAAAAAAATTCTTCATCAATTTAGGCCAATATGTATTCTTTTAAATATTTTTGCTAAAAAAAAAAAATCCCAAAAAGCGTATATTGATCGGTTTGCACAAAGAGTTATAGCATCTACAAAATAAGGGATAGATTTAAGGACTTTACTTTTTTTTTTTTTAATCGTTTTTACTGGTAATGACAGCGATCTGCGATTTATTTTTGATTTATTTTTTTATTTATTTTTTTAATTTTTTTTTTTTTAATTTTTTTTTTTTAACACTAAACAAAAAAGACTGACAATTAAAAAAAAAAAAAAACAACAACAACAATATCTTTAACTTTTTGCTATAATACATTTCCAAAAAAAAAAAGTAAAAAAATAAATTTCTTCATCAATTTAGGCCAATATGTATTCTTTTAAATATTTTTGCTAAAAAAAAAAAAAATCCCAAAAAGCGTATATTGATCGGTTTGCACAAAGAGTTATAGCATCTACAAAATAAGGGATAGATTTAAGGACTTTACTTTTTTTTTTTTTAATCGTTTTTACTGGTAATGACAGCGATCTGCGATTTATTTTTGATTTATTTTTTTTATTTATTTATTTTTTTTTATTTTTTAATTTTTTTTTTTTAACAGTAACCAAAAAGACTGACAATTAAAAAAACAAAAAAACAACAATATCTTTAACTTTTTGCTATAATACATTTCCAAAAAAAAAAAAAGTAAAAAAATAAATTTCTTCATCAATTTAGGCCAATGTGTATTCTTCTAAATATTTTTGGTAAAAAAAAAAAAAAAATCCCAATAAGCATATATTGATCAGTTTGCACAAAAAGTTATAGCGTCTACAAAATAAGGGATAGATTTAGGGACTTTACATATTTTTTTTTTAAATCGTTTTTACTGGTAATGACAGCGATCTGCAATTTTTTTTTTTATTCCATTTATTTATTTATTTACTTATTTATTTTTTAGCGGGCCTGCGGCATTGCGGCGGACAAATCTGACCCTAAGTGACACTTCTTGGGGACCGGTGACACCAATATAGTGATCAGTGCTAAAAAAATATGCACTGTCACTGTATAAATAGCAAAGGCGGGGAAGGGGATAACTACAGGGGTGATCAAAGGATTAAATGTGTTCCCTGGGAGGTGCTTCTAAGACTCCTTTCACACCGGGGCGGCAGGTCCGTTAGCGGTAAAGCGCCGCTAAGTTTTAGCTAGTCGGCTTGCAAACTTCTTTTCAGGAAAAGTATAATAAAAAAGAAACAAGGGGCGGTTCACACCACAAAAACGCACTCCAGATCTGTTCCGGATGCGTTTCTGCATGTGCATGTTTAAGGCGTTTTTGATGTGTTTCGGTGCGTTTTTTGATGCGTTTCCGGATGCGTTCCAGGTGCTGTTCTTCTTTTTTTTTTTTTTTTTCCTGTTTTTTTCCCCACTATATTCCAGTGCATTTTTGATGTGTTTTACTGCATTCCAGTACAGTCCAGTGCGGGGAAAAATGCAGCATGTTCTACTTTTTTTTCTGGAACTGGCCACACTGGTGTGAACTATGCCATTGGAAACCATATAACCTACTTTCCCATGCGTTTTTTAATGCAGAACAAAAACGCACTGGACTTCATGTGGTGTGAACTGGCCCTGAAAAAGGAACCAAAAAGTTGAGGAACGAGGGTCTGCAAAGGTTTTTTTTTTTCAGGAAGAGTTCTTTCAAAGAAAAAGGATGAGTAGGAACCAAAAGTTTCAGGGCCAGTTCACACCACATGCAGTCCAGTGCGTTTTTTTTTTTTTTTTGCATTAAAAACGCATGGAAAGTAGGTTATGTGTTTTTTAGTGGCATATTTCACACCAGTGCTTGCAGTTCCAGAAAAAAAAGTAGAGCATGCTGCATTTTTCCTGCACTGGACTGTACTGGAACGCTGTAAAAAGCATCAAAAACGCCCAGGAACACACATGTCCTTATTAAAGGTGGGGAAAAACAGCACTGGACTGCATCAAAAACACATAAAAAAACAGCACTGGACTGCATCAAAAACACATAAAAAAACAGCACTGGACTGCATCAAAAACACATAAAAAAACAGCACTGGACTGCATCAAAAACACATAAAAAAACAACCTGGACTGCATCAAAAACACATAAAAAAAACAGCACTGGACTGCATCAAAAACACATAAAAAAAAACAGCACTGAACTGCATCAAAAACACATAAAAAAACAGCACTGGACTGCATCAAAAACACATAAAAAAACAACCTGAACTGCATCAAAAACACATAAAAAAACAGCACTGGACTGCATCAAAAACACATAAAAAAACAGCACTGGACTGCATCAAAAACACATAAAAAACACATAAAAAAACAGCACTGAACTGCATCAAAAACACATAAAAAAACAACCTGGACTGCATCAAAAACACATAAAAAAACAGCACTGGACTGCATCAAAAACACATAAAAAAACAGCACTGGACTGCATCAAAAACACATAAAAAAACAACCTGGACTGCATCAAAAACACATAAAAAAACAGCACTGGACTGCATCAAAAACACATAAAAAAACAGCACTGGACTGCATCAAAAACACATAAAAAAACAGCACTGGACTGCATCAAAAACATATAAAAAAACAACCTGGAATGCATCAAAAACACATAAAAAAACAACCTGGAATGCATCAAAAACACATAAAAAAACAACCTGGAATGCATCAAAAACGTGCATGCAGAAAAGCATCTAGAACTCAGAGAAATAGTTGGGTAGAGCTCAGTAGAAGAACATTGAACTGGGGATTGGGAGGTCCCTTGTTCAACGCCAGGTGTCCCCCTGTCTGTATGCATCCTCATTAGTCCCTGGCTGGCACAATATGGTAAAAACCTCGGTGAGTGACAACATGCAAACATCTTGTTGGGAAGCATTTTAGAAAGGCAAGAGTATGAAGAAAAGTCCAAAAGCCAAGAAAGTGATCGGGAGGTATAGCTCAGTGTCAGAGCTGCAGCCTCATCTCTTAAAGTGCCACTAAACCCAGGTAGCGGGGCCGATGTTCTGCTCATGCAGCGCCGCTGCCACGGGAGGACACACACATAGGCGGCAGCACTGAGGTACACTACAGCCGCCGCTGCTGACTTTTCTTCCCCTCCCTCTCCTCCTTGCATTCCCGTTCTGTCCCTCCCCCCCCATTTGACAGAGGGGAGGAGGACCAATCAAAAGGAAGGGCTGCAGGAGTAAGGGATCTTGGGACATGTAGTCCTGAAGCCAGGTGGCCCCATTGCAATGGATGGGCAGTGGACTGCAGTCCCCAGCAGGCAAGAATGGGGGGGGGGGCAGAGTAACTCAGTTTGCTGGTGAGAGGAGACCACAAGGAGTCTTGGGCAAACAGGAGGAGACCACAAGGTATCGCGGGTGGATGTGAGTTTCTTATGCCGCGTACACACGAGCTGACTTTATGGCAGACTTTGCCTGGCGGGCGGGATTTGGTCGGACAATTCGATCGTGTGTGGGCTCCAGCGGACTTTGCTCAAAAGTTGGACGGACTTAGATTTGAAACATGTTTTAAATCAATCCGTCGAAATCGAGTCCGGTCGAAAAGTCCGCTCGTCTGTATGCTAGTTCGACGGACAAAAAGCCACGCTAGGGCAGCTATTGGCTACTGGCTATCAACTTCCTTGTTTTAGTCCGGTCGTACGTCATCACGTACGAATTCAACGGACTTTGGTGGATTGTGTGTAGGCAAGTCCGTTCATTCAGAAAGTCAGACGAAAAGTCCGCCGGGCAAAGTCTGCCGTAAAGTCCGACCGTGCGTACGCGGCATAAATGTTGAACCTTCATTAAATGTAACCACATTGCTACACTTAGAGGCGCCTCTCTTCTCTTTTAGTAGGTGTATGGGGTAAACCCGCGCAATGAATTGGGTATTTTAGTTGTGGATATGGCTGCTGCCTCTACACATACAATACCACCTAAGTGGAAAGTATTAGAAAATGGTAAAAAAGCAGGAGTAGTATGGCGCTGCCCTTATGGAGACAAAAAACAGATATTTTTCTTCTTTGTAGTAAATGTGTTACCTAGTGACCTTATTCCTAAAGAATTGCTTCTAAAACCCGTATGTGTCAAAAGGTTGAATTAAAAACTGTGACTGATGACATATTTTTTCTATTAAAAGTGAAAAATGCAACATATGGTGCTCCAATTATTCAGCAAAGGTGCATTGTGCGCTTTAAATTAGGTAATAAATTAGGTAGATAGTTGTGGATATGGATACAATACCACCTAAGTGGAAAGTATAAAAAAAGGAAAACAGGAGTAGTATGGCGCTGCACTTATGGAGACAAAGGGACTTTTTCTTTACAATAAACAATAGCTCTATAATTCCTAAAGTATTGCTTCTAAGCCTGTGTGCGCCAAATAATGAAATAAAATCTGTGACTGGTGCTGAGTACTTACTATTAAAGGTATAATTGCAACATAGGGTGCTTCAATTATTCAGCAAAGGTGCATTGTGCGCTTTAAATTAATAAATTAGGTAAATAGTTGTGGATATGGATACAATACCACCTAATTTATTACCTAATTTAAAGCGCACAATGCACCTTTGCTGAATAATTGGAGCACCCTATGTTGCATTTTTCACTTTTAATAGAAAAAAATACGTCACCAGTCACAGTTTTTAATTCAACCTTTTGACACATACGGGTTTTAGAAGCAATTCTTTAGGAATAAGGTCACTAGGTAACACATTTACTACAAAGAAGAAAAATATCTTTTTGTCTCCATAAGGGCAGCGCCATACTACTCCTGCTTTTTTACCATTCTCTTCTCTTTTATACCCAGTTGTGACATGACTCTACTTGTATATCAAGACATCACTTGTATATCAAGTCAAAATTTATCAAAAAATTTTGCTTGTCTTGCAAAACGCTCTTAAACCAAGTTACTCTCAAACCAGGGTATTACTGTATTGGCTATTTTTTTTTTATGTAAGGGGAATCTAAAATGTAAAAAAAAAAAAAAAAAAAAAAAAAAAAAAAAAATACATATGGAAAAAAACCTCAAAAAAACTCCTTAGTTCACCTTCCTTATTGCCTTCAATGCATTTTGCCAAAATGGCTAAATTTGGTAGAATCTACCCCCCCCTCCCCCCCCCAACTTTTTGCAGAAGGCTCACTCGTCTCTCATTGTCAGCGGGTTGGATGGTGAAGTCTGGATCCACGCTATACAATGGCCAGCTAACAATTTCTGGAAGTCTCCAGCCGACATCTGGATTGCATTACGGGGCACACAGCGCCTCCGTGTTCTGTACGGCTTGGCAACCATTAAATTGTACCTAACAGTATACAGACAACAATGGGTCCCTACAATCACCAACCGCTGCATGTGTACTTCATTAGAGAGAACCTCTTGTAGGACTTCTACAAACATGAAGTCAAAGCAGATAACAGGAATAGAACAATGTTACATTGTAGCCGGGACTTCCTGTAAGAACCCACCAACTGGTACCATACTGACAACGCAGAATGCTGATCTGAAGAGTGTCGCCCTCTTCTGGAAGGAATGGAAACGCGTCTGTAGAAGACCTCAGCTTGTAGATCAGATGGGGGGGGGGGGTCAATATTTCCTTCAAAGTGTCTGAGAAAAAAGAAAACACACACTTCCCACCATTGTCATTACATTTTTCAGGATTCCTGCAGAATTTTGAATACCGTATATACTCGAGTATAAGTCATTCCGAGTATAAGTCGTTCCGAGTATAAGTCGAGGCCCTAATTTACCACAAAAAAATGGGAAAAACTTATTGACCCGAGTATAAGACGAGGGTGAGAAATGCACAGGTACTGTAAGTGGAAAAGAGGGTCAACAATGCCCATTTGCAGCATCACTGTGCCCATTTGCAGCATCACTGTGCCCATTTGCAGCCATAGGTCCCCCGAACTTCAAACTCGGTAGTTAAGGGTTCCTAGATGCCCCCTAGGTGCAGCCAAAATTTGGGGTCTCTGAACCCAAAGGGTCCCGAAATGACATTGCTGCAGATGGACACAGTTGACCGAATTTGGGGCCCCGTATCTCAGGGCCACTTAGTGCTAAGAACCCCAAATTTGGTGTGCAAACCCAGTGGAACTGGCACCATAACATTTTCAAAGCTGGGGTTTCTAGCCCCAAGTGGCCCCGAGATACAGGGCCCCAAAAATCAGTCCAGAAAATGTCAAGCACTTTTCTGCAGCAGAGAATGACATTTTCCAAAACGGTTTGGGGCCCCGTATCTCAGGGCCTCTTGGTGCTAGGAACCCCAGCTTTGGATATGTTATGGTACCAGTTCCACTGGGGTTGCACACCAAATTTAGGGTTCCTAGCACCGAGTAGCCCTGAGATATGGGGCCCCAAAGTCGGTTCAGAAAATGTCAAGCACTTTTCTGCAGCAGAGAATGACATTTTCCGAACCGATTTTAGGGCCCCGTATCTCGGGGCCACTTGGTGCTAGGAACCCCAGCTTTGGATATGTTATGGTACGAGTTCCTCTGGGTTTGCACACCAAATATGGGGTTCCTAGCACCAAGTGGCCCTGAGATACGGGGCCCCAAATCGGTTTGGAAAATGAATTTTTTTGCTGCAGAAAAGTGCTTGACTCGAGTATAAGTCGAGGGGGGCACTTTCAGCACAAAAAAATGTGCTGAAAAATTCGACTTATACTCGAGTATATACGGTACTTTAAAGTTAGACTTTATAAAGAAAGTTGCTCTGGATTTTAATGACCTCCTGTATATTTACAGCTCTGACATACACCGCAGTGTTAGACACAGAGCTAGTCACATTGGTCTCTGTACGCCAGGAGCTTACACTCTCATGTCCCACCACAGTCATATACTATTATTATCGTAGCGCAATCCCCTAAGGCAGGGATCTCCAAACTACGGCCCTCCAGCTGTTGGGAAACTACACGTCCCATGGGGCATTGAAAAACTCTGACATTCACAGACACGACTAGGCATGATGGGAATTGTAGTTCATGAACAACTGGAGGGCCGTAGTTTGGAGACCCCCTGCCCTAAGGGACTTCTTGGAATTACCTGCTCATCTGCACTGCCATGACCTGATGAAGGTTCCAACCCACCTGACACACTGGGTTCCTACATCCTTCCACCACCTTACAGTAATAAGTCAGACAACTCTGTGTTTTTATGTTCAGATAATATTTACTAGAACAGTTCAAAAAGGATATTGTCACAAGGAGGGGGTAATAGATCTGCAGAGTTTTGGGCAACAGCGCCAACTCAGCAAAAGGAATTCCTCCGACTAACACAAGACAAGATATTTGCAGATAAAACAGTCTATTATATACACTTACACAATCAAGTACTGCTGGCACCTCTAAGGGTAAACACAGTTAACTTGGCCAGCCTATTAACTGTTACCTTAATGAGAGGTCAGACTTAATGGCAATGGTATAAGAGCCCTTATAGCGGTATTGACAGCAATGTCCTCATTGCAGATCTGATGGTCTTCACCGGCAGGTGGGAGCTCGTTAACTGTATCCAATAAGGTGTAATAGCAAATGATAAGGTTTCTTGAAATAGTGGATGCTAAAGGTGACTATGCACAGTGTTCAAAGTAGGTTCAGTAAAGTATTCCTAATGCCGCGTACACACGGGCGGACTTTTCAACGGACTAGGTCTGGCGGACTTTTTAACGGACTTTCCAACGGACTTTCCCAATGAACGGACTTGCCTACACACGATCACACCAAAAGTCCGACGGATTCGTACGTGATGACGTACACCGGACTAAAACAAGGAAATTGATAGCCAGTAGCCAATAGCTGCCCTAGCGTCGGTTTTTGTCCGTCGGACTAACATACAGATGAACTGACTTTTCGACCGGACTCGAGTCGGTCTGAAAGATTTGAAACATGTTTTATTTCTAGGTCTGTCGGACTTTTTTGGGAAAAAAAGTCCGCTGGAGCCCACACGCGTTCGAATTGTCCGACGGAATCCGGTTCGCCGGACCTAGTCCGTCAAAAAGTCCGCTCGTGTGTACGCGGCATAAGGTAGAGATGACTGTGCAAAGTGTCCCAGTAAAACCTTGAGAAAGGATTTGTAAAGATTGGGCGATTGCCCTCTCACCAACAACCAGACCGATTCGGTGCCTTCTGGACAGTGGCTCACTGTAGCGACACTCAAGCAGCGGATCCGCCGTATCGATCTTCCGATGTTAACTCAGTACACAGATTGGCAGATGACTGGAGTGGTGCTGAATGGATGTCAGAAGAACAGCAAACAGAACGAGGTTCCTCTCATAGGAGCTGGAATGTGATATACCGTGTGGTAGGCCGCGACTTCTCTCTCCGTGCACGGAGAGGTCTGTTTCACGTCAGCCCCAGGAGGAAGAGAGCTCCGCGCACGCTTCTGCTTCTTTATAGCTACTCCCGATGGTAGCAAAGATCCCTGGAATATGTGGTCCAGGTGCATAGTCATGTGAAGCAATTATCAGTCTGAGGAACTGATCATCCCACAATCCCCTTTTTGGCTCACAAATATGATGTCAGTTGATAACACTGAGCACTAGAGGGAAATGCGATGTCCCCCCCACAGTCACACACATATTATTATACATTTATATAGCTCTGACATATACTGCAGTGCTGTACAGGGATCACTAATCCAGTCACTTCAGTCTCTGCGCCAGAGGAACTTACACTCTAATGCTCCCCCACATTTTCACATTATTATTATTATTATACATTTACATAGCTCTGACATATACCGTAGTGTTGTACAGAGATCACTAAGCCAATCAATACAGTCTCCACGCCAGAGGAGCTTACACTCTAATGTCCCCCCCCCCCCAGTCACACACTTATTATTCTTCATTTATATAGCTCTGACATATACTGCAGTGCTGTACACAGATCACTAAGCCAATCACTTCAGTCTCTGCGCCAGAGGAACTTACACTCTAATGCTCCCCCACAGTTTCACACTATTATTATTATTATACATTTATATAGCTCTGACATATACCTCAGTGTTGTACAGAGATCACTAAGCCAATCGATACAGTCTCCACGCCAGAGGAGCTTACACTCTAATGTCCCCCCCCCCACAGTCACACACTGATTATTCTTCATTTATATAGCTCTGACATATACCGCAGTGCTGTACACAGATCTCTAAGCCAGTCAGTTCAGTCTCTGCACCAGAGGAGCTTACGCTCTAATGTCCCCCCACAGTCACACACATATTATTATACATTTATATAGCTCTGACATATACCGCCATGCTGTACAGAGATCCCTAAGCCGGTCATTTCAGTCTCTGCGCCAGAGGAGCTTACACTCTAATGCTCCCCCACAGTTACACACTATTATTATTATACATTTATTTAGCTCTGACATATACCGCAGTGTTGTACAGAGATCACTAAGCCAGTTGATACAGTCTCTGCACCAGAGGAGCTTACACTCTAATGCCCCCCCCCCCCCCAGTCACACACTTATTATTCTTCATTTATATAGCTCTGACATATACCGCAGTGCTGTACGGAGAACACTGTGCCAGTCACATCAGTTGCACGTATGGCTTTTATTACCGTGGTGGATCGCCTCCTCACAGTCTGTTTTAACCCTTATAGTGAACAAGCCCCTAAAGTGTGCTGCAACCCTTCGGTTTGGAATATATACTGTATACTGTATATTTCCATATGTATAAAATGGCCAATGTTACAGCAGTTACAGTTGCTGCCATCATGATCACTTTCAATAATCTACCTATTCCGATAGCGAATCCTCAATTGTCCATTTTACCATTTATTTGACGTCTTGTCTAAAATCCTCATGTTCCCACGTTAGCCAACAACCCCCACGTGGCACAATGTTATAATAAAAGGCGGAAAACAAGGTTGTATCTCGGCTGAGAATGTCTTTGAATACTTTTTAATAAAATATACCCCTATGGGTTTATTTGTCATATGGCGTCTTGGATTGGATGTCCATGTACTAATGTATGGAGTGATGGTGTGTGCATGTACTAATGTATGGAGTGATGGTGTGTCCATGTACTAATGTATGGAGTGATGGTGTGTCCATGTACTAATGTATGGAGTGATGGTGTGTCCATGTACTAATGTATGGAGTGATGGCGTGTCCATGTACTAATGTATGGAGTGATGGCGTGTCCATGTACTAATGTATGGAGTGATGGTGTGTCCATGTACTAATGTATGGAGTGATGGTGTGTCCATGTACTAATGTATGGAGTGATGGTGTGTCCATGTACTAATGTATGGAGTGATGGTGTGTCCATGTACTAATGTATAGAGTGATGGTGTGTCCATGTACTAATGTATAGAGTGATAGTGTGTCCATGTACTAATGTATGGAGTGATGGTGTGTCCATGTACTAATGTATAGAGTGATGGTGTGTCCATGTACTAATGTATAGAGTGATGGTGTGTCCATGTACTAATGTATAGAGTGATGGTGTGTCCATGTACTAATGTATGGAGTGATGGTGTGTCCATGTACTAATGTATAGAGTGATGGTGTGTCCATGTACTAATGTATAGAGTGATGGTGTGTCCATGTACTAATGTATAGAGTGATGGTGTGTCCATGTACTAATGTATGGAGTGATGGTGTGTCCATGTACTAATGTATAGAGTGATGGTGTGTCCATGTACTAATGTATAGAGTGATGGTGTGTCCATGTACTAATGTATGGAGTGATGGTGTGTCCATGTACTAATGTATAGAGTGATGGTGTGTCCATGTACTAATGTATGGAGTGATGGTGTGTCCATGTACTAATGTATGGAGTGATGGTGTGTCCATGTACTAATGTATGGAGTGATGGTGTGTCCATGTACTAATGTATGGAGTGATGGTGTGTCCATGTACTAATGTATGGAGTGATGGTGTGTCCATGTACTAATGTATAGAGTGATGGTGTGTCCATGTACTAATGTATGGAGTGATGGTGTGTCCATGTACTAATGTATGGAGTGATAGTGTGTCCATGTACTAATGTATGGAGTGATGGTGTGTCCATGTACTAATGTATGGAGTGATAGTGTGTCCATGTACTAATGTATGGAGTGATGGTGTGTCCATGTACTAATGTATAGAGTGATGGTGTGTCCATGTACTAATGTATGGAGTGATGGCGTGTCCATGTACTAATGTATAGAGTGATGGTGTGTCCATGTACTAATGTATGGAGTGATGGCGTGTCCATGTACTAATGTATAGAGTGATGGTGTGTCCATGTACTAATGTATGGAGTGATGGTGTGTCCATGTACTAATGTATGGAGTGATGGTGTGTCCATATACTAATGTATGGAGTGATGGCGTGTCCATGTACTAATGTATAGAGTGATGGTGTGTCCATGTACTAATGTATGGAGTGATGGTGTGTCCATATACTAATGTATGGAGTGATGGCGTGTCCATGTACTAATGTATAGAGTGATGGCGTGTCCATGTACTAATGTATGGAGTGATGGCGTGTCCATGTACTAATGTATGGAGTGATGGCGTGTCCATGTACTAATGCATAGAGTGATGGCGTGTCCATGTACTAATGTATGGAGTGATGGTGTGTCCATGTACTAATGCATAGAGTGATGGTGTGTCCATGTACTAATGCATAGAGTGATGGCGTGTCCATGTACTAATGTATAGAGTGATGGCGTGTCCATGTACTAATGTATGGAGTGATGGCGTGTCCATGTACTAATGTATGGAGTGATGGTGTGTCCATGTACTAATGTATGGAGTGATGGTGTGTCCATGTACTAATGCATAGAGTGATGGTGTGTCCATGTACTAATGCATAGAGTGATGGTGTGTCCATGTACTAATGCATAGAGTGATAGTGTGTCCATGTACTAATGCATAGAGTGATGGTGTGTCCATGTACTAATGCATAGAGTGATGGTGTGTCCATGTACTAATGCATAGAGTGATGGTGTGTCCATGTACTAATGTATGGAGTGATGGTGTGTCCATGTACTAATGCATAGAGTGATGGTGTGTCCATGTACTAATGCATAGAGTGATGGTGTGTCCATGTACTAATGCATAGAGTGATGGTGTGTCCATGTACTAATGCATAGAGTGATGGTGTGTCCATGTACTAATGTATAGAGTGATGGTGTGTCCATGTACTAATGTATGGAGTGATGGCGTGTCCATGTACTAATATATAGAGTGATGGTGTGTCCATGTACTAATGTATGGAGTGATGGCGTGTCCATGTACTAATGTATAGAGTGATGGCGTGTCCATGTACTAATGTATAGAGTGATGGCGTGTCCATATACTAATGTATGGAGTGATGGCGTGTCCATGTACTAATGTATAGAGTGATGGTGTGTCCATGTACTAATGTATGGAGTGATGGTGTGTCCATGTACTAATGTATGGAGTGATGGCGTGTCCATGTACTAATGTATAGAGTGATGGTGTGTCCATGTACTAATGTATGGAGTGATGGTGTGTCCATGTACTAATGTATGGAGTGATGGTGTGTCCATATACTAATGTATGGAGTGATGGCGTGTCCATGTACTAATGTATAGAGTGATGGTGTGTCCATGTACTAATGTATGGAGTGATGGTGTGTCCATATACTAATGTATGGAGTGATGGCGTGTCCATGTACTAATGTATAGAGTGATGGCGTGTCCATGTACTAATGTATGGAGTGATGGCGTGTCCATGTACTAATGTATGGAGTGATGGCGTGTCCATGTACTAATGCATAGAGTGATGGCGTGTCCATGTACTAATGTATGGAGTGATGGTGTGTCCATGTACTAATGCATAGAGTGATGGTGTGTCCATGTACTAATGCATAGAGTGATGGCGTGTCCATGTACTAATGTATAGAGTGATGGCGTGTCCATGTACTAATGTATGGAGTGATGGCGTGTCCATGTACTAATGTATGGAGTGATGGTGTGTCCATGTACTAATGTATGGAGTGATGGCGTGTCCATGTACTAATGTATGGAGTGATGGCGTGTCCATGTACTAATGTATGGAGTGATGGTGTGTCCATGTACTAATGTATGGAGTGATGGTGTGTCCATGTACTAATGTATAGAGTGATGGTGTGTCCATGTACTAATGCATAGAGTGATGGTGTGTCCATGTACTAATGCATAGAGTGATGGTGTGTCCATGTACTAATGCATAGAGTGATGGTGTGTCCATGTACTAATGCATAGAGTGATGGTGTGTCCATGTACTAATGTATGGAGTGATGGTGTGTCCATGTACTAATGTATAGAGTGATGGTGTGTCCATGTACTAATGTATGGAGTGATGGTGTGTCCATGTACTAATGTATGGAGTGATGGCGTGTCCATGTACTAATGTATGGAGTGATGGTGTGTCCATGTACTAATGTATGGAGTGATGGCGTGTCCATGTACTAATGTATAGAGTGATGGTGTGTCCATGTACTAATGTATAGAGTGATGGTGTGTCCATGTACTAATGTATGGAGTGATGGTGTGTCCATGTACTAATGTATGGAGTGATGGTGTGTCCATATACTAATGTATGGAGTGATGGCGTGTCCATGTACTAATGTATAGAGTGATGGCGTGTCCATGTACTAATGTATGGAGTGATGGCGTGTCCATGTACTAATGTATAGAGTGATGGTGTGTCCATGTACTAATGTATAGAGTGATGGCGTGTCCATGTACTAATGTATGGAGTGATGGTGAGTCCATGTACTAATGTATGGAGTGATGGTGTGTCCATGTACTAGTGTATGGAGTGATGGTGTGTCCATGTACTAATGTATGGAGTGATGGCGTGTCCATGTACTAATGTATGGAGTGATGGCGTGTCCATGTACTAATGCATAGAGTGATGGTGTGTCCATGTACTAATGCATAGAGTGATGGTGTGTCCATGTACTAATGCATAGAGTGATGGCGTGTCCATGTACTAATGTATGGAGTGATGGTGTGTCCATGTACTAATGTATGGAGTGATGGTGTGTCCATGTACTAATGCATAGAGTGATGGTGTGTCCATGTACTAATGTATGGAGTGATGGTGTGTCCATGTACTAATGTATAGAGTGATGGTGTGTCCATGTACTAATGCATAGAGTGATGGTGTGTCCATGTACTAATGCATAGAGTGATGGTGTGTCCATGTACTAATGTATAGAGTGATTGTGTGTCCATGTACTAATGTATAGAGTGATGGTGTGTCCATGTACTAATGCATAGAGTGATGGTGTGTCCATGTACTAATGCATAGAGTGATGGTGTGTCTGTGCTCAGACTTGGCCCCGGTGTTTAGTCTGTGGACGCTGGGCTGCCTTCCCAGACATTTGGATTCTTGAATCTCATTACATCATATAGTACGGAGGGGGATCAGCCTCTCCCCCCTTTTGCTCTCCTGAGCCTGTAATGTGTTATTCCATTAACTGTGTGCCTACCGGACATATGATACTCGTGTTGCGTGCTTAACATGTCAGTCCATCTTAAGTTTTTGGTGGATGCCGAAGAGTTAAACCACCTGGCTGGTTTCTGGTGATGAGAGGCGATGATGAGATCCTGGTGCTGAGTTCCCAGGTTCACACACCCGTTGAGACCTTTACAAGGGGGTCCTGCCACCCCTGCTGGATTTGTGATTTGTTTTATGTTATGGGGAATGTAACAGGTGCAGTAGGAAGGCCCCATCAGGGAGTGGAGCACGGCCTAGAGCTAGGGTGGGGATATCCGGCTGATGGAGTCCATGAGATCCATAAGAAGCCAGAGAGATACCTACATGACTTCACCCATAACCGCAGTCTGACTTTCGGGTGGAATGACCTCAAAAGCAAAGTTTTACTTTCTTCATAGCACAATCCCGTGGAGTAGGTTTTACATCACTGCCCTAAGATTCTGGACTTTTGAAGGTTCACCCTTCTTGTTCTCATATTTTATCTTATGTTTTCAGGAGTGAAGGTTGACTGTTCATGAATAGTGGGCACCTGAAATACCAGTATGTATGGTCACTTACCATGTAGAGGTCCTTGGGAGCCCCAAAGTCCAGGGAGCTCTAATATGCAAACAGTGATTTCAGAGGAGAGACGAGTAAAGTAAAATAAAGGAGAGAAGTGGAAGGAAAGGGAGAGGAGCGGAGTGGAAGAGAGAGGTGAAGGAGAGAGGAGAAAAGAAGGAGAGAGAAGGAGAACAGAGAAGGAAAGGAGAATTAAACAGGAGAGCAGAAGGAGACAGAGAGAGTAGAGGAGAAGGAGAGAGGAGAGGAGAAGGGGAGAAGAGAAGAGAAGGAAAAAAAGAGAGAAGAAGAGAGATAAAGGGAAGGGGAGAGGAGAGGAAAAGGAAAGAGAAGAGGAGAGGAGGAGGAGAAAGGAGAGGAAAGGAGAAGGAGGGGAGGAGACAGGGAGAGGGAGAAGGAGTGAGAAGGAGGAAGAGAAGGAGAGGAGAAAGAATAGGGGAAGGAGAAGAGAAGGAGAAAAGAGAAGGAGAGAGGAAAGAAGGAGGAGAGGAGAAGGAGAGAGAAGAGGGAGAAGGAGAGAGGAGAGGAGAATGAAAGATAATACGAGAAGGAGAGAGGAGAGGAGAGAAGAGAGTGGAAAGAGAAGGAGAGAGGAGAATGGGGAGAGGAGAGGAGGGGAGATGGGGAAGCGAAGGAGAGAGGAGAGAAGAAGGAGGAGAGTGGGGAAGAGAAGGAGAGAGGAGAGGAGTAGGAGAGAGGAGAGGAGAAGGAGAGATAAGAGGAGAAGGAGAGAGGAGAAGAGAAGGAGAAGAGAAGGAGAGAGGAGAGGAGAAGGAGAGAGAGAGAGAAGGAGAGAAGAGAGTGGGAAAAGGAATTAGAGGAGATGGGGAGAGGAGAGAGGAGGAGAGTGGGGAAGCAAAGGAGAGAGGAGAAGAGAAGGAGGAGAGTGTGGAAGAATAGGAGAGAGGAGCGGAGAAGGAGAGATAAGAGGAGAAGGAGAGAGGAGAAGAGAAGGAGAGAGGAGAGGAGGAGAGAGGAGAGAAGAGAGTGGAAAAGAGAATGAGAGCGGAGAATGGGGAGAGGAGAGGAGGAGGAGAGTGGGAAAGCGAAGGAGAGAGGAGAGGAGGAGGAGGAGAGTGGGGAAGAGAGAGTGAGGAGGGGAGAATGGAGAGAGGAGAGGAGGAGGAGAGTGGGGAAAATAAGGAGAGAGGGAGAAGAATAGGAGAGTGGGGAGGAGAGGAGGAGGGGAGAGATGAGAGGAAAAGGAGAGAGAAGAGAAGGAGAGAAGAGAAGATGAGGAGAGTGGGGAAGAGAAGGGAGAGGAGAGGAGGAGGAGAGTGGGGAAGAGAGGAGAGGAGGAGGAGAGTGGGGAAGAGAAGGAGAGGAGGAGGAGTGTGGGAAGAGAAGGAGAGGAGGAGGAGAGTGGGGAAGAGAAGGAGAGAGGGAAGGAGGATGAGAGTGGGGAGAGAAGGAGAGAGGAAGGAGAGGAGGAGGAGAGTGGGGAAGAGAAGGAGAGAGGAGGAGGAGTGTGGGGAAGAGAAGGGGAGAGGAGGAGGAGAGTGAGGAAGAGAAGGAGAGAGGAAGGAGAGGAGGAGGAGAGTGGGGAAGAGAAGAGAGAGGGAAGGAGAGGAGAGGAGCAGGAGAGTGAGGGAGAGGGGAGGGGAGGGGAGGGAGGAGGAGAGTGGGGAGAGAAGGAGAGAGAGAAGAGGCGGAAGGAAGAGGAGAGTGGGGAGGAGGGGAGAATGAAAAGAGGAGAGGAAAAGGAGAAAGAAGAGAATGAGAGAGGGGAGGAGAGGAGAGGAGGAGGAGGAGGGAGTGGGAGAGAATGAGGAGGAGGAGAGAGGAGAAGAGAGAGGAAAAAGAGAGAGGAGAGGGAGATAGGAGAAATGAAGGAGCAGAAAGGAGAGAGGAGAGGAGAGGAGAAGGAGATAGGAGAAGTGAAGGAGAGGGGAGTGAGAAAAATGAGAGAGGAGAGGAGTGGAGAAGGAGAGAGAGAAGGAGAAAGGAAAATGAGCAAGTTTCAGTGAACTTCGATTTTTCGAAGTTCAGATGTCAAACCTGAACCCCACTGAAATTGATGGGAGTCAAATTTGTCAAATCAAAAATAATTTTTTTTTGGGCTAATAAACAAAATGTTGTAAAAAAAAAAAAAAGCATGGGGGGGGGGGGGGTGTAGGGTGGTGGGGTTGGTGGGCACAACCCTGGGAAACAAGAACCAGTGCAAGTAAAACATTTAAAAATTGCATTTAGCCGAGAGCAATGATTCTTTTTAAAGTGCTGACAATTACAAAGAAAAATTGTTCAGTTTAAATTGCTGGGAAATTACATTTCCCTTCTGGCTGCTATTTAAAAAATGGCCCACAGATTATTTAATAATAATAATATTATTACTGGGCTCTATTCCAAGTAACGTCTGCCGGTCAGTGTCCATGGCTCTGGTCATTATGGATTATACTCACCTGTTCTTCTCGGAGGAGACTCGCTCATAAATGACATTTCCTGGCCGGCTCTCAGCTCTAACATTAGTATTAGACGGGGCTTGGATGCAATTACTGTACACTGATTTTAGGAGATAGGCGCACTCTACAGCCAAAGGAGGCCAAAAATGGGGGAAGTTGGAAAGAATGAGGGACGGAGGGGGGTTTGAGGGGTCCAAATACTGCATATTTGCATCCCTTTCCCTGACTCCCCCGAGTTATTCTCCTGCTTGGCTTTTCCTACAGCTGATGTCAGTTTTCAGAGGAACTAAGTGCATTCTATAGGGACCCCGCTACGTGTGAGATCTTTAAAGGGGATCTCTCACCAAAAAAAAAGTACAGCAGTCCACCAATTCCCTAAAGTAATATACTTTAGGTGGACTTTGGATTAAAGTGGAACTCTACTCAAAATATTAACATTTTCTACATTTTGAACAGAAGAGAGAATGGTTTGGGGTGTCTTTTTTTTTTTTTTTGTGAGCGTTTGTTTTTTGTTTACAAACTATTTTTTTTTGGTACAAAAGAGGGTACAAAAAAAGCTTTGTCATATGCCAGATGAAAGTTTGTGAGTGTTTGTTTCATAGGAAAGGCTTCTCTTACAGTAAGAGCTTTGAAAAGGTGTCAGAGACATCCACAGGAGCTTTGTCTAACCAACCCTGACTCAAAGGGGACAAAATTCAGGAAACTATTAATTTCACCGTAGTCTGAACCGGCTTCAGACGATTAGAGGTGCAGCTCCAAGCTCCTTGATCCCAATTCGGTGGCTCACACCTGGTGCATTAACTTCAGCAAAAGATATGTCCTGAACACAGCAGCACACCAACATACCCGCAGTTGTTTGGGTAAAAGTAGCTTTAGCCCAGCTCCATTCAGGCAACGCCCCAACATGTTTCGTCCCGCCCATGGGGCGTAGTCCATGACTGAAGAAAAAAAAAAAAAGATATACCTGTGCTCAGATCCCTATAGCTTGTACATGCATATAATCTATCAGGTGCTAAAGGGGTGTGACCACATTAACACTAAAAATACTGGATGAACCCTCTGCACACTGCTATACACTTTCCAGCAAACTATGCAATAAAAAGAATAGGGATTTTCAGTTCACACTTATTGCAATACATGTTTAAAGTGATTGTAAAGCAGAAGGTTTTTTTTTTTCATCCTAATGCATTCTATGCATTAAGATAAATAGCCTTGTGCATGCAGCAGCCCCCCTCATACTTACCTAAGCCCCATCTCGATCCAGCGATGTCTTCAAGTGCCTTGGCCATCCAGGAATCTCCTTCCTGATTGGCTGAGACACCGCAGCGGCGCCATTGGCTCCCGCTTCTGTCAATCAAAGTAAGTTAGCCAATGAGGAGAGAAAGGTGGCGTGGCCGAACCACGGCTTTGTTTCTGAATGGATTGTCAGAAACCATGAAATCAGACCGAGACAGAAGTACAGTTAAATCACGCTTGTTTAATAATAAAAGTAAATAGAACAAACATAGCCAAAGTTCAGTAACCGAAACGAATAGTCAGCCAAGCCAGAAGTCAGGGATCAAAGTAGTGGAACAGCAAGCAGGATCTGGAGCCAGAAGGGATGTCAGCAAAGCAAGTCTTTAAACCAGGAATGCAGGAGATAGGCTCCGTGATGTTGACTAAGGCCCCTTTCACACGAGACGGACTCCGCTTCCACGGGGTCCGCCTCGGTCCGCCGGCTTAGCGGGAGACCTCTCCGTTGATCTCCGCTGAGCCGGCGGATGACAGGTCCTTCTCTGCTCATTGAGCGGGGAGGGGCTTGTCAAGAGCCGCTGCTGCCTATGGAGAGATCGGACGAAAACGGACAGCATGTCCGTTTTCATCAGATCTCACCCGAATCCGATCCATCAGCGTTGGATCCGAACGTAGAGGCATCCTGTCTGCTTTTGGTGGATCGGTCCGGGTCGGATGTCAGCGGACATGTCTCCGCTGATTTCCGTCGCTCCATAGGCTAACATGCAGCACCGGTTCAGGTCCGCCGTCAAAACTGACAGGCGGACCTGAACGGTCCGATCGTGTGAAAGGGGCCTTAGGCAAAGGCAGAGATCCTCTTGCCTGGACGGCTTAAGTAGGCAGGACTGACGAGCAGGATATCATCAACAGCTGAGTACCTGTGGAGAGATAGGAGCTGGCAATTAGCCGACAGCTGAGCGGCCAGCTCAGGGAAGGAATAGCTGAGCCCAGCCTTGACATGGATACATGAAGCTGCGGCTCGGCTCAGGTGCCCCCATAGCAAGCTGCTTGCTGTGGTCTTCAACAGGAGGGAGGGGGCCAGGAGCACAGTAGAGGGACCCGAGAAGAGGAGGATCGGGGCTGCTCTGTGCAAAACCACTACACAGAGCAGGTAAGTATAACGTGTGTTACTGTATTTTTATAGAAAAAAAACAAAAAACTTTACAATCGCTTTTAAGCTGACCAGCTGTGTCAAAGTAATTCCTCTACTGTCCAGTCCTACTTTGCTCTGCCACTGCAAATGCTACTGTGGGCACAATGCCAACCTGGGGCAAGCAGACACTAGAATAGGAGACAGCTACAAGGTTTAAGCTCTGGCCACTGACCTGCAATACAACAGAAACAAGATATACCTGTGCTCAGATCCCATAAGCTTGTACATGCATATAATCTGTCGGGTGCTAAAGGGGTGTGACCACATGAACACTAAAAATACTGGGTGAACCCTCTGCACACTGCTATACACCCTTTCTAGCAAACTTTGCATTAAAAATAGGGATATTTAGTTTACACAACTTTGTAGCCCTCCCCCATTTTGTGTCTGCTAGAAAGGGTATACAGCAGTGTGCAGAGGGTTCATCCAGTACATTATGTCCACGAACTAAGCCTTGGACAGGCCGAAACGCGTCGGAAGCGCAGCCTCGAAGCTGCGCTGAGGCTGCTTTTACTAAAAGGAAAGTCGGGCATGTAGGCGTACTGTGTTTTTGGACATCTCCTTTACTGAACCATTTTTTTCATTTTTTTATGTTTTTTTTTTTGCCTTTCTCTGTATCAACCATGGGTTTTGGATTTTGAATGTGTAATTTTTTTTACAATTTTTTCTCTTTTTTTTTTGAAGTTGGTGGATTTATTTGAACTGTGCAAGCAAAATTTGCAAATTTCACCAAATGTAGTGGAACTGGTGCTTCAATGTCTTGTGGAAACTGCAGTCCCAGCGATCGTCACCCTAGACGTGACATTCAGGAACAAGTCCCAGCGATCGTCCTCCTAGATGTGACATTCAGGAACAAGTCCCAGCGATCGTCCTCCTAGACGTGACATTCAGGGACAAGTCCCAGCGATCGTCCTCCTAGACGTGACATTCAGGAACAAGTCCCAGCGATCGTCACCCTAGACGTGACATTCAGGAACAAGTCCCAGCGATCGTCCTCCTAGACGTGACATTCAGGGACAAGTCCCAGCGATCGTCCTCCTAGACGTGACATTCAGGAACAAGTCCCAGCAACATTTTTGACATTAGGAAAAATCTGTAAATTCGATTCGATTCGATTCACTCAAACATGTTACCTTTTTTGCAGAACTACAAATCCCAGCACAGCTTACAAAAGTTTTCTTCTTTTTTTTTTTTTTTTTACTCCATTGCCTTGGCCGAGGGACCACAAGTTGCAGCAGTCACTGTAAGCCAAACTTTCAAAGACTGCCGCTACTTTTTTATAATCCCAGACCACTCCGGGGGGGGGGGGGGATGATTGTTTTCATTTCTAAAATTATTTCTGCTGTTTAAACACACGCTGAAGCCTATTACTCAACATTTGTATTAACCCCCCTCCCCCACCCCTCACCCCTCGGGGGCAGCATTACAGCACTATGATATCTGGGATGGATTTGTTCTTCTAGCCTTTCCAAATTTTAACCTTCGCACTGCCAAGTGCCACTCCTGTGCCAATGTTTCATTCAGCAAACCAGAGCTCATATAATGGGGGGAAAGGCAATAAATGACAGCGGCCAATGATGATATTAGGTAACTGGTTATGGAACCATCCTTATCAATGGGCTTATCACTGTTCTTCTGAGTAACGATAATCCTAAATGTGTATTTATAAAAAAAAAAAAAAAAAAATGCAGAGCTATTCATCCTGTAAAACTGCATGTACATTCATTCTCTGTGAATGGGGGCAAAAAAAGAATGTTTTTATGTTGATTTCCTTCAAGGTTAATGAACTAAATATTGAACCCTACGGACTAAGACTGGGATGCCATTAAAGAGGAAGTAAAGCCTGGTGGGCTTTACTTCCTCTCTATTTCCCTGCAAAGATAAAGCATAATGGGCTACTATGCATCGCATCGCATCGCATCACATAGTAACCCATTATGTGTCACTTACCTGATACTGAAGCCCGCAATGTCACCGCTGTCCCCACTAGCAGCGAGCGTCCATCTTCACCCCTCTTCCTTCCAGGGGCCGCGAACTCCGGCTCTGTGACTGGCCGGAGTCGCGTGACGTCACTCCCGCGTATGCGCGTGGGAGCTGGCAGTCACGGCATGACCCCTATTAGAAGCGGCATGCGCCGTAGTCACCGGCGTTCGGCTTTTTAGGAAATATCTCCTAAACCGTGAAGGTTTAGGAGATATTTCAAGCACCTACAGGTAAGCCTTAATATAGGCTTACCTGTAGGTAAAAGTGGTTGTACAGGGTGTACAACCACTTTAAGGTTCATGTGCGTGTAAAGGCAGGCATCCCAATACTTTTGACAATAGAGTGTATCTGTTAAAGATGCACTCACGGTATGTCCACATACAGTATCTCACAAAAGTGAGTACACTCCTCACATTTTTGTAAATATTTTATTCCATCTTTTCATGTGACAACACTGAAGAAATGACACTTTGCTACAATGTAAAGTAGTGAGTGTACAGCTTGTATAACAGTGTAAATTTTCTGTCCCCTCAAAATAACTCAACACACAGCCATTAATGTCTAAACCGCTGGCAACAAAAGTGAGTACACCCCTAAGTGAAAATGTCCAAATTGGGCCCAATTAGCCATTTTCCCTCCCCGGTGTCATGTGACTCGTTAGTGTTACGAGGTCTCAGGTGTGAATGGGGGGCAGGTGTGTTAAATTTGGTGTTATCGCTCTCACTCTCTCATACTGGTCACCATGGAAGTTCAACATGGCACCTCATGGCAAAGAACTCTCTGAGGATCTGAAAAAAAGAATTGTTGCTCTACATAAAGATGGCCGAAGCTATAAGAAGATTGCCAAGACCCTGAAACTGAGCTGCAGCATGGCAGCCAAGACCATACAGAGGTTTAACGGGACAAGGCGCTGTGATTAGAAAGTGCATAAGATCATTGTAATAATCATACAAACAAGTGAAAAAAGAGAAAGTATGTGATTTAAAACATTTGTGCAAGTAATAAAAAAAATCCATAAAGTCCAGGAAATAAAGTGCTTCAGTGCAAAAAGAAGTTCATATAAACATTTAAGTGTTAACAAAATCCAGTGCTCCAAAAGTGAATGAAGAAGGATCCTTCACACCCACACAGTGCACACCCCACTCACTCACTAGCCGCTTACCAGCTATTAGGACCCCAGGATGGAGGTCAGGCTGTGCCTTATCCCAATATCTCTATAGGATGGATGGATGCCATAAGCCAGGATTCCAAAATAGACAAAACTAAGCAAACAAGATGATCCACAATCAACCGCTGGGACCCAAGGTGGAAGTAGAACTGCACCTAAACCCAATATACCTATGGGATGAATGCCTGGAGCCAGGATTCCAAAATGGATAAAACCAAGCAAATGGGGTGATCCATAATCAAACTGGTGGGACCCAAGGTGGAAGTATAACTGTGCCTAAACCCAATATTCCTATGCGATGGATGCCAAGAGCCAGGATTCCAAAATGGGCAAAACCAATCAAACAAGATGATCCACAATCAACTGGTGGGACCCAAGGTGGAAATAGAACTGCACCTAAAAAAAATATTCCTATGGGATGGATGCCAGGAGCCAAGATTTCAAAAATGGATAAAACCAAGCAAACAAGATGATCCACAATTAACCACTGTGACCCAAGGTGGAAATAGAACTGCACCTAAACCCAACATTCCTATGGGATGAATGCCAGGAGCCAGGATTCCAAAATGGACAAAACCAAGCAAACGGGATGATCCACAATCAACTGGTGGGACCCAAGGTGGAAGTATAACTGTGCCTAAACCCAATATTGCTATGGGATGGACGGATGCCAAAAGCCAGGATTCCAAAATAGACAAAACCAAGCAAACAAGATGATCCACAATCAACCGCTGTGACCCAAGGTGGAAGTAGAACTGCACCTAAACCCAACATTCCTATGGGATGGATACCAGGAGCCAGGATTCCAAAATGGACAAAACCAAGCAAACGGGATGATCCACAATCAACTGGTGGGACCCAAGGTGTAAGTAGAACTGCACCTAAACCCAATATTCCTATGGGATGAATGCCAGGAGCCAGGATTCCAAAATGGACAAAACCAATGAAACGGGATGATCCACAATCAACTGCTAGGAGCCAAGTTGGAGGTAGAACTGCACCCAAACCCAATATTCCAATGGGATGAATGCCAGGAGCCAGGAGCCAGGAATCCAAAATGGACAAAACCAAGCAAACAAGATGATCCACAATCAACCGCTGTGACCCAAGGTGGAAATAGAACTGCACCTAAACCCAATATTCCTATGCGATGGATGCCAGGAGCCAGGATTCCAAAATGGACAAAACCAAGCAAACGGCATGATCCACAATCAACCGCTGGGACCCAAGGTGGAAGTATACCTGTGCCTAAACCCAATATCCCTATAAGACGGATGGATGCCAGGAGCAAGCGTTTCAAGATGGATAGACCATGTAGTCAAAAAGGTCCAGCAGTGCACTTAATGAGAAGGGGAAACAGAGGAGGAACTCATAGTGTAGTTTTAAAAGTTCAAGTTTTTAATAAAGATTAAAACTACTTACATCAAGCAGAAGTAAACTGCATTAAAATACAGTCAAACACATGCAGCACCCTGGTGGGCATGACGGCATTACTGCTGTAGCCCCTCCAGACGCGTTTCGTTTGAAAGAACGTTATCAAGGGGTAAAGGAGTATTGACTATGATTATCAGCTGCTCCATCTAGTGACCTTAATGCGGTGTCTTCCTTGGTCATTTTAAAGGAGCATTTGACCTGAAGAGAAATTAGCCTAAAAACATTCCTTTTTTCCGCCATTAGCACAGAACAAATGTACACACATTAGATTAAAGGCTCCTTGAGGGCAGAGACTGATATAAATGTAAAATATATATGTAAAGCACTACGTAAATTCATGGCACTATTTAAGTACCTGTCTGCTCTTCCTCATTTTGTAGACTGCATTTTGACATCACAAGTTTCCAGGTTAAACTTTTATAAAGCGGAGGGAAGTTTTGTAGTGAATAGGAATGAGTAGAGTGACTAAAGCAAACACATACATGCAGCAAAATAACATCAAAGAATTCCCCTTTTAAGCCCAACTTTGGACTATTTAAAAAAAAAAAAGTCTCTGTGAGCCCCCTAAAAGAGAAACAAATCTGCTTAGCCTGCAATAATTACCCTCAAACCAAAACTATCCCCTGCAGTACCTCTTCTTCCCCACAAGATGTCCTCAGTGTTTCCAGGTTGAATGACACCCAGCATCACTTAACCAAAGAACAATGGAAAGACTGTGAGTGCAGGGGGTCATGATTCCGTTCCTTGAGCCCAGCGCTTTGCACTTGCTGTACATCAGAAAGTGGTAAGTTTAGAAAACCATGAAATACTCCTCTGGGGACAGGGACAGTAAAAGGGGGCCTACAGGCCACGGGAGGTGTACAAAGCTGCCATTGCTGGCCTCCTGTAGTTGATTGACTGTGTCTGAAATCCAACTCTGTGTGATGTGATTTTATTGATAAACAAAGCCATGTGATCACACACCAGGGGGTCTATTCATAAAAAAATGCATAGCCATTCATCTAGCGCACATGTGTAAAACTCAAGGCCCGCGGGCTGAATGCAGCACACCAGGCCATTTTATGTTGCCCTGGCACCTCCTGCCGCTGCAGCACCCCTCTCATCTTCTCATCTTCGCCCCCACCTTGTCTCAGAAGTTGGCAGCAGAGAGGAGGACAGAACTCCTCCACCAGATCATGCGCTTCTCCATGCAGCCGCAGAGAGGCTCGATGCTTCACTCCCCCCCCCCCTCCAGTTCTCAGAAGTGGGCAGCAGAGAGGAGGACAGAACTCCTCCTACAGATCCTGCACCTCTCTGTGCATCTGCAGCACCCCCTTGTCTCCACGTCCCTTGGTCTCAGCATTCAGCAGGCTCCAGCCCTCCTCTGGTCCTTCTCCAGACCCTGCACTTTCTGCTTCCCAGCTTCTTCCTAGCAGCAGCACAAGGAGATGAGGTACACTGTGATGTAGGGGAGAGTGGAGGACTCTTGACTTCTGATTGTGGGGAGGGGGGCTCTTGACATCTGATGTAAGGGAGGGGGTGCTCTGGACATCTAGTCTTACACATACAACTGGCCCTTTAAGAGCAACCATATTGTCCATGATGCCTGTGAATAAATTTAGTTTGTTGGGGGGGGGGGGGGGTTGTAGCAAAGAGAAAATTAGCAAGTAAATATAACCCATGGCTATATTTATTTGCTAATTCCCTCTAGCATTCTCTAGAATTGTTACATTGTATTTCTTGTTACAGAGACATATGTACTTTCTAACTTTCTATACTCCTCAGCTCCATCTAGTGGCCATAATGCAGTATATTACTACTGCCCCTAATAAAAGAGCATTAAGAAGAGAGATTTCCCTACATTTTGGAGAGGCAAAGACTGTCAAATTCACTCATCTCATTGCAACTATCATTTTTTTTTTATTAGTATTACATGCTTACCAACATTTCAGCCTTGGTCCCCGGAACACAGCTAACCCCACCAACAGTCCACCCCAGGATCCTTGCCCACTTACCAGAGTGGATCACCCAATCCCTGCCTCTAATTATGTAAGGACTGCCCACCTGCAGCCCCTGTTCACTGTAAGGAATGTCTTATTGAGTTACTGGCCATATGGGGTAACTCAAGTAAGGGTGACACTGTGATCCCGAGACATGGCCCTGGACAAGGTGATTGGGACCAAGGTCCAAGATGTTGGACTGTCCAGACCAATATGTGGCATCTGTGGTATTCTAATTTTCTTCTCTATGTTTGTCTACAGCATTTTTTTTTCTTTCCTTCTGTAGTATGAAGTTGCATGATTCAGGGTTATCCTCTGTAGCAGTCAGCAGAAAGGATCAGAAAACAAGGGCAGACGACAAGCCAAGATCCCTTGTGGTGTTATAATAAGATCACCATTGTTTTCATATTTAATGTGCGCTTTTCTTGGGGGGAAGCTTGGAGCAGGTTGAACTTTTCCCATGGCAGGCCGTGTTCACCTGGGAGTCTGGGAGGCAGCATGATACAGTCCAGAGTTCCTCCACCTATCAGGGTTTACGGCCATGTCCCACGTCTCTGGGGGATCCCAGTCTACAAGAAATCTGAGTTCCAGCCAAGCTTGTCACTTGTGATTTATGGAGCTGTGTTCTGGGTGGGAAGGGGTCCCATATGAGGCTGAGCCAGGAGCTAAGAGGTCAACCTAATGAAAAATATCCAATTTTTCCTCCACCCAACTAAAGGATTGCTGTTTACTCTGCACTCTTCATCAGTCCAACCCAAGATCTCTTCGCACATCGATCTCTAACCCTTCACTGCCTTGTTAACTCCACCTTCTTATCATTCCTTTCCCCAAAATCATTTGTCTGCTTTGAATCTGACCTCCGGCCTCCCATTCAGTCTTCCACGGTTGTACTGGCTCCCCTCCCGTATGGAAATGGCTTACTCTGATTTCACTGATGTTTCATCCCACATTACACTGACATGGTCCATTATTATCGTCACCTTTAGGAAGACTTCATATGGAAATACCAAGCAGCTATCCCTGGAGTTCATGTAGATAGGAGGTGGCTACAAAGAGGGTGAAGAAGATCAGCAGCACTAAAATGCAACTAATGAAAAATACATGAGAACATTTTTTTTTTTTTTTTTTAATTTCAATGTTTTTATTAAGGTTTTAACTCAGTACACAAACAATAGTATCAAAATAGAGAAAAGATAAGTTCCCACAGCGCTGGTGGGTGATATCAACATATCAATGGCAGGCTAAACCAGCAAAATAGTGTATCGTAATATCAACTTCAGTCAATTAAACATGAAAAGCGCTGCGTAAATTGACGGCGCTATATAAGTACCTGAAATAAATAAATAAAAGTAAAACTTGTCTGTCACACAGAGATAAACCTTCCTATCAGGGCGCTCGGAAAACCCACGCAGGGGACAAAAAAAATGAAAATAGCTCAGCATTTCCGTAACCCACCAGTCAGCCGACATGGGTCGCTTCCAAGTACTCCATACCAAATAGAAAATATGGAAACCATAGAAGTCTAAAGTAGAAAAGAAAAAGGGAAGAGAGAAAAGAAAGAAAAAAGGAAGGGGGGGGGGTAGGCAAGGGAAAACTGCCCATGAGGTCCATTAGAGATGGGCCTAACACCCCCACTCCGGTTCGGTTCGCGCCAGAACATCGCAATTAAAGTCTGTGGAACCCGAAATTGAAAAATCAAAAGTCCCCATTTTGAATGCTTTTATGCAAGTTATTGGCCATAAAAATGGTATGGGGGGCCCAGGTACTGTCCTGGGGGACATGTATCAATGCAATTTTAAAAAAAAAAGATTGTTTTTACAGGAGCAGTGATTTTAATGATGCATAAAGTGAAACAATAAAAATGAAAAGTTCCTTTAAATATAGTGCTTGGGGGGTCCCCTTAGTCTGCCTGTAAAGTGACTCATTTGTACCATGTATAGAACCTGCTGCAGCAAAACAGACATATACAAAGAAAAAAACAAAATTTAAACTGCGGCCAAGACCATTGCCAGCAATACAAAAATATATAAATAATGGCGTGCCCCCCCATGCCAAAATTTAAAAACGAGCAGTGTGGGGTCCCCGCCGGACTCTATGCCAGACCCTTATCCGAGCATGCAGCCCAGCAGGTCAGGAAAGGGGGGGTGAACCATACCAGGCCACATGCCCTCAACATGGGGGGGTTCTTTGGAGCAGGGAGTCCGCCCCCCCACCCCAAAGCACCTTGTCCCTATGTTGATGGGGACAAGGGCCTCTTCCTGACAACCCTGGGCTGTGGTTGTAGGGGTCTGCGGGCAAGGGGCTTATCGGAATCTGAAAGCCCCCAGATCCCAGCCCTCTTCCTATGTGAATGAGTAGGGGTACATTGTACCCCTACTCATTCACCAAAAAAGTGTCAAAAATAAATAAAGACAGGAGGCAGTTTTTGACAACTCTTTTATTTAAAGAAAAAAAACTGCCCCCCATGTAGATCCATGGTCAATCACGACGCTCACCGCACCACCGGACCCGGAAAAAAAAGAAATGATCCATGCACAAGGAAGGCTAACCACTGAATGCCTGCTCGGCCATTTGACAGTTCTTAAAAAGGTAAGGGGCGGGGCCACTTGGTGACGCCCCCTGGTGGCACCACCCCCTTGGGACGTCACCAACTGGTGCATGGCTGAACATTTAGAAGTTCAGTAGGAGAAGGAGAGCCTCCGAGCATCAGGACAGTGTGATTGTATTCTCTGTCTGTGGGCCAGGATTGGAGCAACAGCTAGGTAGGAAGACATCTCCAAGTAGCTCCGCCTTAGAGGGGAAACTAGAGGACTTTTGTACATGGGATTATATGCATCTCCCTTCAATGGATACTGGGCCTGTGGGATGCCCTTCTTTAGGTAACAGGTCTCCATCTCGTATCTCTAGATCATTACCGGGACAGGTTCGCCCAGCGTTAATGGCAAGGATGGAGAACTGTGCCCCCCTCACCGACTGCTAATGCATGACATAGATTGGGTGTATCGCCCTGCGCCAATTTTCTGCTCCTTTTGCTCTGACTGCATATGGTTGGCATAGAATATGCAATGCATGCGCATGGTCAATTGCTTGCTTCCTTGCATTTAGAAGGTAGTTGTGTTTTTTGTCAATCCCAGGTGCTTACCCCAAAAGACTAATTTAATATATACTAACAGAAGAAGTATTGGGTGGCACCATATCATCAAAAACACATAAAAAGTTGAACAAAGCTTTATTGTTCCAAGGTTGAAACCAAATCACAGTCAGTGTTGATGGGGGAATGCCTCCCGCAGAGCTAGTGTTCTGCCGGCTGGGGGGCACGGGGAGCCTTCCCAGCTGGAAGAACACAAAGATTAATACTAGCGGTTGTAATTGCATGTAAAAAAATCCAACAGGCTGGTTGTACCCAAGTAAATCAATGGATCAACTTAGGTATAATCAGCCTGCAGATACAGAGATTGAATCTCAGCCGGTCCCTGCTAAACCGACTGAATTTCTATCCATACATGGCCAGCTTTAGGGGGTTTCAACTTAGGTATAATCAGCCTGCCGATATAGAGATTGAATCTCAGCCGGTCCCTGCTGAACCGACTGAATTTCTATCCATACATGGCCAGCTTTAGGGTTTTTTTTTTGCCTTCGTGTGGATATAGAGTTCTGTAAATGGAGGTTTTCTATTTATTTATTTATATCTCTGTTGGTTCAGTTCAATGGGCTTGTATTTTTTTTTTTTTCAACCAATGTATACATCTTTATTTATTGCTTTGCACGCCAAGGGTTTTGTAAGTTTGTTCAGGCTGTTTTGCGATTTAAACACTTAACCAGAAAGATCAATCCACTGCTTCCTTGGATCACAGTCCTGCCAACAGGACAAAAGGGCAAACGCAGATTCTTTGTCCAATCAGCATTCTGGTGGCAGCCATAAGAATAACCTAAATGGAGGTGCTGCCTTGGCTGATGTGTGTAAATCACAAGACCGGCTGACTGGAATTACTAATTCTTCTGAGCGGGTGAAAACAAATATATTTCAACTGCGTAGATTGCACCCGATGCTTGGAGCCTCCAATTCTGGATCATCACCTCTCTTTATGTCTCTCTTCCCCCTTGTCCATCAGCATGTTTAACATCTTCCTATCTTCTCTTCATAGGCATCCTTGTGCGACTTATTGTCCGCTGCAGCCTCACGATCCTGCATCCTGTGCACACAATTTGCACATTCCCCCCCCCCCCTTTTTTCTCATTCCTCCCCTCACATTAGAAACCCGGAGCAGCGAAGGCTCAGAAAGGAGGGATTCTCTGGACTAGACGCAACATATAAATACAAGACCTTAAATAGCAAACTCACACTCTGCAGACTGCAGGCATGGAGGTAAGAAGTCCAGGGGCTCACGCTTGCCAAATCTCGCTCCCGTCTCCAAGTTTTTCCAGCTGTGGTGGGGACGGTGGGGGAAGAACGACTTGGAATTAAGGATGCCCGGGGGTTGCAGCGAGGATCCCTTTCACAAGGGTCATGTCAGGACTGATAGAGTAGCCGCGGCTCTTTAAAAATGAAGGGGGATTTGAGGTTCCATCATAACTTTTTGGCTTTTTTTTTTTTTTTGCAGGTTCCAGGATGCCTGGGTCTCCTCTTCCTTCTGTTGGTGGTCCTGAACCCGGCACAAAGTCAAACTTTAAAGACGGACCATGAGAACGGTGAGTGGGGTCCAACATTCCCTGTAAAACAGCTGGATAGTCATTGCTCTAAAGATCAAACCAAACAAAACATACAAAGCAGGTTTCTTGGGATGAGATTTTGGATTGTTTTTGAGTTGTGACATCTGCACTATAGCTGAACTACACTCCTGCTCTCTCCCCCAATCCAAGCGCAGCCAAAGACGAGCGCTCTGGCTATCGTTTTTCCATCATTAACCCCTCTGTCCTCTTCTTTCGTATTGTTTTCTTCAAATGCATTTGTAACTAAACATTCCAACATGTGTGACATTAACATTCGGAGCAGACTGAGTTTACAGAATCACTTCCCTCTGCTATGTGTGTACACGGCTGGTTATGTTTGGGGAACGGGCAGTAATTCGATATCTAAATGACTCAATGCTTCTCGCTCACATCTGCACGGGTAAAGTCACTTTCTGGCCAAATTCCTCCGCAACAGCCAGCCTTTTAGGTTTAGTGACACTCTGTTCTTTCTCCTCGTGAACTAGCGTTGACATTGGGCTTACCCCACCTGCGCACCGACGTCTCGTCACTCCTGACGCAGACTTTCCGAAATTCACCTGACCTCGCCAGAACTAGATGTTCCCTATAACATAGCAAATCTTCACTTCCGTTCCATTTTTAATCCGGCAACGAGATGATGCTAAAATAACCATTCATCTTGTTTAGTTTTATTGAGAGGTAACAAGTTTGTGGGTGCAGCGTGGTGCGGGAACAATAACACACACTTAGTCCATATCGAATTAAAAGAACTTGTAAAGAAGTCAAAGTAAAGAAGATCACAACAAGTCTGGTAGGAGGAGGCCCAACCGGGAACACTCACAGATGACAACAGCATGTAGTGGAGCATGTCTCAGCCAAACTGACAGAGCCTGGCTGGTCCACGCCCAAGTGGGGAGGTTTCCACTAAGAGTGGCCGATCCCTATGCTTTCCCTACTCATCTGGAATCTCTCTGTGCCACTAATACAGATAGGCAGATAGGTATCCAGTGCCTACACTATCCACATGCTAAAAACGCATCAAACCCAGGAGCCAGGGTCTTAAAGCGGAGTTCCACCCAGAATGGAATTTCCACTGATTCGGTCCCCCCCCCCCCCCCCCCCTGTCACATTTGGCACCTTTCAGGGGGGAGCAAATATCTGTCTAATCCAGGTATTTGCTCCCACTTCTGGCGAAAGATCGCCGCAGTATCCATGGCGATCTATGCCATGTCCGCCCCCCCCCCTCTGTCTTTTGGGAGACACACAGGTGCCAGAAGACAGCAGGGACCACTCAGAATGCGCAGTAGGGAACCAGGATGTGACACTGCAAGGCTTCACTTCCTTGATTACCTTACTGAAGATGCCAATTCATGGATGCCTCCACCCAGAGCCGAGGGACGGGTCGGCTTCGGGTGAGGACATTGCGGGCTCCCTGGACAGGTAAGTGTCCTTATTTTAAAAGTTAGCAGCTACAGTATTTGTAGCTGCTGACTTTTATTTTTATTTTTTTCAGGCGGAACTCCGCTTTAAATTGGGGAAGGAAGACCCTCACCTTGCCAACATCCAAATTATAACAAAAAGACAGAGAAGCTAACTTAGCTTCTCGAAACACTGATTTTGTAGGCACAGCATGAGGTGATATTGTTTAAAAAATAACATATTTTATTAGATATACATTAAAATACAACAATCATAAAACGGGGGGAGGGGGGGGGGTATTAAAAAGGCACCCTCCATCTACAAAGAGTCAACAGAAATCCAATCCTATAGTATAAAGACAAAAAAGTCACAGTGTTAAAAGGTATGTTGAGGTCAAAATTCAACGAGATTCACAAATTTGCTGTTAGTGTGTTGCTCCATACTCAAATGTCAACGCATTTTGCAAGATATGCTTGCTTCTTCAGGACTGATTGGGTGGGTGCTGAGTGACTTTGGATGCAGAGGAGAGGACAGTGACGACCAGAAAAGGAGAGTACACACATGGGGCATCAATAAGGGAAGGAGACGCGGGGAAAATGGAATTCCCCCGGAATAGGGAAACCCTCTCATGACAGCAACAGGAGCCAGCCAAAAATATCAAGATGTGCATCTTAAGTATATATTGCTGTATTACATAGCAGGTTCCTGTATCTGACTGGAGAAGGATAGGTATAGCGTAATCAATAAAAAATGCTGAGAACTATATGGGATCACATGATAGTGGACGTAGGTCCCACCACGAATGGAAATACAGGGTGCCTTCCTTTTGTATTCTGTATACATTGGAGTGACACCAACAACTCCAATAGTGTATATACAAGCTGGTATGCGTCAAAGGTGGAAACCATAAGAATAGACCACCATGGCCCTTTAAGGCAGACTAAACCCTCTAGCTAGAGAATAGGGATGAGCCGAACACCCCCTGTTCGGTTCGCACCAGAACATGCGAACAGGCAAAAAATTTGTTCGAACATGCGAACACCGTTAAAGTCTATGGGACACGAACATGAATAATCAAAAGTGCTAATTTTAAAGGCTTTTATGCAAGTTATTGTCATAAAAAGTGTTTGGGGACCTGAGTCCTGCCCCAGGGGACATGGATCAATGCAAAAAAAAGTTTTAAAAACGGCCGTTTTTTCGGGAGCAGTGATTTTAATAATGCTTAAAGTGAAACAAAAAAAAGTGTAATATTCCTTTAAATTTCATACCTGGGGGGTGTCTATAGTATGCCTGTAAAGGGGCGCATGTTTCCCGTGTTTTGAACAGTCTGACAGCAAAATTACATTTCAAAGGAAAAAAAGTCATTTAAAACTATTTGCGGCTATTAATGAATTGCCGCTCCGACAATACACATAAAAGTTAATTGATAAAAACGGCATGGGAATTCCCCACAGGGGAACCCCGAACCAAAATTTAAAAAAAAAAATGATGTGGGGGGTCCCCCTAAATTCCATACCAGGCCCTTCAGGTCTGGTATGGATATTAAGGGGAACCCAGGCCAATTTTTTTTTTTTAAATGGCGTGGGGTCCCCCTCAAAATCTATACCAGACCCTTCAGGTCTGGTATGGATTTTAAGGGCAACCCCGCGCCAAAATGTAAAAAAAAATGGCGTGGGGTCCCCCCAAAAATCCATACCAGACCCTTATCCGAGCACACAACCTGGCAGGCTGCAGGAAAAGAGGGGGGGATGAGAGAGCGCCCCCCCTCCTGAACCGTACCAGGCCACATGCCCTCAACATTGGGAGGATGCTTTGGGGTAGCCCCCCAAAACACCTTGTCCCCATGTTGATGGGGACATGGGCCTCATCCCCACAACCCTTGCCCGGGGGTTGTGGAGGTCTGCGGGCGGGGGGCTTATCGGAATCTGGAAGCCCCCTTTAACAAGGGAACCCCCAGTTCCCGGCCCTCCCCCCTGTGTCAAATGGTAAGGGGGTACTTACCCCTACCATTTCACAAAAAAACTGTCAAAAATGTTAAAAATGACAAGAGACAGTTTTTGACAATTCCTTTATTTAAATGCTTCTTCTATCTTCTATCTTCCTTCGGTTTCTTCCTCCATCTTCTTCTTCTTCTGGTTCTTCTGGTTCTTCTGGTTCTTCCTCCGGTGTTCTTGTCTGGCATCTTCCTCTGCTGCGTCTTCTTCCCTTCTTCTCCTCGGACCGATCCGCATCCATGATGGCATGATGGGAGGCTCCCGCTGTGTGACGCTTCTCCTCTTCTGACGGTTCTTAAATAATGGAGGGTGGGGCCACCCCGCCCCCCTCTGATGCACGGGGACTTGACGGGGACTTCCCTGTGGCATTCCCCGCGATGTCAGAGGGGGGCAGGGTCACCCGTTACGTAACCCTGCCCCCTTCTGACATCACGCCCCCTTCTGACGTACACTTCTAGCACACTACACTAGAGGGTGCTACGAATACATATAGCGAGTCCATGCTTGTGGGAAGGCTGTGTATAAATGACAATGCCATAGGGTTTATTACTGCTAGGAAAAAGGGCTGGAGAATTACTCCCCTCATTAGATCATTTAGTAGTCTGCTCTTACTCTTCTTACCACCTACTAGCTGTGAGGACTAAATATGAAAAGGTTGTATGTTCATTATTAAAAATGAAGTAAATACAAAATAATAGTGAGTGTAATAAATAATAATAAAGAAATTATGACAAAATGAGGGGGAAAACACTTTACATTCTCTTTAAAAGAATAGTGCATGTCTCCCACCACAAAGTTTGTAGCACACGTTCCCCTACAATGGTTCTGTACTGTACATCATATACAGTCCCAATTAATTTTAAGCAAAAGGAGGCTCACCTGTCTGGGTTAATGTTATGTAACATTGATTCAAGGCCATTCACTCCTTTCCAGTCATTACAACTGTTCCTGGAGAACTTATGGCACAAACAACTGAAGCTGCACAACATCTTTGCTTCTCTCTCTCTCCAGGTCCACATTATGTAGGTAGCTAACCTTGTTTTCCCTTTGCCTTTAGACCCTAAGAGGTTCCTAGGTACAACTCACCTACAAAAGCCCACCTGTACTTTTTTGAGCATCTATCTTCACAGCTAGTCCCCTCTTTCTTGCATTGTTTAGTGCATCCCTTTCTCTGCTTGTTGTTCCTTCAGAAGGTGATTTCATCTCCCACCTGGGGCGATAACACCCAATATGGCTGGCAATTGCCTCAAGTCACTTCCCAACGCCAACCTTTTCATTCAACAACTGACTTACACTCATGCATTTTGTTAGGCCAGAGTACACCCACAGGACCTGCACCAGAAAGAGGTTAATTGCCAAGTAATCTGCCTTATCACCTACTGAGCATTAAAGTTGACCCCAAGATTCAGAAAGGGTAACATTTGGACAGAGTATCTGAGGTTGGATGTCCCAAGCCAAAACTGCCTCTCAGTGTTATTTTTTTTGGTGGTGTGGCAGCTTATGCTGTTTGTGCATCTTTGCTTACTGCTCATGCCACATGCTGTTTGTGCATCTTTGCTTACTGCTCATACCACATACCAGGCCCAACTCTTAGCACCCCTTTGCACCACTGAAGGTTCTTGACTTCAGTGGGACTTACTTTTCAGTAACTCCCAATTTCAGAGACCGACAAGCTTTTAAAAACTTCAACTGAACCACAACTGATCAAAAATTTCAAAAGATTGTTTATCTCTGTTGGTTATGAATTCCAGTTACAGCAAAAAGCAATATAAATGATATTGGGCCTCCCAATAGTGACCATTGTGAACATTCTATGTTCAATATGGACATTCTATCTATTGTCCGTATTGTTAGTTGCGTATTAAGTTGTATTATAATGACCGCACAAGATTTTCTTCTGGTGTCTTTGAACAGGTTCAGACACTCAATATCCAATAGACTGTGAGGACGTCCATGACCATGGGGCAGATGCCGATGGAGTCTATGTGATATACCCATCGGGGCCATCCAGCGCTGTGCCAGTATATTGTGATATGACTACTGATGATGGGAAATGGACGGTGAGATTCATTGATTTGCTAACTATATATAAAGGCCATGTTCTCAACTTTTTGCCGACTAATTTATTGTCTTCAAACTGTCCCCTCAGGTGATCCAAAAGAGGTCCAATGGTACTATAAGCTTCTTCCGTGGCTACTCTGACTATAAGACAGGGTTTGGCCGAGCAGATGGAGAGTACTGGTTAGGTGAGTGTGGAAGTACAAGTAAAAGCCAAGTTAACACTATATGGCTAAAGTTTGTGGACACCTGACCAACACACTAACCTCTATATTACCAAAAGTACGTGGACCACTCTTCGAATAATGGAGTTCAGGAGAATATAGTGAAGATTAATGGTAATGCTACAGCATACAAAAACATTATACACAATTGTGCTCCACCAACCTTGTGGAAACATTATGGAGAAGACCCTTTTCGGTTGCAGCATGACAGTGGCCTGTGTACAAAGCCAGCTCCATAAAGGCATGGTTTGATGAGTTTGGTGTGGAGGAACTCAAGTGGGCTAGATTATCTCAACTCTGTTGAATACTTTTGAGATGAACTGGAACACTAATTGTGAGCTAACGTACTTGACCTCACAAATGCTCTTTTGGCTGAATGAACACAAATTCCCACAGACACACTCCAAAATCTTGTAGAAAGCCTTCCCAGAAGAGTGTTACAGTCACAAATGGGATCAAACTCCACATTAAAGGGCATGGTTTCGAAATGAGATGTCCGGCAAGCTCATAAAGATATGATGGCCAAATGTCCACAACATTTTGGCCATATTGTGTATTTTGTTTTGGGTAGAGTGGGGAAACTATAGAAGCTCTCTCACTTTTTTATTGGTGTACAAGAATTGTACCTAGAGGCCCCTTGTTGTACATGAGAACGTGAAGGGCCAAAGGTGTAAAGACGCTGCTTGAGTGAGGTGTAATGTAAGTATTCATGTTTATTACTTATGTTTTTTTCTGAATAGGGCACTATTTTTTGGGGATCCTAAGATCCCAATGGAAACACAAAGCCTCATTTTCATTCATGGAAAAATGTCAGCTTAGAAATAAACAATTTAATTTGCTTATCAAGTGAATCAGTGAACTGTGAATATTTGGATTTGCCTGAATATAGCCCAGCAGATTTGTCCAGAGTTACATAGTTTATATAGTAGGAAAGGTTGAATAAAGACACCACTCCATCCAGTTCCACCTGTGTAGGTGTGCATGTTCATAATCATTTCCCATATCCCTGTATACTGTGCTCGCTAAGATATACGTCAAAGCATTTTTTTTTATTATCAATACTTAGTGCTGATGCCACCAATTGTGGAATTCACTTCCACATCCTTACTGCCCTGGCAGTGAAAACCCTCCTATGCAGTTTAAGGTTAAACTGCTTCTCCTCCAATTTAATTGAGTGGCCCCATGTCTTCTTACACTCCCTGAGACTGAATCATTAATTCCCTATGCCAGAATCACCATTAAGGTATTTTGTATATCGATATCATATCTTCTCTCGAGCATCTCTTCTCCAGAGAGAATAGGTTTAGTGCTAGTAGTTGTTCCTCTTAACTGAGGTCCTCCAGTCCCTTTAATAACTTTGTTGCCCTTCTATGAACTCTCTCCAGTTCCAGCACATCCTTCCTGAGGATTGGTGACCAGAACTGGATGGAATACTCCAGATGTGGCTGACCCAGAGTTTTATAAAGTGTCAGGGTTATCGTTTTATCTCTGAAGTAGATCCCCCTTGTTATGCAGGCTAATATTCTACTAGCTTTGCTTGCTACAGCTTGACATCGCATGCCATTGCTGAGTCTGAGATCTACTAGGAACCCCAAATCTTTCTCCATCCTGGATTCCCCCAGAGGTTTTCCCCCTAGCGAGTAACTTACATTAGCATTTTTAGCCCCCAAGTGCTCTACCTTACATTTTTTGGCATTAAAATTCATTTGCCATGTTGTTGCCCAGCCCATTCTTTTATTGAGGTCCTCTTGTAAAATTTCTATGTCTTTCTGTGAAGTTTTTTCCCTACTTAGCTTTGTGTCCTCAGCAAACGCTGAGATTGAGCTATTTATACCATCCTCTATATCATTCATGAATAAATTAAAGTCCAGTCTGCACAGAATCATACATTTCATGAATCTTGATGGCCCAGATCCCTACTTAATTCTCTGCAGATCAGTCAAATCTACCTAGAAATATGCAGGTGGATATCATTGTCTGATGTCATCCGTGTGTTCAAATCTCTTATTGTATCCAATATCCCAATGCCAATAAACATAGTTACAAATAGGCAATCACAAAAAAACATATTTCAATACATTGTCCAACAATGTATTAACTGTGAACTGGGATACAGCCTCCACTGAAGGAAATACTTTACTTACTATTATATAAATGTCATTCTTTGATATTTCCTATTATAGTGTACATGGGAAGCTGCTGGACATAAAACCTAACTCCATATAAGGAAATCTTCACTTTTGGAGCTGCCTGCTACTTTAGATACATATATTGTTCATGCTGTTTAGCAATGGAAATGGTTGAAAAGTTGGAAAGTTGTTAATGCAATCTTAGAAATGTTGGTAGAATTAAGTGAAAGGCAGCATAATTCATACCTCCCAACTTTCTTAGACGAGAAAGAGGGACACATTTTAGCACAATGTAAATAGGCAAAGGACACGCCCCTGCCACGTCCCACATTTTTGTGGGCAACAATGTGCATAAAACGAATGGTTACCCCTACAATTGAGTTTTTTTACCACTACTTACTAATTATATTACCTTTTCAAAATGTCAAATTCAATCATTTAGATGTAGAATGAAAGGTTTTAGTGTAGTATAATACTTTTTGTAGTTAAATAGTACATTTTTAATAAAGGTCCATACATCAGACCAAAAAGGGGGACACCTTAGGTGGAAACAGGGACAGAGGGATTTCTAACAGAACAAACGACCAGATTTGGCCCTTTCATTGCATTTTTGCGACCCTTGGAGGACTATTCTTCCTCCCACTGATACGAGGCACTACTGACTCTAAAAATGTGGCACATTCCTCCCCTGACACCAATGATGGGCATGGTTTCTCCCACTGATATAAACAATGGAACACTCCCACTGATACCAAGGATGGGACACTAGCCCTCCCACTGACACCAACAATGGGTTACTACTCCTCCCACTGACACCAGCAATGGAGGCACTATTCCTTCCACTGACACCAACAATAGGGCAACATTCCTTCCACTGACACCAACAGTGGGGTACTATAATTTCCACTGACACCAACAATGGGGGCACTAATCATTCCACTAATTTTAACAATAGGGCACTTTTCCTGCCACTGACACCAACAGTGTGGCTTATTGCCTTACACTGACACCAACGATAGGGCACAATTAATAATTTTTTTTTTTAATAGACATTTTCCACTCCCAGTGGCCATAGTTCAGACTCCCTAAAGTCTAGAAGACAGTACATGTGCTCTTTGTTTTGAAAGTTTGGAGACCCCAGCAATAAAGGGACAGTCCTTCCAATTGAGGGGCAGTTAGGAGGTATGTCAGATTGTACCCACTGGTGTGTCCCTAAAGTGTGCAGTGTGTGCAGTGCACACAGGACCAAGGTGGAGGGGCCCACTGTGTTATTACTGCACACTTTGAGGTTCCGATTCGAGAAGCATTTCTCACTGCGATTCCATTCTTTGATGGCCACAGCCCAAAGGAGATCCATGTATTTTTTTTTATATTCTTTATTTACTTATTTTACATTGCCAAGAATAATATACAACTCTTGACAATTTTTAAAACAAAATACATGTTATTTACGTTTTCCCCCCCTCCCACCCTACCCCTACCACCCTACCCCTACCACCGGGGAAAAAAAAAAAAAAAAAACCCACAGCATTCATCCCTTCCCTCTCCCCCCTCTCTCTCTCCACTCCTATAGCTCCATCAACAACACATACCTCTCCGTTGTCCTAAATTCCACCCATTTCCCTCATTTCCTTTGATATATCCCCCCTAAGTCTTCCATCTGGTATATTGACTCTTCCATAGCTCTTACCCACTCTACTCTTGCTATCCAATCCTTTAACCTTGGGGCTTCCTGGGATTTCCAGTAGCATGGGATAAAAGCTTTAGTAGCGTTCAGAAGATGTGGGGCTAATGATTTCCTATATTGGGGTACATCCTTCTCTGTATCATGAAACAAACATATCCACGGGTTTCTTTTAACCCGATCACCCGTTATCTGAAATATCGCTTCTATAATATCCTCCCAATAGGATTGTATTTTGGGGCACCCCCACCAGAGATGTGCAAAGGTTCCCAAACCTCCACAACCCCTCCAACAAGTTGGGGAGTTCCCTGACGTGAACTCATGCGCCCTCTGGGGGGTCACGTACCATCTTGCCATTAACTTATACCCCATTTCATATGTCTGCACATCTCTTGCTATTACGTATGCCAATTTAAGAATCTTCGCCCTGTGCTCTCCATCTCTCAAGCACCCTATTTCTCCCTCCCATTTCTTCAGATAAGATGGAGGGCTACTTCCTACTTTTCCCCTGAGTATTTTATATATTTTAGATATGCTTCTAGTTATGCACAAAGGGGAGCTTAAAAGTTTTTCTATTGCTCTCAGTTGGTCTCTGCCCCTCAGTGGTTGTGGAAGTGATCGCACAAAGTGTTGTAGCTGGGCATACCTCCATTTATCCAGTGGTTTGTTTCCCCCTTTCTGTGTAATTTCTGTGTACGTGTAAAGCCTACTTCCCATCATTATGTCTTGTAATTGTATCACTTCTTTTTTTAGCCCACCTTGTAAAGTATAAGTGCTCTTCTTTCCCTGGTTTGAAAAAACTAGTGTCAATGAGTGAAATTAAAGGTGAATTGTAGTCCCAGTGAAACCTCTTACTTAATCTATCCCAAATCTTAAATGTGTTCTTTGTCAAAAAATTAGTGTGCTGTTCTAAATCGCAAAATTGTGATGGGATCCATATCATTTTTTCAATATCAACACTACTTTGCACAATTTCTATATTAACCCAACTTTTATCTTCTTTATTATATAGCCAGTCTGCGATTCTGGAAATGGAAATCGTTTGATAGTACATTATGAAATCAGGTGCTGCTAACCCCCCCTGCTTTTTTTCCATAGTCAGAATGTCATACGCAATTCTGGGGCGTTTACGTGCCCAGATATACTTTAATACCATTGTTTGCAATTTTCTAAAGAAAACCGGAGGGAGCGCAATTGGAATCATCTGAAAGATTTGAACTAAAATTGGCAGTATAAACATTTTTACAGTGTTTATCCTGTCTATCCATGATAGAGCTTTATATCTCATCTTGTTAAATAGGTCCTTAATCTTATTAAGTAGGGGGATATAGTTAGCTTTGAACAAAACCTGGGTTGGATTGCTTTTTGCTCACTCATAGAGAGTGTTATATTTAGGAGCTCTGATTTAGCCATATTTATTTTAAGATTTGTCAATTCCCCATAGCGTTTAAACTTCTTCATTACTATAGGTATTGTTGTTCTAGGATTGGCCATACAGCAAAGCAGATCGTCTGCAAATGCCGCTACTTTATACTCCCTTTCTCCTACCTGGATTCCCCTAATGTCTGGATTCTTACGGATCGCTGCTAGTAGTGGCTCCAGTGTTACTATAAACAGAATTGGGGACAAGGGGCAACCCTGTCTTGTCCCATTGAATAATTCAAGGGGAGAAGACAGGGTCCCATTAACTCAAATTTTAGCCTTGGGGTGATAGTAGAGGGAGGCAATCCACCACATCATCCTCTCCCCAATCTCCAAGTGCTTCAATGTTTCAAACATAAACCCCCAGTCAACTCTATCAAAAGCCTTTTCGGCATCAATTGACATGAGGACCGTCGGGGTACCTCTCCTAACCCCACCTGATCATTGTGTACCCACCTAGGTAACCAAGCCTTCAGCCTATCTGCCAAAATTTTGGCAAAGATTTTTATGTCCGTGTTTAATAACGAGATAGGCCTATAGCTTCCAGGAGCTGCTGGGTCCTTTCCTTCTTTCAATATGAGAGTAATATGAGCCAATAGTGACTCCTCTCAGGGCATCTCGCCTTCTCCCAGGGAATTCAAATAATTACACAATTTGGGTACTAGAAGTTTAGAATTTTTTTTTATAATATAATATAGAGTATCCGTCGTGACCCGGACTTTTTCCCAAGGCGGTATTCCTCTTTCCACTTCCTCCTGCGAGATAGGGGCCTCTAGGGCCTCTACCGCCTCCTTCTTCGCCCTGGGAAGATCTAGGTCCCGCAGGTACTCTCTCATGGCTTCCTTCCTCCTCTCACCCTCTTCCTGGCCCACCTTATATAGAGAACTATAGTAGGAGTGAAATATTTTAGAGATGCCAGGGGAGGAAAATTCCAATCCTCCCCTATCATCTCTGATCTTAGGTATAAAAGCCCTATTCTTTTTTTCCTTCACCTTTCTCGCCATCCATTTCCCTGATTTGTTACCCCCCCCCCCCGTATACTTTTCCTTATTTATAGTATGGAAGGCACATTTCCTTTCTTGTTCCAACAGTTCATCTATTTCTCTTCTTTTCCCTATTAGTTCATGCCTTTCAGGGATCCCTCTAGGACGCGTGCCCTGCTCAAGTTCCTGGATTTCCCTATAGAGAAGTGCCATTTTTTCCCCCCTCTCTTTCTTTTTCCCAGCTCCTATCCCAATCAAGATCCCCCTTATATAGGCCTTTATGTGATTCCCATAAAATGGCCCTAGATATTTCCGTTGTATCATTTATCTCAAAATATTCCTTCAATTCCTGTTCTATTTTACTAATCGTGTCAGGGTCCTGTATCAGGGAATCATTCAGTTTCCAGTTCCTCCCAGTCAGAGCAGCTCCCGTTATCACCAACTTGATTTTCACCGGGGCATGATCCGACAGGGTAATGGCTTTAATTTCAGCAGCCTGCAGGCATGGGACTAGCTGATGTTCAATCAGGATATAATCCCCGCTCAAACATGCACTGGTTACCCCCATACTCAAAAAACCCTAACTATACCCCACCTGTTTGAATAACTTAAGACCTATCTCCCTGCTCCCATTACCTCCAAGCTCATCGAACGCCTTGTTCATGACCAAATGAGTCGCTACCTCATGGACAACCACCTTCTCGACCCCCTACAGTCTGGCTTCTGCCCACAACATTCCACTGAAACTGCCCTAAAAAAAACTCACCAATGACCTAATAACTGCCAAAACCAATGGCCACTACTCCATACTCATACTTTTAGACCTCTCTGCTGCCTTTGACACAGTTGACCACCTGCTCCTCCTCAGCAAATTACACTCCCTTGGCCTCCGTGATTCTGCATTATCCTGGTTATCCTCCCACCTATCTCAGCGCACTTTCAGTGTCACTTACAACTCCATCTTCTCCGCTCCTCTTCCTCTTTCTGTTGGGGTACCCTTTTCTCACTCTATACCTCTTCCCTGGGCCAGTTGATAACCTCCCATGGCTTCCAATACCACCTCTATGCCGATGACACACAGATCTATCTCTCCACTCTTCAACTCACCCCCTCTATCTCCTCACGGATCTCAAACTTGCTGAATGACATATCGGTATGGATGTCACACCACTTCCTCAAACTTAATCTTTCTAAAACTGAGCTTGTTATATTTCCTCCTTCACGGTCCCCCTCCTGTGACTTCACCATTAATATAAACAACACAACCATTGGTCCCTCCACACATGCCAGTGTCCTGGGTGTAATCCTTGACTCTGACCTCTTCTTCAGCCCCCATATCCAATCACTGGCTAAATCCTGCCGCCTTAACCTCCACAACATCTCCAGAATTCGACCCTTCCTGACTAATGATACCACAAAGCAACTTATTCACTCCTTGATTATTTCCCGCCTCGACTACTCCAACTCTCTCTTTAATGGCCTACCCTTAAGCAGGCTATCCTCCCTTCAGCCTATTATGAATGCTGCTGCTAGACTAATACACCTCACTAATCAATCCGTGACTGCTGCTCCTCTCTGCCAATCCCTTCACTGGCTTCCCCTACCCCACCGTAGGCCATCCACAACATCGCCCCCATCTACATCACCAACCTCATCTGCAGATATCTCCCAAATCGCCCCCTCTGCTCCTCCCAGGACCTCCTGCTCTCTAGCTCCCTCATTACCTCCTCCCATGCTCGCCTTCAGGACTTCTACAGAGCCTCTCCCATCCTCTGGAATTCCCTGCCCCAGTATGTCCGATCAGCCCCTACCCTGTCCACCTTTAGGAGATCCCTGAAAACTCATTTATTCAGGGAAGCCTATCCCACACCCACATAACTGTCCCTGAGCCACCCCCATCAAATCATTTTTTGCAGCTGTTACCTTTTGTACCACCACCCCCTCCCTTTAGAATGTAAGCTCTACGAGCAGGGCCCTCCTGTACCTTTTGTATTGTACTGTAATTGTGTTGTCCCCCTTATACATTGTAAAGCGCTGCGTAAACTGTTGGCGCTATATAAATCTTGTATAATAATACATGAAGATTCATGAGCGTTTTTTTAAATGCCTCATATTTATGAGTTATAGATCTAGGGGTACCTCCTGAGGTATCTATACTTGGGTCCATACTCCAATTAAAGTTCCCTGCAATCATCAATTTACCTTCTTTAAAGGTTTCAAGCTTTTTTAATACTTTCTTCAAAAATTTATCGGGGTCTCTATTTGGAGCATAAATATTTGCTATTGTACACAACATATTGAACAATCTACCCTTTATAAAAAGAAACCCTCCCTCTGGATCGGTCAGGAGCTCTCCTTCAACGAACATTATCATTTTATCGAATCCAATAGCACCCCCCCCCTGGAGTGTGTTGATCCTGTGTCTCCATAAAACCATTTTGGAAATTGATATGACGCCAAGCTAGCCCCTGATGCGTGTGTAATATAAGTTTCCTGAAGACACACCACATTTGCTCCCAAGAGCTGCAATTCCTTATTAATTTTATCCCTTTTTTTTGCTTTGTTTAGTCCCCTTACATTATATGTAACCAAATTCACTACTACCCCCATGCTTCATCACAAAAAGGAGTGTCTGATCGGTCCAAGAAGGTACCCCATAAGGGGAGATAGAGAGACACCTGCAGGAGGGAGAGAGAGAAAAAAAAAAGGCTCCACCCCCCCCCATGCCCTCCCAAAAATCCCCCAGGGACCTTCCTTCTGCCCCCCCCCCATCTCTGGAACAAAACGCCTTAAAGAGGCCAGACAGACCCCCTTATTTATTCAAAAATATGGTCTCAGCCGACATCTTCCTGATGCCGCCTTGTCACCATATTACCCAATGGGCTCACGTCCCCAACCCCTCCGAGAGCGCTTCAGACCCCCCAGCCCCCCTCCCCTACCCCGCTCAGCTCTCCCAATCTTGTTACTTCAGATAGACTACTAATTAATACCTAACTCCCCATCACCCCCCCTACTCCACCTCAACTCTTTTAGAGGGGCAGCCGGCCCTTTCACCTCTCCCCAGCCCGGAATGGAAGGGGGGGGATGCCCAACCCTCCACAAAAGTTCCCCAAGTCCTCAAGGAATCTCAGAACTACAGTTTGGGAGATTTTTTTCCCAATCAAACATGCAGGGAACCCTCAACCCTCATTGGTAAGGTATCCCGGATGCCCTCAGCAACTCTGTAAGAGGTTTTAAAAGTCTCCTTCTTGTTAAAGTCTCTGCCGACAAATCTGAATAAACTTGTAGTTCTGCACCTTCATAGCCTATTCCTGGCAAGTTACGTGTCTTTTCCATGTTTTTGATTTATCTTCTGCATAGTGGAATCTCACTATCACATCTCTCGGACTCTCTGACCTATAAAAAGAGTAGCGTGCAATCCTGTGTATTCTATCCAGCTTCAGGGGTTCTGACGTTTCTCTCTCTAGTAAGGGATTAAATAGTTGCTGTATAACTGTTGTCAATTCCTCATTTTTATATTTCTCCGGGAGCCCTTTAATTTGTATATTTTTACGCCGGCTGTGATTTTCTCGGTCTTCTATTTTATAAAGGAGGCTTCTATTTGTACTTTGTAGATGTTTGATTTGTTTACTAATGTCCTCTAATCTTTAGTCGTGATCATCCAATCTCCTCCACCCTTCCAAGCACTTGCCCGATATCCGTTCTTACTGCAGCTATATCCACTTTCAATGATGCCTCCATTTTTGACAACATCTCTGCTAATATCTCTTTAATCTCTGGGACTCCCTCCTGAGTTAGAGGCTGCAGGTACTTTCCTCTTGTTAATACATCCTCTCCTCCACTTTTCCTCTGAGTCCCTTCTTGGCACTTCAAACCTCCTTGGGGGATACTCCCGTTACTTCTTGGCCCTGAGGTTTTTCCCTCCTGCCCTCTCCCAGTTTTGTTCTCTTCTTCTGTCAATTTCTGTCTATTTGATCCTGCGCGCATTGGAGCCCCCTGCCTAGGGCTCCCCTGCGCTTCCTCTGCAATACTTGAATCCGCAGACATATAGCACTGTATGCCTCCTGGGCTTAGCGCAGCCGTGCCCCCTTTACTTGCTTTTGTTGATTTCCCCCTTATTGCTAGATCTAACCCGCCAGATAGGGACAATTCTAGTTCAATATTTAATGAAGTACGGATATCTATAAAGAGAATTATTTCTTGAAGTATATATACTGTGGGCAAGCCAAATAAAAAAGAGGGATAGGCAACCACGGATCCTCTTCTAGGTTATCGTGCCCAATCTATCTTCCCAATCCCACCCGCACTCCAGCTAAGGTGAGCATGGGGGGTAATATAGTCCTGAGTTATACTCGGTTTAAACTTCAGGTATCTTGGAAGGTGGGCTCATGCAATTCATCAGGTGCAAACGGGGGGAGGGGAGCAATCCTGTAGTCACCTCTGCAACAAACTACACAGCTCACAGTTCATCACCTAGCATAGGCTTATGCTCCCTTGTATCATAGCCTAGAGGTGTTACATGAGAAAGATCCCCCCAATCACAGTCTCATTATGCAGAGTATAAGAGTATATTGTACAAAGCTCCAGGATATAGCACAGTCTTAGATAGTTTACCACTGGCCCCCTGCGAACTGGTATCTTGATTCTAGGGGCGGGCTCTCTGACAGACCCCAGTTAATATCAGCTATGTGCCCCTCCTCTCTCCAGAGCACATTCGCTAACCTTGTCACAGCTGATATATGTGGCCGATTTCCTGGGGCGCTTGGATGGCTTCCTTCTATTCAGGGATAGAGGAACACTCTCACCTCCTCCACCTCCAAGAATCACAGCGTCCTCAGTGTGTCTACCTCTTCCAGCTGAAGTGTCTTTCCCCGTCAGGTCAGTCAAAGCAGCTCCAGCGGCACACCTCCTCCACGATTCTGCTGTTAGGTCCCCTCTGATAAGAGATCAAGAGGCTTCCAATTCTGTGGGGCATACCCAAGAGGTGATCCTATACCTCCGCTATTCACGGCGGGGGTCGATGAGCCGGCCAACAGGACGCTAGCAAGCGGCTAACGATCGGCTCCACGCTCGTGGCCAGTAAATCCCTTATACAGCCCACTTCCTGTTTCTTGTCTGGTCATTAGCCTAGGCTTATGACATCATGCACAGCTCTCTCTCTAACTCTCGTGAGAGTTTGCCAGGAAAGGAGGGGGGGTGAGTCATAGGAGGGCCAATGAGAGATGCAGAGCTGGAGGTGTGCCTCTGTGTGTGTCTGTGTAAACCCAGGAAGTGAACAGGCAGTAGCTTCAGCTGCCCACAGTTAAAATGGTTGCAGCCAGACTCAGTGGAGGGAGATTTCTGCAGCATTATTTGGCAAGTACAGAATCACAGTATATATAAAATAATATGCAAAGTGGTTGGAGGGAAGTTTCGGAATGGCAAAGATGGTTTTATTACAGATTATGTGAGCAGACTGCAGTTCCTCTTTAAAGGATTGGGCCCAACTTAAGATCTTGGACACAAGCCCCCGGAATTCAGAATGCCCCCTCCGATTGGGCAGATATGAAGTTATATATAAGAGAAACAAGAGCAACTAAGTGGATTTTAGCAGAACATGATTGATGATCTACTTTTAAAAAAGTGGCCTTAAAAATAGAAAACAAAATGGGATTGTTTTTTAATAGAACAATTCCACAGTGATGACATGCTGAAAATGTTGCTGCCAGAACATGCTTGGAATTGAAGTTCTGAATTTGTTATTTCATTGTTTTTCTGCCCTATTTTAGGTTTGTTTGTAAATGGCATACCAGTGTTGTAGATTATGTTCTTGCTATAGGCATTCTGTCCTCACAGCTTGTCCTCCATTAATTGTGGCTGGTACTGTTATATACTGTACACTAAATTGTGTTTTTCATATATATATCATATAGAAATGTACGGTAGGTGCTGTGACTTTTTCCTTTTACTCTGCTGAGCTCCACACTTACCATTTACTTACTCAAGACCAGCCTTTTCTTAACCTTCTATCCACAGAGGAACCCTTAAAATAATTTTCAGGTCTCAGGAAACCTCTGCTAAGATGAATACATCGGAGGTCATTGGGAAAATGTCCCCTACGTTGGTGGTCAGTGTGAAGAATGCCCCCCTCCCTTACAGTGGTGGTGAGAATGCCACCCTTACAGACAGCTTAACAGATCATTGGGGTCATGCTGCTGGTTCCACCAAGTGGCACTGGACCCAAAACTCTGCAGGAACCATCAGATGGGAGATCAATCAGCCACAGCTCAAGGTAACCCTAGAAACATCTGGAGGAACCCTTGGGTTCCACAGAACCGTGGTTGAGAAAGGCTTCTCTAGGCCATACCCACAATAAATTACCAATCCTTCCCTAGTGATACTATACATACTCTACCATTGGCCAGTTTATGGTATTCTGAGGACTATGATACATCAGCACCATGGAGATGTGGAATTGTAAACCAGAACAGTATTGCTTATTGGGCCAATTAGACAAAATCTTTTTTTATTTAGGGGATTTTTGTGTGGGGCTTATTGGATAAGTTTAATTTATTTAAGGTCGTAGCAAATCCTGAAGAAGAAAGAAAAAAACACTTTTGTGCCCCCTGCAAGGTAATGGCATAATGTGTTAGTAGGCATCGCATACTAGCACAGTATGAAAGACTTATCAGTAAAACAAAACCATCCAGTGGCGAGCTGTCACCATTGACAGGACTTCCATCTTCACCCAGTCTTACTTCCAGATTGGCGGGCTCCGGCCGTTTGAATGGCCAAGCCGTGAGGATGTCACTCTCGCACATGCAATAACCCAAAAAAAGTCAGGCTATACAATATGAACCAGAGAGGTATAAAATATAAAGTCACACATTGTGAATCGATTATACACAACAATAAACTACCGTATTTACCGGCATATAACACGCACCCCAAGTTTAGGAGGGAAGTTTAAGGGAAAAAACTTACAATTTAAATGCCCATCAATGCAGCCTTATCAGCATCCATCTGCAGCCTTGCCCAAAATTGCAGCATGATGGGTTTTTAAATTTAGCGCCGCCGAGAAACACAGATGTCCTGTGTATTCGGCTCCTCTCGGCTCCTCCCCACATCATAATCCCCCCTCCACCAAATGATTTGGACCAGTGCACAAAGCAAGGTACATAAAGACATGGATGAGCGAGTTTGGGGTGGAGGAACTCGAATGGCCTGCACAGAGTCCTGACCTCAACCCAATAGAACACCTTTGGAAAGAATTGGAGTGGAGACTGCAAGCCAGGCCTTCTCGTAGACAGCCTTCCCAGAAGGGTTGAAGTTGTTATAGCTGCAAAGGGTGGGCCAACTCAATACTGAACCCTACGGATGAAGACTGGGATGCCATTAAAGTTCATGTGCGTGTAAAGGCAGGCATCCCAATACTTTTGACAATATAGTGGGATGTGTAGACGTGTGGGACGTGTAGAGGGTTTGTAGATCCTTTAGTGTTTGCCTAGAAAATATGTCCTATTTCCTCTTCTAGAGGCAGTATTGAACTTTATTCCTTCATACATCATCTCCTTTATATTTTATTTCCTCTCCAGGACTGCACAATATTTATCAGCTGACTCTAAGGAAAAAGTATGAGCTGAGAGTAGACCTGGGTGATTTTGAAGGCAACAGGACCTACGCCAAGTACGCCGATTTTGCTCTTTCCCCCAACGCTATCAACCCAGAGGAGGATGGGTACACCTTATACGTGGAGGGGTTCAGTGATGGTGGGGCAGGTAAGTAAGCACTCAGGCTAAAAATATGTCAGTCCAAAAAGTCTAGCACTTCAAATATCCAAGACAATCACTTCAATCCCCTAACACAGGGATATGCAATTAGCAGACCTCCAGCTGTTGCAAAACTACAAGTCCCATCATGCCTCTGCCTCTGGGTGTCATGCTTGTGGCTGTCAGAGTCTTGCTATGTCTCATGGGACTTGTAGTTCTGCAACAGCTGGAGGTCCGCTAAATGCATATCCCTGCCCTAACAGATCACTTCAATCTCCTAACAGGTAATTATGTCCAAAGATTCCAATCTCTCAGACTCTTACCAGATCAGCTGACCCAAACATAAGTAAATGGGTCCAACAAAGCTTTAATCCCCAACCCTGCTGTGTCTTCTTTATTATGTAATTGCTTGTAATCTAAAGCACTCGCATATCAAAGCGAGTTTCCCCATAGAAGTTAATGGAAACTAAGATAATTTGTTCCGCATTGACTTCTATTACATGCAATACTGCATGTGGCCAGAGGTGGGGGGGCGCCAGAGAGCCTCGGAAATACTCGGGGACAGCTCGGAAAGCCTCGGAAAGGCTCGGAAACACTCGGGAATAGAGTATTTCCGAGTCATTCCGAGTATTTCCGAACGGCTCCTAACCGTTCCGAGTGTCCCCAGTGCCCCAGCACCGGTGGCCAAATGCAGTACTGCACCGCCCATTAGCTTGAATTCTGCTCATTTTGTGAGACAACACTTGTAAACCGAGTCAGAATTTAAGAAAAAAAAGTTGCTCGTCTTTCAAAACGCTCGTTAACCGCAGTATTTGTAAACCAAGGTTCCACTGTATGTGTGTGTATTTAATGTGATGCATGTAAAATCACCAATGACTCGTGACCTGTTCTCCCTTCTGCCTATATTGTTACCAGAGAACAAACTTTGTAGCACAAAATCAATTCTTTCTCCAAACCACCTTTAAGTCCTGAATCTTCCTCTTGGCAATATCTCCCAAGAAAAGAAAAATTCAATAGTGTAGTACATCCAAAAAAAAAAAAAACATAAACCCTCACATGCTCACATAAACCCGTGCTTTTATAAGTGCCAAACAAGTGACCCAATTCATTTAACTAAAGTGCACCTTTCCCCATGTACCGAACACCTTCCCCGAACAACAAATATGACCCAGGGGTGGAGATCCTGCTTATATAACTTCATTGTTTATGAACTTGCTTCTCTGGTGAGGAAATACTCAGCTCCTTATAAACAGTTAAAAAGAAAAATTAAACTAATAGTGCAGAAAATCCCATCCAAATGGCATTTAATAAAGTGAAAATTCTCACATAGGCAGGTAGTGTAATGTTTCCAATAACCAAGATGGCGTAATGGCCACTTCTGGTTCCGACGGAAGCGCGTTGACGTCACTCCCTGGTGCGTTTCATTGAGATGACTTTCTGCACTACTCCTTTTCTTTTTTTACGACTAATAAAGAAGAAATGGAAGAGTTGGGGAATAAAGCTTTGTTGAACCCATTTACTTATGTTTGGGTCAGCGGATCTGGTAAGAGTCTGGGAGATTGGAAATTTTGGGAAATCTTTACCTGTTGTGGGATTAAAGTAATCATCATGGATATTCAAAGCGCTGGACTTTTTGGACTGATATCTCCTGGAACAATGCCATGGTTATATTGTCTGGCTGCTGGCGAGTTACTGTGAGACACTTGTGCGCTAGTCAATATTTGAACTAATATGACAAATTAATGTATGGAATAAATATGCCTCCTCTTCTTTCCTTTTTCTTCATCTCCTCCCCTCTGTCCTCCTCTCCTTCCTTTCCCATTCATCTCATCTCCACTCCGTCCCCCTCATTTTCACTCTTTCCTTCTATTTTCCTCTCCTCATCACTATTCTGCAAACCCTGCCCTCCATTCTTTTGATCTCTCCTTCCCTTCATCTCCTTTTCACTCCTTCCCTTCATCTCCCCTCATCCTCTTTTCCTTGATCTCTTCTCCTCCCTCCTCCCCTCCTTTCCTCTGATTCCTTCTCCTTTCCTCTCTACAACACTATTGCTCCCCTTCCTTCCTTTGAGTTCTCTTTTCCCTTTCTCTCCTATTGTCTCCTCTGTCCCATCTGCTCTCCTCCTCCTCTTCCTTCTTTCCTCTCATCTTTTCTTCCCTCAGCCCACTCTCTCCTTCTCTCTCCTATCCTCCTCCTTCTCTCCTCTCTTCTCCTCTCCCCCACCGCTTTCACTTCTCTCCCACTCTTCTTTCATTTCTCCTTTCTTCTCTATACCTTTTCTTTCTCTTTCCCAACCTCTTTTCTCCACCTCCTCTCATGTTCTTTTCTATCCCCTCTCCTCCCTCTCGCCTCCCCTCTTTTCATCCATCATTACCTCCGATCCCCTTTTATTTGTCATTTCCTCTCTATACTTCTCCTTTCCTATTGTCTGCCCTTTCCTTTCAATAAAACAAAGCATCAACATATCAATAAATGGCCATCCACACTGATTTCTGAATGATTTACTTAAGACATGCCGTTCTCCTACAGGGGATTCTTTGACCTACCACAATGGAATGAAGTTCTCTACCTACGACAATGACCGTGATGTCTACCTGCAGAACTGTGCCTCCCTCGCAGCGGGAGGGTTCTGGTACCGAGCTTGCCACCTGGCTAACTTGAATGGGCCCTATCTGGGTGGGGCCCACCTGTCCTATGGCAGCGGAGTCATCTGGTCTCAGTGGCGAGGTCTTTATTATTCCCTGAAGTCCACTGAGATGAAGATACGTCGTGTGTGAAATCCCTTGGTTTGGTCCAAGACCTGTGATGTCTACTGCCTGTAGGACCTATGACTTCCTTTCTGTTTTATCTTATTGTCCTCCAAACACAGGCGACCACAAACCATCCCATGAGATATTTAATCTTTGACCTTTTCCCAAAAAAACTGTAATATTTTCCATGACTTGATGTATCTCAAGAAAGACCCTGATGATGGAACTTCATCCTGATTCCAAATCTTAGCCAGTTATATTCCTCAAAGCACAAGTGGTTAGGAAACTCAAAGGCAAGTAAGGGGCAGGAGGTCTGGGATTCACGCCTGAATGCAGGTTCTCCCCTAGAGGAAACAATGACATGTTTCCCCAAATGATCCAAAGCAAATGGAGCCAATGAGTAAATTGACCTGTCTTGCAGATCCTGTTTGATACAGGCCAAATTTTGGTTTGTGTGGATCGATTTACTCATCTCCAATGGACATTCATTATGGCAAGTTCCTTCAGTGCCATATTTCAGTGTTGCTGGTACCATCATTGGAGCCTTCCATGATAAAATAATGTTTGGTGAATGGTACCATCACTCAACCATCCCTTGTTACAATAATGTTAATCTATTTCTTGAACATTCTTGCTAACTTTATGGTGCTACTAAGATTCACTTGTGGGGAATAACTGGCCTTTACTCTTTGAGATGAAGTTCCATTAGACAGTATTCTTTGTCTATTGTTTGCTTAGTAATCCCCTCTGCATGCCTTCATCCCTAATGTCCTCAGTGTCCAGTAGTTACCACTGCCATATAAAAGTATTTTTTCCCAAAATGTGTATTTAAAAACTCATACAGGAACAAAAAGATTTGCACAGCATTAACTTCACATTAAAATCTTGTTTATACATGAGACGTTTAATTTTTTTTTTTTACATTTTAAAATGAAGAACATGTGCTTAGCTTAGCCCTTGCAAGACAAAGCAACAGATTCGCCTAAAGCAGCATTTCCCCCAGCAGCACCTGCACAAAAAATTTGAATATCATAAACAAATTACTTTATTTCAGTAAACCAATTCAAAAAATGAAACTCATATATTTTATTATGATATATTTCAGAGTATTTCTTTTTTTAAATGTTGATGTTTATGGCTTACAGCAATTAAAAACCCAAATTTACGTATCTCAGAAAATTAGAATATTACATTAGTCTAGCAAGGTCTTTTACCTCTTTTGGTCTAATGAGAACCTCCAAGGCCAAAGATAGCTGACATCCTTTAAAAGGTGGTGGATTGTGAGGCACAGTGGGTGCAAAGATGGTGAAAGTCATTGGGCACCAGGCACTTCTTGGATGTATAAGAGGTTTTATTTCTTTTGACAGTCCTTTTTATATATTTTTTGGGGAAAGAGGGTTAGGGCCAGGACACCCTTAGATAGTTGCAAACTCAATTGGCAGACTCCGAGACCTCAATAGTCTCGGTCTAGGGTGGCTGCAGGGGGTAAGTATTGTTCTAGGAGGAGAAATTTGGGGGGGGGGGGTTGCTAAGAGTGGTGATTTAGGGGAATTTGTGTTGGAAGGGGGGATTTCAAATTAAGGTGGAGAAGATGTGTACTTGGAGAGGAGATTTTAGGGGTAGAGGATTTGTGCTAGGAGTGGTGTTTTTTTTTTGGGTGGGGGGCACTTGAGTTGGGGAGCGGGGATTTGGGGGATGGAGGGAGGGGCAAAGATTTGTGCTGAGATGGAGGAATTCAGCAAGGGGGGCAGATTTGTACTGGGAAGAGGGGGACTTTTTTTTGTTAGGGGGTAAGCATGCAGATTAGTGTCCAATCTTTTTGTGTGGGGGGGGGGAGGTTTTACTGACACATAATGCTCAGACATCTTGGGGGAGGGGGGCAGTTTGGCATGATCGCCTTGGGGTTTAGATGACCTTGTCCCGTTACTGCTGACAGCTTGGAGGCAGATACCAGATACCTCAGCGTCCATGTCTCAACAAGTCAAGGCTGTTTTGGCAGCAAAAGGGAGAACCTACTCAATATTGGGTGGGTGAAGTTATGGCTAATCGCTATATTCCCTTCACCTGTACATTTAGCTTTTTGCTGAAAGTTCAGCTTTAAATATTCAATACTTTTTGATTGTCTTGCTGTGATGCAAATAATGTTCTGATAAAGACAATAGGATTTAACCTGGCATAGAATAAATAGAGAGCAACTTCAGATTGCACAATGCAGAGTAAATAGTAATAAAGGTCACACGTTCCCCCTTCCGTGTTATCAGAAGTGTTTTTTTGAGGAAGTCAGTTCAACGGGAAACATTTCATACAATGAGTGTCTCAATATCTGGATTGGGAAATCTGAAAGTGGTCTGCAGTAGATTTCTGACAGGTCACAATATATACCGTATATACTCGAGTATAAGTCGAATTTTTCAGCACATTTTTTTTGTGCTGAAAGTGCCCCCCTCGACTTATACTCAAGTCAAGCACTTTTCTGCAGCAAAAAATTTCATTTTCCGAACCGACTTTGGAGCCCCATATCTCAGGGCCACTTGGTGCTAGGAACCCCAAATTTGGTATGCAAACCCATTGGAAGTGGTACCATAACATATCCAAAGCTGGGGTTCCTAGCACTAAGTGGCCCTGAGATATGGGGCCCCAAAACCGATTCGGAAAATGTCATTTTCTGCTGCAGAAAAGTGCTTGACATTTTCTGAACTGATTTTTGGGGCCCTGTATCTCGGGGCCACTTGGTGCTAGAAACCCCAGCTTTGGAAATTTTATGGTGCTAGTTCCACTGGGTTTGCACACCAAATTTGGGGTTCCTAGCACTAAGTGGCCCCGAGATACAGGGCCCCAAATTTGGTCAACTGTGTCCATCTGCAGCAATGTCATTTCAGGACCCTTTGGGTTCAGAGACCCCAAATTTTGGCTGCAGCTAGGGGGCATCTAGGAACCCTTAACTACCGAGTCTGAAGTTCAGGGGACCTATGGCTGCAAATGGGCACAGTGAGGCATGCAAATGGGCACAGTGATGCTGCAAATGGGCATTGTTGACCCTCTTTTCCACTTACAGTAGCTGTGCATTTCTCACCCTCGTCTTATACTCGGGTCAATAAGTTTTTCCCATTTTTTTGTAGTAAATTAGGGCCTCGACTTATACTCGGAACGACTTATACTCGAGTATATACGGTACATCAACAACAACTAAGCTCCAACTTTTATCGTCAAAAAGCCATCTTTGAGCTCCAGCCATTGACTTTGCCTAGTACGAGATGATGGAGGAGGAAGGCTGTAACATTTTTAACATTGTAGCAAGTCAAAAGGTGGGAAGGCAGTGGCGGTCCATCCATTAGGGGCGCACGGGCGCCTAATCTGCACGCAGGGCGCCGGGTGCATGGATTCCAATGGGGGAGGGGTGTTTTTTTGAAGCACGCGATTAGACCCAGAGGCTCTAATAGGCTTTAAAAAAAGGGACTGCGCTCCGATCCCACCCAGTTGCATGACAATAGCGAATAAAAATTTGCTATTTTCACTCTGAATCCCCTCCCTGCCAATCAAAAAGCAGGTCGTGAGACCCGTTTCCTGATTGGCCGAAAGGAGAAGCCATCCTATTGGCCTATGAGGAGAAAGGAGAAGGAGGAGGAGGAAGACATACGGCCGAGGAGACAGATGCATGGGAAGCCCGACCGACGGAGCTGGGACATGGAGGAGACTGAGGGCGTTCCCGCCACCGTCTCCTGTCAGTACAGGGTGAGTGAGCTGGCGACCAGAGGGGGGAGAGGGGGTGAGTATGGTGCGTGGTGCCGGCTGGAGCGACTGGGGGGGGATCTGTGGTCAAGTCCCTCTGCCTCCCCCTCCCGACCAATGGAGCATCAGCCGCCACTGCTGGAAGGGTTACATTTACAGATTACTGAGCATGCATCAAGATGGGCTAGGTTCACACTAGTGTTGGGAGAACTGTTCGGGCCGAGCAAAAGTCTGGCTCAAAAATCGCCCGAATTTGCTGTGCGTACGGCGGGATGTTCACCGGCTGTCGTGTCCTTATCAACGAATGAGTCAGCAGCTGTAAGAGGGCTTCTCCGCTGAAAGCTGAAAGAGAAAAGAAAATGATTTGCGGCAATACAAGAAAACCAAAACATAAAGAAAACAGGGTGGGGCCTCCCCCCAGTCCATACTAGGCCCTTTGGGTCTGTTATGAATTTTAAACCCCACACCAAAATCCATACCAGATCCTTATCCGAGCATGCAGCCCAGAAGGCCAGGAAAGGGGCCATGGATTGGGTGGGGACCCCACACCGTTTTTTTTCTTATTTTTTTTTAAATAGCCTTGGGGCCAACAATTGCAAACGCAAGTCAATTTAAATGGGGTTTGAGTAGTTTTTTTTTTCTTTAGAAATGTCATTTTTGCTACAACAGGTTCTATACACGGCGCAGATGCGCCACTTTACAGACAGACTAACGGGACCCCCCAGGCACTATATTTAAAAATGTTTTTAATTTTTATTGTTTCATATTAAGCATCATTACAATCACTGCTCCTTTTTTTTTTTTTTTTTTTTTTTGCATTGATACATGTCCCTTAGGGCAGTACCCGGACCCCCACATCCGTTTTTATGGCCAATTACTCTTGCATATAAGCCTTCAAAATGGGGACTTTTCATTTTTCCTGTTTGGTTCCCATATACTTTAATGGAGTTTGCAGTTTGGGAGTTTTGCTGTGAACCGAAGAAGTGGGTGTTCAGCCCATCTCTAGTTCACAATCTATGCATGTAAGGGGGTAGGGGGGTTAGGGTGCACTCTGTAAGAGTTGCAGTAGGCAGGTGACACCTCCTCCATATGTTCCACTCCTCGTTGGGTGCCAAATGTGGGTTACATAGGAGGCCTACCCCCTGGGTGGGTTCTTCTGGGCTATGCTAGGCACTTTTTGGCAGGATCTACTCTACTACTTCTGTGTCATTTTCATCAATGCCTCAGGACAAGGCTGAGGCCACCGTGGGGGAATACTCGACCTTAAGGCTGGCCTCTGCTTCTGGAGATGAATGTACAACATGTACATTTGCACCATAACTGTTCTCCAGTTAACTCTTGGATTCCCGTGACACTATGCACCATCTCTGTAACTCTCATTTAGGAGGGGTACATGGAGCCTTGTGCACAATGCACATCCACCTGTCCAGCATATCACCACTACCTCACTCCCAGTATTGGTATGGGGTCCCCCCATGCACCTAGCTCGGACTTTATGCATGCACTTCACTTAACTCTTCCGTACCTGTGTACAGGCTGGGGATCTCTATGCACGAGTCTGCTCCCATTGCTATGGAGACAGACCGCTCACAGAGAGATTGCCAACAACAACTTCCTCCTGCTAGAGGATATTCCACTTGTCTCAGGCACACACATACCACAGGCTGCTAGATAAACTTCCATTACCCTAGGAAACCACTTGCATCTTCACACTGTTTTAAACTTTTGTGTTGATGTCTTCATATTCCCAAAGTACCCTAATGACCTGAACTTGTAGAAAGGTGTCGGGTACGGGCATTACACCCCTTTAGTAACTTCAGACCAGGCGGGAACCAGGTTTCAAACGCTTTACTTGAAGTGCAGTCTTTTCTAACATCCCAAATCCTAACTCTGGCTATGTGCTAGATACCTGCAAAGGTAGAGTCCTTATATAAACAGAAGGTCCATTAGTGGCATTCTCCATCCCCATACTTAAGCTTCGGGTGAGCAAAAAAAAAGGCGTTGTGTGCGTGGCCTGGCAGGTGTCCAGACTGAGACTGCCATTCACTCTACCTTAGTAGGTCTGTCTTGATGTTCGGCCTCCAGGACACATGATTTGGCATTCTCCAGTGCTGGATTTTTTTGGGGTTGAACCCCAGGTCCTGGTGACCCTCTACAGTACATGATGGCAGTAACAGCAGCAGCAGGTGGCATTCTTTCCCGGTTACGACTCTCCAATTCTCTCTCCTTCGTGCCGGACCACTGTACCTCTTTCATAACACAAGATCAGTGGGTCAGACCCAGAGGAGACCTGCCAAAATCACAGAACCCAGGAAAGACATTAACCCTCATCCTCCCACCCAGAACAGCACCTAAATGGCTCAATTTCAACCCTCTTACATGTGGGTGTAGGACTGCGTGTAATCACATGCATTTACACACCTTCATCACAAACGCGCTGCTGTTAGCAGAGGCATGGGGGTGCCATTAATTCTTAATGGCACCCCCACGCCCTGGAAAATGCAGCACGTATTCCCTTGATGGGAACAGCATAGCACTATGGGAATTCCCTGAGTCTGTGATTTTGGAAAAGCTGCAGGAACCTGAATGGGCTTCTGTGCCCACGCAAACGTGGCTGTAGGGAAACCGACAGTGTGTGAACCTAGCCTTTCTTTTACTGAGAACAGTTCCTGCAACCTTACCCAATTTTTACAATTGAATTGGATCTTATGTGCCCCTGTGCATATCAAGAAAACTGAATAATTCACATACATTTTGGAAACCATGCTGCCGCATCAAGGCACCTTTGATAAATATGGTCCCTAACTCTAAACTATTTGAATTTCCCAACTATGTGTAGCACTGTCCCCGTAGGGCTGCTAAATGTTGACTTCATAGGCCTCTCCCTGGTCACCTGTAGCTGGCTGCTAAGGGTTTTAACTTTGGTTGCTAGGGGTTTCCACTTATCCCCCCTTACTCTCGCTTGCTTGTTACTCAATGACCAGTCCAGGGTATGTGTGTTTTTGTATTTTATTTTGGAACTTGGGTGGAAGAAGGGATTAGTGGGATACTCCAACTAGAACTATTCAGAGAGGATAAGGACAACTCTCACTTGGCCTCTCCGGATTACTGGTGAAAACAGTCACACTGCTGTAACCATACTGCCACATGTATGAAGGAATTAAGTCTTCTTACTCTCACTAGCAGCAGACTTGATGCACTAAATTATCTTCAGGATACTCTCTAGCATCCCCTTTACTCACACCCGTCCGCTGACTCTTCTATCTGAAGAGGGTGGCCCTCACTTGACAGGCCTCAAAGACACAGATCTGTACTCCCAGTAGGCAGAATCAGATCCTTGCTGGTGTCTCCATTCCAGTCCGCTGTACAAGACATCTGGGTTCATCTTCTCCCCCTCTACGCCCCTGGGTCAACCACCCAAGGCTGCATGACAGCCTCCACAGAGGAGGGGCAGCCGCCTCCTCACTCTTGGTCTCTGCTCCCCAACTCAACTAACTCTGAGCACATGTGCCCAGGGCTTTTATACAGTGTCCCAGCATGCAATGCAGCACTTTTCCTCTGCCAATTGCCAGGACTATAACAAAGCCTGTGCACTCACTTGTCAGGTCCCTTCCCACTGTCCAATATGCCTCCCTATTGGACCAGTGGGGGACAGCCAAACAAGCTGAGCTGCACCTGAGCACAATGAGCAGACCTGATCAATGGATCCTGCTCCCTGGTAGGCAGAGAGCACTCTAAGTTTTACCTGACCATCTTCACGGTAAGCAGAAAGACCAAAACTACCTAGGAGGGTGCTCCATCTGTCTCTTGCATTTTGGTGCTGATGGAACATCTGTGGACTAATTGGTACATTGCATTCCATCACTGATCAGTAGAATAAATGATTAACTTTATTTTAATTAATTGAAAATCGAATTCTCCAATTTTTTATGATCTTTTAAATGCACGCCAGAGTAAACAGGACACGGATGTAACAGGGAAGTCATGTACCCGGAGAAAGGATGCGTTTTCTCAAGGTGTGGTGTCCAACCATTGTCTTATTGTGACTAACAGGCTCACACTGTGTATATATATAATGTGTGTGCGCTGCTAGAGTTCAGACCCAGGACACAACCCAACATATCGACTGACCCAGACCCAGAACTAGGACACAACCCAAGGTACCGACTGACCCCAACCCAGAACCAGGACACGACCCAACATACTGACTTATAGAGTCTCACACACGTTGCAGGACATAGATTTTAAGGAAACTACACCTTGTTTTCTGTGAGTATTTGCAGTTATTATTATTGGCTTCAATTATGACAGGCACAGTACTAAACATGTAATTTCTCACCAGGTCAAAAATGGGTCTAAGGGGGTCATTTCTCACCCCCTTTACTGTGCTCCTGGTCATACGCATAGCCTACCAGTCTGCTGAAAAGGTGCCAAGGAACCTAGACAACAGTATGTACAATCAGATATTTATGATATGGTCTTTATTACATTTGCCAGCATCTCCTTTAAACAATTGCTTCCTTCAATTATTAAATAGGTCATCTACAACATGGCTGATGTTCTAAAACTCAACAACCACAATCATTTGTTGTCCATGTGTGTTACATTTTAAAAACCCAAATATAGCCAAAAGTTTTTAACCATAGACGAAGCCCCAAAGTATCTCAATGGGAATATTATTTAAACTGTACATAAAGAGAACATTTACATGTTTCTCAGGGTACAGCTTACGCACAATAAATGTTTCAAATTTCCCAAATAACTTGGCAAATCTTTACTTTTTGAGTTCAGATCTACTTTAATGCATTCTGTATCCTCTGTTTCCAGTTAATATTTGTACCGAAAGTTGTTACCCTCATGACTGCTCTGATGTGTGGGCTCAAGGTCTGAAGACAGATGGAATATATCTCATCTACCCCGGGGGGCTCAAAACCCCAATACCTGTGTACTGTGATATGACCGGAAAAGGTGGACCCTGGACAGTGAGTACTTACTAACCCAACTCTGATCCCAACCATTATCATCCTATCAACTATTTGAAAAAATGTTGACTTTGCTGAATGTCTGGGAAGGTACTCACTCCTCCAGGTCACAATATAGGTAGCAGTGGTTATTCACATTCAACTAGACTTTTTCTGTAATGTTAAAGACGAAAATGTCTTCCTTGGTGCTAATGACTGTCCAGAACAAACCTCAGTATTAAAGCCAACACACTGCCAAACCTCAAATGTTTTATGTGGTCATAGTGCAAAAATTGAGACAAAACAGTAAAGAAAAACCTAATTCACCAGGTGGATTATGTTTTTTCTTTATGCCGCTTACTCAGGAGTGGAATGTCTGACAGAAAAAGTCCGACGGAAGCTTTTCATCATCTATTCCATTCGTGTGTATGCCTCATCTGACTCTTTTTTTTCCCGAACATTCTGACGGACCTAGAAATGGAACATGTTCTAAATATTTCCGACGGAACCAATTCCTATCGGGAAAACCGCTCGTCTGTATGCTGTTCCGACGTACCAAAAACGATGCATGCTTTGAAGCAAGTACAAGACGGAAGCTATTGGCTACTGGCTATTGTACTTCCTTTTTCTAGTCCCGTCGTAAGTGTTGTACGTCACCTCGTTCTGGACAGTCAGACTTTGGTGTGACCGTGTGTAGGCAAGACCGCTTGAGCGGAATTCCTTCGGAGTTCCGTCTGAGAAACCTTCGGAGTTTATTCCGACGGCAAAACCGGTCGTGTGTACAGGGCATTACTCTTTTGCCATGATTTTTGCAATATGACTGCATTAAACATTTGAGGTTTATTAGTGTTGCAATGGCTATTTCCTAACTGACTTCTTGTAGCGCCATTGTGAAACAGACAGACACATTTTAAAGAAATATGACGCTTCAGCTACCCATATACTACATTACAAATGTCTCAGACTCACTTACTTAGTAATAAATGTAACAGGCACATTGCTCCCAGGGTGAAGTTCATGTCGTCAGGTTAGTTAGAATAATGGTACCAGTCACTTTTCTTTAGGTTTTGAAAGTTTATTGCACATGTGCATGAAGAAATAGAAAGGAGGGTGACGTTCTCCAGTCTTCCTGCTGGTCTTTCTAGCTTTCAGGGTCCAAATTTTATTGGGTGACGTTGGCTGGACACAGATTCTTTAGGTTGTCTCCTTAACATGTGAAGTTCTAGTGGTATCTCAGAATTGTAGTACAAAGTAGGACAACATTTGGGAGGTTCCTGTGTTACTCTTCTACTCGGAAGTCTCACACCACCTCTATCTGCAGTCTGCTTCCAACGGGCCTCTAGCACACTATAGCAGCAAATATCTTCAGGAAGGACTCCCAGAAGGGAAGACCCCTGTAGCTCTCTGTACCCTTGACCCCAAGGCCTAAAGAAAGATTAGTGTCACAGCAGCAACCTCTCGGGGTGAAACCCTGGAGGGAGGGGAAGAATATATGCCAGGAAGTGCCTCAGGTTTTTAGTTTCTCTCCCATTATGCAAAGCAGGCCCTCCCAAGCCTGATGACGTGCCGGGTGTTAAATATCCTTAACACAGAAAGTTAACGTATTTTTTAGAGTAAGGAAGGCTTCTTCTAATATTGTTCTGTGAAGTAACTGGGTATCTGAGTCCATCCTAATCCCATCCCCCGCTGAGCCCTCTTGGAACATCTAGACTGTTTTATATGATTTTTTTTCCCAACAATTAAAATGATCTTCGACTCTTTCAACTGGTTTTGGCCTAGTGCTCCTTGCTATATTTTTATGGTTTAGGCTACAGTCTGGTGCCTATTGAGGGAAGCCTTGCTGTATGGAAGCCGCCTCTGCTATTGAGCTTGTTTGAAGTTTTCCTTCATCTGACTACAGATGCAAATCACAAAATTCCCAGAACCTCTTTGAGTATAATGTTCTGGAATTTTTTAATCGCTGTCTGTGTTCCCTCACTTCCTGTCTAGTAAAACCATTGTCATTGGGACAGAAAGTGAGGGGAAATCTCTTTAAAGAAGCCCTAGATAGAAGTAAAAACCCAGCAGGAATTCTATTCTTTCAATGTCTATCTGCAACTAAAAAAAGCTTTTTAGCTTGAAGTCTACTTCCATGTCAATTAGCATGTAAACCGTGTTGTTGCAGGTCTTTCAGAAGAGGTTTGATGGAAAGGTGAACTTTTATCGACGTTGGAAAGAGTATAAAGCCGGATTTGGAAAAGCAGATGGAGAGTATTGGCTGGGTAAAGATTTCAGACTTAATTTTTTAGGTTGCTTAACATTCCTGTGCATCATAAAGCAGCTGACACAGAAACATTCAATTTAAACACTGACTTTAGGCAATAAAAACATTCAACTTCAAAGTAGTATCTCAAAATGGTAATTCAGCAAATGCCGCATTATAGCTACTAGATGTCCATTATAGGAAATAAACATTTCCTAAATTTACACATTACAGGGATTATTTGCAAAAGCTACATGAAGTTTGAATTAAGGGCTGTCAGACCACTAAGTTAGACTATGGTGTCAAAAGTTTGTGGACACTTGACCAGGACACCTACAGTATATGAGCTTGTTGGACATCCCATTCCAAAACAATGGACATTAATATGGAGTTGCCCCTCTCCACTATAATGGCCTTCACTCTAGTCTAAAGGCTTTTTCAGAAGTGTGTCTATAGAAATTTGTGCCTATTTGTGAGGTCAGGTAATGATGTGTTCAAGAAGACTTGGTTTACCATCGGTGCACCAATTCTTACCAAAGATATTGAGTAGGGTTGAGGTCAAGGCTCTGTAGAGGCCACTCAAGTTGCTCCACACATATCTGATCAAACCTCGTCATTATGGAGCTGGCTTTGTGCAGGAGGACACAGTCATGATGGGACAGAAAGCACCTTCACCAAATTTGCACCTATGCTGTCACAATTTTTTACAATGTCTTTGTATACTGTAGGAATAACAGTACTCTTCACTGGAAACACCTGAACTCCATTATTGGGAGGGATGTCCTTATGCTTTGGGCCGTGTAGTTATGCAACTCCATGACAATAAATAAAATCCCTAGACTTGTAGGCTAAGTCAACCCATGTATTTTCAGATGACCAATTCTTATGCCGCGTACACACGGTCGGACTTTACCACGGACTTTCTGAATGAAGAGACTTGCCTACACACAATCCACCAAAGTCCGTCGAATTCGTACGTGATGACGTATGACCGGACTAAAACAAGGAAGTTGATAGCCAGTAGCCAATAGCTGCCCTAGCGTGGCTTTTTGTCCGTCGAACTAGCATACAGACGAGCGGACTTTTCGACTGGACTCGATTTCAACGGATTGATTTAAAACATGTTTCAAATCTAAGTCCGTCCAACTTTTGAGAAAACAAAGTCCGCTGGAGCCCACACACCATCGAATTGACCGACGAAATCCAGTCCGCCGGGCAAAGTCTGCCGTAAAGTCCGCTCGTGTGTATGCGACATTAGGGTAACCGCTTGTGGTTTTTCCACTTCAGGTCTGCAGAACATTTACCTCCTAACCCTGAAGAGGTCCTATCGTCTTAGGATTGATCTGGAGGATTGGAAAAATGTTGCTCGTCATGTAACCTATGAAAACTTCTCTCTCTCCCGCTTGGCCATAGACCCTGAGGAAGATGGCTACAAACTGCACATCGAGGGGTTTACAGAGGGCGATACAACCAAACCCGTTGGTATGAAAAATACTTTTTCATGAGCACATTGTACATTGTTACTGATTCCTCAGCTCACACTGGGCTCAACCAATCCTAGGATACATTTCCACCAAAACACCGGCTGCGTGGAGGGTGTTATTTTTATCTGCATTATAGACATCACCAGATACACAATGCAAATGACCTCTAATGGGGCAGGGAGCCCTAATTTTATTGCACAGATTTTGAGCCTAAAAGCACTTTTTTAGTTTTGGATGGAATGTGGAAGATGTTCTGCTTGTAATTGTTCAGCTACTTTGCAGTAAAGCAATGAAGCGATAACCCTGTAGTTTGTTAATGTGCTTTTACTAAACAAAAATGGTGCTAGTACAAACAACTTACAGTTTTTGAAAAAACAATAGGGGATATACAGAGTCTTGCAAGCATGAATACACACACAAGCTAACTAGTCTTTCCTTACAAATAAATATTGCCAATAATATGTATGTGATAAGGGCCCACTAAAATCATTTAGCTTTTTTATAGCTAGTCCACAATACCCTCTATGTACAGGACTCCAGGCATTTAGAGTTCCAAGGAAAGCGGCATGTTGATACCAGGGCCGGTGCTACTACTAGGCGAACTAGGCAGTCACCTAGGATATACTGCCACCTAGAACTCAGCCACAGCCCCTGGGAGGGAGGAGGTGGGGAAGCATCCAGTAAAAGTGACAAGCTGGCAGGAGAAGGTAGTGAGGGGTGCAGAAATTAGTTCCCGTCCCCCGGAAAACCCATCCACCTGCTCCTCTCCTCTCCCTCCCCTGATGGCCGCTCCCTGCCCTTTTTGTGTCGCTGTGTGCAGGTGACGGCTTGAGAAGTGCAACTGTCCTAGGTGAAGAGGATCCATTCCCCCCACTGCTCCTTCCACTCCACCTCCAGCATGCCTGCAGCCTGCCCTGAGCTTCAAACACACATCCCTTCTCCCTTCCTTCCCTCCCCGCCTGTGTGCTCCGTCTGTTTCATCTGTAAAGGAAAGGTGGGCGGGAAGATTTAAAAGAAGCAGCTGAGCTGACAGCCACACTGAAAAAAACTGCTGAATAAGCCAGAGAGCCCCCGGGACCATTCCAAGTGAGTGAGCACGTTCACGGACCAGACCCTGCTCCCTCTCTCCCTGACCCCTCACAGTTAGAGGGTTGAATCAAACTATTTAACACTGGCAAAAAGGGGTGGGGTCAAGGGCGGGGCCAGGGGGGTGCAAAATGACCTTTCACCTAGGGTGTCAAAAATCCTTGCAGTCCTGGTTGATATTTTTTTCTTACAGTGTAGATTTGGTATCATTCCCAGGTGAATTTTGCCTTCCAGTTTGTGCAGCTGGCTTCTTATTGTGAGCATTTTTCAACTATTTCCATATTGGCGTACCCTTATCTACTTCCATCAACTTCTTACATCAGTTTTTTGTTTTTTTTTTAGGATCTGCTCCCAACTCCAAACTCTAGATTGCATTGTACTATCATACCACGGGTCGAATATGCCAAAAGGTCAAGCTATTGTTTATCCTTTTTGACATATCTTGGGTCCAGTGTTTGACAAGAGCTCCTCTAAGACTACTTTCACACTTGTGCAGACATAACAACCAGCAACTGTTAAGACATTAAACACTGTGGTCAGGAGTATGAAATATCCAGCACAGATTAGGAGTATATAACGCACAGCACAGATTACAGAGTGAATGTAATATACAGGACAGATTACAGAGTGCAGTGGTCAGGAGTATGTAATGTACAGTATAGATTACAGAGTGCAGTGGTCAGGAGTATGTAATGTACAGGTATAGATTACAGAGTGCAGTGGGCAGGAGTATGTAATATACAGCCCAGATTACAGAGTGCAGCGGCCAGGAGAATGTAATATACAGGACAGATTACAGAGTGCAGTGGTCAGGAGGATGCAATGTACAGTGTAGATTACAGAGTGCAGTGGCCGGGAGTATGCAATGTACAGTACAGATTGCAGAGTGCAGTGGTCAGGAGTATGCAATGTACAGTAGAGATTACCCAATCTTCACATCTAGAATAACACCCAGAATGACCAGGTTTACCAAATCTTGCTGTGTTTTATCACAGTAGCCAGTCAATAGCATACTAAACAGCACCTCTGCCTGCCACTCACCCCACATCCCCTATCTTCAAGAAAACCGCTGCTGGCTGTAACCAAACTGCACAGAGGGCCAAAGGGAGCCAAGAAGGAGTGCTCCCACATTGTGCCCTGGGACCCAACAGAGATCAAGGGACACCAGAATTTTGTTGAAGGCCTAGGGCAGTTCCACGGAATCCTAGATGGTTGGGAGGTATGCTCTACTGTACAGTTCATTGGGAAGGGGGGGGGGGGTCAATCTTTTACTTTTTTAGTTATTTTTAAAATATTTTCTATTTTTTTAATTGTTATTTTTTAATTACTTGCACACACTGTACATAGAGCTGCACGCGTGTTTGAACGGGCTACTGAAAACGTTTTGATTGGCCTGCTGATATCTCTACATCTGCATTGTCCCTTTAAATACATGCAGGAAAAGGAAGACCCCCACCTTGCCAACATCCAAATATTTAGAAAAAAAGATTGAGAAAGTCAGTTAGGCTTTCTCAAAAAAATAGCGGACTTCTTGGGCACAACATAAGGCTTTTTTTCTTAAATGTTGCATTTTTTTTTCCTGCAGGAAATGCAATGCGAGGTCACGTTGGCATGAATTTTTCCACATATGACAATGACAGAGATATACACAACGGCAACTGTGCACAGATGTATCATGGAGGATTCTGGTACAGCAAATGTCACGGCGCCAACCTAAATGGGAAATATCAGAATGGTACCACCAAGAAGTACGCTACAGGTCTAGTCTGGAACAGTGCTAAAGGATACCACTATTCTGTCAAGAAGACGGTGATGAAGATAGCGCCATCTGTGCCGGCAGCCTGAAATGGTTCTGTCCATGCAAAGGTTTTTAAGATGGTGCTGCTTTAGTCATCATTTTAAAACAAATAATAGGTATCGTTGATCCATCAGCACCACATCTCCATTATGGATGGAACGGATAGTATGGATGATATCCCATAAAATGTTAAGTACAGTGAACCCCAAAACACGGGTGTCCTTACGAAAGAGAGGACACCTTCCTTCTGTACCATCTAATCCAGTTTCTCAACCTTTTTTCAGTCAAGGCACACCTTTAAAATTCTGTACAATCTCAAGGAACCCTAATCTAAAGTTTAAAAACTAATCTAATAGTTCTACATAACGCAGCAACAACCACACACGTAGGACACCCAACGTTAGAGGAGATTTATTCTGCCAAAGCAAACACACCTTTGCACACTGGTACTGATTAGTATTCCAATGTTTCTTTTCTCCCTCAGTTTCTCTCCATTAGCCAGCTAATGTGACCCCAGAGCTGATGGAGAGGGGCAGGGGAGGGGCAAACAAGGATGCTACGGTATGCAAGTGCCCAACATCCTCCTTATCAACTGTTGACATCATTGGCTGTTAGGACAATGGCGGCTAGAAGGTTGTAATGGTGCACAATGAAAACTTGTGGCTTTGTGTAACTAGTGAAGATAGCAAGAGTTTGCCTCAAAGTTGAAACCTTATACAAAGGCAGAATAAAAGTACCATCATCCAAAAATTCTATGCAAAAACGAGGGAGGTAGGGACAGTTGCTGAGGCTGTCTTCCTACGAAAACAGGGGAAAATGGACTATCTCGGTACCCATGAGCACAATTTTACTTTGAATAAAAATTATTATTTATTACAAATGAAAAACTCACACATATGATTGCAAAGAATCAATACATAAAAGAAAGAAAGTCGATACAGTATACATATACTTATACTTTGATTTCTCTTTGAGGATTATATAATCTGTGAGAAATTTCCATAACCAGAAATTCACCGGGAAGTCTACAAGTATATGTATACTGCATCGACTTTCTTTCTTTCTTTTATGTATTGATCCTTTGTAATCATATGTGTGTTTTTTATATGTAATAAATAATAATTTTTATTCAAAGTCTAATTGTGCTCATGGGTACAGAGATAGTCCATTTTCCCCTGTTTTTGTAGGAAGACAGCCTCAGGAACTGTCCCTGCCTCCCTCCTTTTTGCTTTGTGTAACTAATAGGCAGGCTTGATCCACCCACTGGCTTGTATACAATTTGTGGGCAATTTCTAGGCATTTTGCCAAGGCACCCCTGAAGGTAACCCAGGGTGCATGGGCACCCAGGTTGAAAAAGGCTGATCTAAACGAATATATCATTATAAGTACATGCTATATATGCAATTTTTAGATTGAGGAAGGTGTTTTGGGGTTCACTGAACATTTTACTGTATGTGATATCATCCATTCATTTGTTTTTATGGGTTTATTCCCTGGTTTTAATCAAATTTTGGAATAAAACTTTATGTGTATTATGTAAAGTTGCATATGGGAAATTTCTTCCTGAGGGTGAGAGAGCACCTTTAAAAGTCCCACCTACTTTGATTTTTCCTTTTTACAATATATCATTTTAAAAACCATGGGATTTGAGTGAACATAATTCCATTAGTGGAATAAATAAATAAGCTCTCACATGACTTCCTATCACATCTATCAACAAACAACTCCACTGCTTGGGTCTTACACATGTTTGATGACTCTCTCCCCACCACCCATGTTGGAGGGGCCAATAACCAAGTCCCAGAGCTGTCTTGCGAAAGCATTGGGGGTCAATTTACTGTATTCTTGATAAGGGGGCCTCAATTGCCGCCCTTGACATCACCAATGGGGACATCATTTTCAGTGAATGTTATACTAAAGAAGGTCATCAGAGACTGCAGACATGCTATAGGAATATTGGAGACTGGGGATATCCTTTAAGAGACTCATAGACTGGAGACTGCCATGGCTATTGCCAACCCTTTACAAATCGATGTTTCCACATTTTTTTGCTCCCACAACCCCTTAGAATTAGGTGCAAAAGGACCTGATGTAGCCCCTGGGCTGCCAGTTGGATACTAGGGTGTTAGAGGAAAGAGAGGGCACTTTCTGCTATCCATACCTAGATGTGCCCAATATTTTGGGCTGCCTGGAGCTGCCTGGAGCCCATAGTGGAGAACAATTGGTCCTTAATAGTCTCCTGCCAACCCGAAGTAATGACATATTGCCACCTTCAGGCTAGTGGATATACTGAAGCACACCCCCACCTACACACTATATAAAAGCCTCTTTTAATTCAATTCAAACCACTATTTGATGGGTGAACCAGACAAAATTAGATTCATGGATTTTTAAGATGGGTGGTCTCCCAGAATGATACTACAACAACTCACAAACAAACAGCTTTATTTGTATAAATGTTTGCTATAAAAACATTTGAGGGATATAACAAAATCCCCATCATCAATTTAAAGCGTATGACATTTTGGTTTTGGAAAGTAATACAGAACAACAACCCCTAAGAAGCTGTGATGTTTGATTTATAAATGTATAATAAAATACCAAATGTATGGCTGTTCCAGCTTGCACCCAAAGGGTGCTAATAGAACCAGAAATAATCCAGAGTCACATTACCAACATGTTTCACCCAGATGGGCTTCTTTAGGAGAACAGTAGGGTTTATGTTCTGTCAAAAACAAAAAACAACAAAATATAAGAACAGTAATGAAATACATGACATTGTCTTGAGATATGCATGTAAACCGTGCATGGCGAATGGGGAGGAGGAAAAACATTAATTGAATAAACATAATAATGAGCTTTGTTTCAAATCAAATAATGTTGTTATTATATACACGAGTAACTTCCAAATGGCCAAAGATAAATCCACCCTTGCCAGATTAGATCTTACACATCAGCCACAATGAAGCCGCCAATTTTCATAAAGAACAGCCTAAATAGAACAGCAACGCACCTCAATTTCCCAATAGCCATAAATATAGCCAGCCCACCACACGTGAAATGCCCAAATAGATAGAGCCATAGGAAACCCAAAAGAGTCTGTTTTGAACACACCTACCGCTTCTATTGTTATCCATGCGCCAATTATTTAGGCCCTCTCTTGTAAATCGATAAATCTCCAGAGCATTGTGTTAAACAAAATCTCCAAATCATCAAGGGGAACAACAGAAGAGGGGAGACAATCAGTTTCCCTGCATGATCATACCAAACCATGTGGTCTGAGCGGCAGAAACATGTCCCTCTCACTGCCCTTAAACAGAGCCCTGGGTTCACACTTCCGGGACTGTCAATCTCTCGGCCGGGAAAATAAAAATGCCCACTATATGTTTGGCATGCCACTGGGCATGTGCCACTCCACACTCCAAGATGGTGCTGCGCATGCCCAGATGCCATGCCACCAACGAAAATGGCGCTGCGCATGTGCTACCCATCAGCGCCACTGCCAGCAACAGTGATGGCCTTCAGAGGAACCGACGCCTAATTATGCATGCAACGGGGGGAGATCATTAATACTGTTGCTCACCCCGTGCATTCCCAATGTGGCAGGACCCAAAAGGTGCCTGGCCCAAGAGCCCCAATACCAGAGGGGAAGATTAAGAACTGGGGAAACACCCCCCCGTCCACATTCACAACACATGGAATAAAAGGCACCATAGGCTGACCCCACACACCCCACTACCACCACATGGACAAAATCCTGGGATGGGACGCAGTTCCCCGGGTCCCACCGTGACCCCCAGAACATTGGGGCCAAGCATGCCAGGCGGCCATTCAAATTAACAAAACAGTCAATTCCTCTAGAATCCTCCAATAAATAACAACAAAACAAAGTAAAACCAAAAACCAAAAGTGGAAATACTAAACAACACAAGTCCATAAAAAAGACCAAAAAATGATAAAAATTGTACAAAATGTTTTTTTTAATATTTAAATATATAATTAAATTATATACCAGAATTAATTAACTAAAAATAGAAATTCCACAGATATCACCATCAAAAGGCCATGCTTCAAGTATACATGCAGACCTCCTACAATCGCAAATGATGAGCCCAAAAGGGGGGGACAATGCCCACATTATCTCAGCAAGTAGCTAATGTAGACATTCGAAGATCCTAATTTACTTGTAGAAAAACTAACAACACTTCTTAGATGCATTCAGAAAATAGCTCTAATACCAAGGGTTCTGGAAGCTAGGTCTATAAAAAAGATTTAAAACGAAGGCCCTCATTTAAGCCAGGTGTGCGAGTAGCTTTCAAAGTTTGTATCCATTGTGTTTCTAGAATCCATACTAAGTAATAAATTATTGATGTCCCATCCTCTGATATTGCCTGGTAGATGTTCAAGTCCATAAAACCGATTAGCCTGTGGATCATATTTATGGTAAAGTTCTACATGGCATCTGATTGGTGAGTCTATCTTTCTATTCATGATCGAATATATATGATAGTATATGCTTTTCCAGAGAGGGCACTCAATATGAGATCAGGGAGAGCAATTTGATCCCTTCAAAAGGATAATCGATCTGCCTGTCCTTTTATATGAGCAATATGGGGAGGTACCACATGAGATTGTTCCCCTAAATGCCAGTAGTTCTTAAGAATTGTCTGGCTCCTGGGAAGATGCATATGCTCCTGGGAATATGTAAAAATGACTCTAGTGTTGTTTGTTCGAGTCTGTAACTTATTACCATAAATTAGGTACTCCCTTGATTGCCTGCATGCCCGATGGTATGATCTTTTCAAGGACTTTTTATTATAATTTCTGTTGCAATAGAGAAGCCTGCAGTCAGGAAAGGGTCCGTCCGCTGGTAAGATCTACCATTTGGCGTGCAGTACTGAGGTCCACCAGCAGGTGTCTCCTGGCAGTTTGGAACTGTCAGGGGAGCCTTTCCCGGCTGGTGTTATGTCATCGTTGGGCTACAGTACTGGCCTCCTCCAGCGGATGGATCCTGGCAGTGTGGAGCAGACAACACTTCCTGCACTCAGGTGTTACGTGAGGACAATTACTGGCAGTCTCATAAATACCCGGCAGATAAGTACTCTCATCGTCTTGGTATCTCTCTCCTTTGCCCCTGACCTTGCTTGCCTGTTACCCGATCCTGAGCCTGTTCCTGTTCCCTGAACCTGAACTTGAACCTGTTACCGGTGTACCTGATCCTGTCTCCCTGTCCTGATCTCCATCCATCCTCTCCCTGTCTTGTTTTGTTCCCTGTCCTCATCTACTGATCTCCCTGTGTATGACCTTGGCCTGGCTAACGTTTATATTTCTGGAACATCCCTTATCCACCTGCTTATCTGCTGTGTATGACCCTGGTCTGGCTTACGTTTGAGATTCTGGTATTGCCCCTTTGCTTGTATATATTATTTGTTGTTTGTGGGGTTTTGTTTGGTTGGTTGTGCACTGTCTGTATTTACTTATTTATCACCTATCTTAATAAACATCATTATTATTCATCTTACATGCATGTTTGGTTCTCTCTGTGCAGTCCACACAGTCTGGTCTACTAATTCACTGACAGTATACCAAGGCCATCCCTGACCAGACGTGGCTGCACTGAGGAATCATCCTGGTTGCTGGGCTCGCTAAAGATGGATTTTAATGAAATTGTCTATTATTCTCTGCTGGCGGCAGAGGATGGTGAATATTGTCGCCAGACTTTAAAAAATCGGACCAGTGACCAGCTGCTGGAAACGGTCCGATCAGCTCATTTCCTAGTGGATCAGGGTCATATGTTATTTGAAGATGTTCAGCCTTTGATCCAGTTATGTGTAAAGCCAGCCCTGTCATCCATTCCCAAAGGAAGTGATGACTTCTCTCCTCCCTTCAATGGTGGCCAAGTTGAATCCCTGGTATGGTTGTTAGAGGATGATCCGGCTTTTTTCCATGAACAATATTCTTCTTGTTCCCAGCAGGTGTTATCTGATTGCATTTCTTCAGTACAACCTCTGATTAAACAGGCTGTATGTGAACCAAATTTTGTTCAACCTGTGCTACAGGCATGGTCAGATCTCCTGTATTTAGCCAAGCCCCAACAATCCAGCCCTGCCATTAGCTACCTGCCTTCCCAGGAATCTATCTCCCCGTTGCCCATGGCAACCTCAGCTATAGCCCAGTATATGCAGCTTCCCACCAAGTACTATTACCCAGTCTCTATTCAATGCACCTATCCTGCTTTCAATCCACCTGCCTCTTCTCTTCCACCTGTAACAATCACACAAAACCCTCATCCAGCCACTGTTCCCTGGTCTTCCTTTTGCCCAGTTACATTCTTTTCTTATACCCCTGCAGTTACCTACAAAGCTGCAGTGGCTAAACCAAAAAAGAAACAAAAGTTCTTTCCTACCCACACAATCCTGCCAGTGACCCAGTCTGCCTCCACACCGACCAACCTGCCCCAGTCTGCCTTCACGCCAGTTGAACCTGATGACCCACCTAATTCTGCCAACCCAGTGCCTGCTACCCAGCCTGACATCCCAGTGCCTGCTACCCAGCCTGACATCCCAGTGCCTGCTACCCAGCATGACGTCCCATTGCTTACTACCCAGTCTGATGTCCCAGTGCATGCTACCCAGTCTGATGTCCCAGTGCCTGCCTTCCAGTCGGAATGTCCCGGTGCCTGCCTTCCAGTCTGATGTCTCGTGCCTGCCTTCCAGTCTGATGTCTCGTGTCTGCCTTCCAGTCTGATGTCTCGTGTCTGCCTTCCAGTCTGATGTCCCGGTGCCTGCCTTCCAGTCTGATGTCTCGTGCCTGCCTTCCAGTCTGATGTCTCGTGTCTGCCTTCCAGTCTGATGTCCTGGTGCCTGCCTTCCAGTCTGATGTCCCGGTGCCTGCCTTCCAGTCTGATGTCTCGTGCCTGCCTTCCAGTCTGATGTCCCGGTGCCTGCCTTCCAGTCTGATGTCTCGTGCCTGCCTTCCAGTCTGATGTCCCGGTGCCTGCCTTCCAGTCTGATGTCTCGTGCCTGCCTTCCAGTCTGATGTCTCGTGCCTGCCTTCCAGTCTGATGTCTCGGTGCCTGCCTTCCAGTCTGATGTCCCGGTAACTGCCTTCCAGTCTGAAGTTCCAGTGCCTGCCTTCCAGTCTGAAGTTCCAGTGCTTGCCTTCCAGTCTGAAGTTCCGGTGCCTGTGTCCCAGCCTGAAGAGCCAGTGTCTCAGCCTGAAGTTTTGGTGCCCATGTCCAATGCTGTATCCTGGCCTAGGCCGACAAGGCCCAGGCCTAGGGCAGCACTTTGCAGGGGGGCAGCACAGAAAGAGTCCCCGCCGGCTTCTGCTACACTGTTATGCCCTGTACACACGGTCGGATTTTCCGAAGGAAAATATGTGATAGGACCTTGTTGTCGGAAATTCCGACCGTGTGTGGGCTCCATCACACATTTTTCATCGGAATTTCCGACACACAAAGTTTGAGAGCAGGCTATAAAATTTTCCGACAACAAAATCCGTTGTCGGAAATTCCGATCGTGTGTACACAAATCCGACGCACAAAGTGCCACGCATGCTCAGAATAAATTAAGAGATGAAAGCTATTGGCTACTGCCCCGTTTATAGTCCCGATGTACGTGTTTTACGTCACCGCATTCAGAACGATCGGATTTTCCAACAACTTTGTGTGACCGTGTGTATGCAAGCCAAGTATGAGCCAACATCCGTTGGAAAAAATCCATGGAAAAAAATGTGCATTTATTATATATATATATATATATATATATATATACAGTATATTTTTTTCATTTTTTCATTTCTTTCATTTTTTTTGCAAAAGTGTTCTTATCCTTCAAAAGCATTGCTCCGTACAGCTGTCCCTCCTTCCTCCTTTTCCCATCCCCTGTCCAGGCCTTAAGGGGAAATGTAGAAGTTTCATCAGCTTTGTCTTGCTGTCTGTATCCAAATTGAAGAGTCTCCCTCACTTCAGATGGTAATAAAAGCCTGAAGCAATCTTGCCAGTTCTGTGGACAAGAGACAAAACATAGACACCAGACAAAACTCCGTCCAGTGTACAAACCTGGTAGGCACGAGACATTGACTGAAAATCCGCCAGTAAGATCCAATGAGATAATTAAAGTGGGTGTAAACCCTATCCTATACCCAGTGAAGTGACTGGCCTCAGGTGATACACAGAGATCAAACAAATCCTTCTACATAAATTGTACCTGATTACCTGACCTGTTTATCTGCCCCCCCCCCCCCCACTAGTGTTACTAAACGCAGGACTCTGCATACACTAAATCTGGTCCCCCACAGTACACAGAACATGGAAATGCAATTATTTTTAGTAAATATAAACTGCTAAATACCTTTTCTCATCAGCAGTTTATAGCAGTCTTGTGACTTCTATCAGTGTCTGGTTAAAGCTTGTAGGAGGAGTTTTCATTCTTCCCTGATTGTCCTATGAGGCTGCATGACCCCTGACCCTCTGTCTGGACAGTGCTGATTGGCCTTGTGCGGATCACATGCACTCTCCCAAGAAAAAAAAAAGGAAAAAAACTCTCTAGCAATAGACACCAAATTGAAAATGTGCAGAGTGCCCCCAAGGCTCTGTTCTATCAGGAGTTGGTTTGGGGACAGTGGAAGAAGGGGAGGATCATAGAAAACAGAATCAAACAGCCCTTTTACACAATGCAGAGGATTAACCCCTTAGGTTTCACAGTGAGTATAACAAGCATGCTTTACTGCATATACAGACTGATATACTGTGGGTTTAGTAACACTTTAAGCTGATAACACACAAACTAATAATAACACACTCATTTCTCACATCTTTATTTAACACATCCATTAAACATTCAAAGTGATGGAGGAACCCTTGGAGTTAACAGCTGGTCAAATTTCCTTTGGCAGCAATGATTTCAAGCAAGCACTATAGGTAGCTCTGGATCAGACTTGCACAAAGTTCAGGAGGAATTCTTGACCATTCCTCTTCACAAAACTGCTTCAGCTCAAACACATTTGTAGGATGTCTGGTAAGAACGGCTCTCTTGAGGTCATTCCACAAAATCTCTATGGAGATAAGGTCTGGGCTCTGACTGGGCCACATCAAAAGGTGCATTTTCTTTTTTTTTACGTCAGTTTGGGTTACTTCGAAGCTTAGTGTCATTGTCCTGCTGCATCATCCAACTTTTACCAAGCTTCAGCTGGTGGTCAGCCACCGTGACATTATCCTGTAGGACATTTTGGTAAACTTGGGAATTCATTTTCCCCTCAACGATGGCAAGTGGTCCAGGAACTGAGGCACCAAAGCAAGCCCAAGCCACCATACTTCACCTTTGGTATGATGTTGGTAAGATGTGCCCTTTTTTACATTTACATTGTGCTGAGTATTCTTTCCGTCAGATTTTTCGTCAGAAAAGGTCCGATGAAGCCCACACAGGATTGAATTGTCCGACTGATTAGTCCTGTCGGACCTTTGCTGTCAAAAAGTCTGGTCGTGTGTACACGGCATTAGTGTCATTGTCCTGCTGCATCATCCAACTTCCACTAAGCTTCAGCTGGTGGTCAACCACCGTGACATTATCCTGTAGGACATTTTGGTAAACTTGGGAATTCATGTTCCCCTCAACGATGGCAAGTGGTCCAGGCACTGAGGCAGCAAAGCAAGCCCAAACCATCATACTTCAGCTTTGGGATGAGGTTTTGATGTTGGTAAGATGTGCACTTTCCTACATTGTGCTGAGTATTCTTTCTGAACAATTCAACTTTTTTTTTTCATCAGTCCACAAAACAATTTCTCGGTAGCATTGCAGTTTGCCAAGGTGCTCTATGCCAAACGTCAGGCGCACAGCAATGTTTGTTTTGTAGAGCAGCCACTTCCTTCATGATGTTCTGCCATTGACACCCTGTTTGTTCAAAGATTTACATATGGTAGACGCATGAACAGGGATGTTTACCAGTTCCAGTGATGTCTTCAAGTTTTTAACTGTTACTGGTGGGTTCTTCTTTACCTCATTGAGGATTCTGCATTGTCCCTTTGGGAGTCATCTTGGTTTGGTGGCGCAGTACTAAACTGTCTCCATTTATAGTCATTTTGTCTAACTATTGACTGATGGATGCCTAAAAACTTTGAAATTGCTTTGTTTCCCTTTCCAACCTTATGCATATGAACAACTCTTGACCATATGTGTAGATCGTAGAGCTCCTTTTTGTGAGGCATTGTTCACATCATCTGATGCTTCTTATGAACAGCAATCTTAAAATATCAGTGTGTCTTTTATCAATCAAAGTATCTCTAAAACATGCCTCCAAACTCGTTTCATTCCCCGTCTACAGGTGTGCAAACTACTGACACCAATTAACTTTCGTTAGTATTTAGTCTGTGGGTTCACTTATTTTTTCCTCTAGCACTGTGAATGTTTAATGGGTGTGTTCAATAAGGACACAAGAAATTAGAATTGTTTTTGTGTTATCAGTTTACCCACTTCAGCCCCGGAAGATTTTACCTCCTTCCTGACCAGAGCACTTTTTTGCGATTTGGCACTGCGTCGCTTTAACTGACAATTGCGCGGTCGTGTGACGTTGTACCCAAACAGAATGTCCTTTTTTTCCCCACAAATAAAGATTTCTTTTGGTGGTATTTTATTATATCTGTGCTTTTTATTTTTTGCGCTATAAACAAAAAAAGAGCGACAATTTTGAAAAAAACACAATGTTTTGTACTTTTTGCTATAATAAATATCCCCATTTCCTCAGTTTAGGCCGATACGTATTCTTCTACATATTTTTGGTAAAAAAATCGCAATAAGCATATATTGATTGGTTTGCGCAAAAGTTATAGCATCTACAAAATAGGGGATAGATTTATATCATTTGTATTATTATTTTTTTTTTTTACTAGTAATGGTGGTGATCTGCGATATCATGACTGCGACATTATGGCGGACACATCGGACACTTTTGACACATTTTTGGGACCATTGGCATTAATGCAGCGATCAGTGCAATAAAAATGCACTGATTACTGTAAAATGTCACTGGTAGGGAAGGGGTTAACACTAGAGGGTGATCAAGGGGCTAATTGTGTTCCCTAATGTGTGTTTTAACTGAAGGTGGGAGGGGACTGACTAGGGGAGATGACAGATCGCTGTTCATACTTTGTATGAACAGACGATCTGTCATTTCTCCCCTCAGAGAACCGGGAGCTCTGTGTTTACACACAGAGCTCCCGGTTCTCGCGGTGTTACGAGCGATCGCGGGAGCCCGGCAGTCATCGAGACCACCGGGCACTCGCATCGGCTCCGGGGGCGAGCAGCGCGCACACGCCCCTAGTGGTAGCCTTTGGAGCCAACGTAACATGATGGCGATTCGCCTGCCCGTGCCATTCTTTCCCTCAGTATAACTGCGGCGGCTGGTCGGCAAGCGGTTAAGCACATTGTGTTTGTCAATTGTTGTGACTTAAGGTAAGCCATTGGCTCCTGCTGCTGTCAATCACAGCCAGTGCGGAGGGAGCGGGGACAAGCCCAGTTCTGTTTGTCTTATGGATACACAGAGCAGGGCTAGGGAGCAAGCATGCATGAGTACCCTCATAGCTTGCTATGGGGGCACTCAGGTAAAGAGGAGGAGCCAGAAGCAAGGGCGGGGGGGACCCGAGAAGAGGAGGATTGGGGCTGCTCTTTGCAAAACCATTACACAGAGCAGGTAAGTATGACATGTTTGTTATTTTAAAAAAAAATACAGTGGGGCAAAAAAGTATTTAGTCAGACACCAAGTGTGCAAGTTCTCCCACTTAAAAAGATGAGAGAGACCTGTAATTGTCATCATAGGTATACCTCAACTATGAGAGACAAAATGTGGAAACAAATCCAGACAATCACATTGTCTGATTTTTGAAAGAATTTATTTGCAAATTATGGTGGAAAATAAGTATTTGGTCAATATCAAAAGTTCATCCCAATACTTTGTTATATATCCTTCACAAGGTTGTCACACACTGTTTCTGGTATGTTGCTGGTATGTTGGCCCATTCCTCCATGCAGATCTCCTCTAGAGCAGTGATGTTTTGGGGCTGTCGCCGGGCAACACAGACTTTCAACTCCCTCCAAAGGTTTTCTATGGGGTTGAGATCTGCAGACTGGCTAGGCCACTCCAGGACCTTGAAATTCTTATTATGAAGCCACTCCTTCGTTGCCCCGGGCGGTGTGTTTGGGATCATTGTCATGCTGAAAGACCCAGTCACGTTTCATCTTCAATGCCTTGCTGATGGGATGAGTTTTGCACTCAAAATCTCACGAAACATGGCCCCATTTATCCTTTCACAGATCAGTCGTCCTGTTCCCTTTGCAGAGAAACAGCCCCAAAGCATGATGTTGCCACCCCCATGCTTCACAGTAGGTATGGTGTTCTTTGGTTATAACTCAGCATTCTCTCTCCTCCAAACACGACGAGTTGTGTTTCTACCAAACAGTTCTACTTTGGTTTCATCTGACCATATGACATTCTCCCAATCCTCCAAATGCTCTCTAGCAAACCTCAGACGGGCCCAGGCATGTACTGGCTTAAGCAGGGGGACACATCTGGCACTGCAGGATCCGAGTCCATGGCGGCGTAGTGTGTTACTGATGGTAGCCTTTGTTATGTTGGTCCCAGCTCTCTGCAGGTCACTCACTAGGTCCCCCCGTGTGGTTCTGGGATTTTTGCTCACCGTTCATGTGATCATTTTGACCCCATGGGGTGAGATCTTGCGTGGAGCCCCAGATCAAGGGAGATTATCAGTGGTCTTGTATGTCTTCCATTTTCTAATAATTGCTCCCACAGTTGATTTCTTCACACCAAGCTGCTTGCCTATGATAGATTCAGTCTTCCCAGCCTGGTGCATGTCTACAATTTTGTTTCTGGTGTCCTTCGACAGCTCTTTGGTCTTCACCATAGTGGAGTTTGGAGTGAGACTGTTTGAGGTTGTGGACAGGTGTCTTTTATACTGATAACAAGTTCAAACAGGTGCCATTAATACAGGTAATGAGTGGAGGACAGAGGAGCCTCTTAAAGAAGAAGATACAGGTCTGTGAGAGCCAGAAATCTTGCTTGTTTGTAGGTGACCAAATACTTATTTTCCACCATAATTTGCAAATAAATTCTTTCAAAAATCAGACAATGTGATTGTCTGGATTTGTTTCCACATTTTGTCTCTCATAGTTGAGGTAGCAAAAAAGAGAGAGGGGGCTGTGTAATAGCCCCCATAAAGTGCGCCTCCATCCCTGATACAAAGTGGTGTGAAAGGAAGGTTGGGACTTTGAATGAGGTTCAAGACATGGTGGAGATACGTATATAAAATTGCATGTTTATTGACATGGAGAATGTGTAGGTATACATGCATGGGTCATGGGATAGCACACAATATACATATACAACATGGACATAGGCAGCACATAATCGTATCAACTTGGAAACTCATGACAATATGGCAGTGCATATATATAACATGGTACATCAAGGATGCGAAGTAGTGTCAACTACCCCCCAGTTCGGTTGGCAGCCAGAACATGCGAACAGGCCCCCTTTGGAGTGCCTGGTATGGAATTTAGGGGGACCCCCATGCATTTTTTTTAAAAATTCTGTTTCGGGGTTGCCCTGTGGAGAAATTCCATGCCGTTTTTATCAATGAACTTTTATGTGTATTGCCGGACCGACAATTCATTATAGACGGCACTAGCTCTAGCACTTTTAAATTACTTTTTTACCTTTAGAAATGTCATTTTGCTGTCAGACTGTTCTAAACACAGGAAACATGCGCCCCTTTACAGGCATACTATAGACACCCCCCAGCTATAAAATTTAAAGGAATATTACACTTTTATAGTTTCACTTTAAGGATTATTAAAATCACTGCTCCCGAAAAAGCGGCCGTTTTTTAAAACTTTTTTTGCATTGATCCATGTCCCCTGGGGCAGGACCCAGGTCCCCAAACACTTTTTATGACAATACCGTGCTTATAAGCCTTTAAAATTAGCACTTTTGATTCCTCCCATAGACTTTCGAATTTGCCGCAAACACCCCAAATTGTTCGCTGTTCGGCGAACGGGCGAACGGCCAATGTTTGAGTCGAACTCATGTTCGACCCGAACATAAAGCCCATCTCTAGCGGGCGTCCACTCACCTGTTCCCGCCACGTCCCTCACCTTGTTGTGTCACTGCCGCATCACCAGCCATCCCATTAAAGGGAATGGGACTGTCGGACTGTTGGTGAGTCAACAGCATGTCAGAGGAGGAGATAACAGTTGCTCTTTAAAAATCAATATTTAAATTGAGTTGATTTAAATCAAATCTACCCTGATCAGACATGAAATATGAACTAAGCATATCCCTCTATAGTGTGTACTTGTCTCAGTCCAGAGCACTAAGTGTCATTTCGGTCTGCTGCCTCCTTCCTCTGCTTTCTGCATGAATCACTCCTGACAAGTTTTCCTGACACCAGGAGAAAGAACGTAACAGATAGGGGAGGGACCTCCAGATAACGGACTCCCTCAGCTCTATTCCTGTGTGCTGTGTGGAAGGGAGGGGGAGGGTGGTGTCCCTTCCCTCCAATCAGCTCTCAAAGTTTTCCTCACTGAGCTCTGCAGAGTGTAGTTTCAGGTCTCCGCCCCCATTTTTCTGAACTCTCAGAAAGCTTTATAAATTCTGGACTTGAGGTCCTCCCCACATCCATACCAGACCCTTCTCCAACTATGCAGCCTGGAAAGCCAGGAAAAGCCAGAGGATGAGCATATGCCTCCATCCTGAATCATGCCAAGCAACATTCCTTCAACATGGAGAAGTACCCTGCCTGTCATCCAGCTTAAAAGCCATTGAGTGGAAGGAAGCTTTTTATATATATATATATACATATATACATATACAGTGGGGACGGAAAGTATTCAGACCCCCTTGAATTTTTTACTCTTTGTTATATTGCAGCCATTTGCTAAAATCATTTAAGTTCATTTTTTTCCTCATTAATGTACACACAGCACCCCATATTGACAGAAAAACACAGAATTGTTGCAGATTTATTAAAAAAGAAAAACTGAAATATCACATGGTCCTAAGTATTCAGACCCTTTGCTCAGTATTTAGTAGAAGCTCCTTTTGATCTAATACAGCCATGAGTCTTTTTAGGAAAGATGCAACAAGTTTTTCACACCTGGATTTGGGGATCCTCTGCCATTCCTCCTTGCAGATCCTCTCCAGTTCTGTCAGGTTGGATGGTAAACGTTGGTGGACAGACATTTTTAGGTCTCTCCAGAGATGCTCAATTAGGTTTAGGTCAGGGCTCTGGCTGGGCCATTCAAGAACAGTCATGGAGTTGTTGTGAAGCCACTACTTCGTTATTTTAGCTGTGTGCTTAGGGTCATTGTCTTGTTGGAAGGTAAACCTTCGGCCCAGTCTGAGGTCCTGAGCACTCTGGAGAAGGTTTTCGTCCAGGATATCTCTGTACTTGGCCGCATTCATCTTTCCCTCGATTGCAACCAGTCGTCCTGTCCCTGCAGCTGAAAAACACCCCCACAGCATGATGCTGCCACCACCATTCTTCACTGTTGGGACTGTATTGGACAGGTGATGAGCAGTGCCTGGTTTTCTCCACACATACCACTTAGAATTAAGGCCAAAAAGTTCTATCTTGGTCTCATCAGACGAGAGAATCTTATTTCTTACCATCTTGGAGTCCTTCAGGTGTTTTTTTAGCAAACTCCATGCGGGCTTTCATGTGTCTTGCACTGAGGAGAGGCTTCCGTCGGGCCACTCTGCCATAAGCCCCGACTGGTGGAGGGCTGCAGTGATGGTTGACTTTCTACAACTTTCTCCATTCTCCTGACTGCATCTCTGGAGCTCAGCCACAGTGATCTTTGGGTTCTTCTTTACCTCTCTCACCAAGGCTCTTCTCCCCCGATAACTCAGTTTGGCCGGACGGCCAGCTCTAGGAAGGGTTCTGGTCGTCCCAAACATCTTCCATTTAAGGATTATGGAGGACACTGTGCTCTTAGGAACCTTAAGTGCAGCAGAAATTCTTTTGTAACCTTGGCCAGATCTGTGCCTTGCCACAATTCTGTCTCTGAGCTCTTCAGGCAGTTCCTTTGACCTCATTATTCTCATTTGCTCTGACATGCACTGTGAGCTGTAAGGTCTTATATAGACAGGTGTGTGGCTTACCTAATCAAGTCCAATCAGTATAATCAAACACAGCTGGACTCAAATGAAGGTGTAGAACCATCTCAAGGATGATCAGAAGAAATGGACAGCACCTGAGTTAAATATATGAGTGTCACAGCAAAGGGTCTGAATACTTATCAGTTTTTCTTTTTTAATAAATCTGCAAAAATGTCAACAATTCTATGTTTTTCTGTCAATATGGGGTGCTGTGTGTACATTAATGAGGAAAAAAAATGAACTTAAATGATTTTAGCAAATGGCTGCAATATAACAAAGAGTGAAAAATTTAAGGGGGTCTGAATACTGTCCGTCCCAACTGTATATATATATATACAGAGGCGTCGCCAGGGGGTGGCTATCGAGGCTGGAGCCCCGAATGTGGAGCCCATAGCCCCGAGTCTCAGCGGGTGTGCAGGAGAAACTAGCGGGCGGGTCGCGGCTGCGGCGGGCGGCATTGGAGGTAGAGGAGAGAAGAGCAGGCATGTACAAGCACTGAGCCATCGGACCGCCACCTCCCCCCCCCCGCAGCGCTCATCACTTCTCCCTGCTTAGTTATGCAGCGGGGCTGCATACAGACATGATGCTCAGCTGTCCTGTGACTAGTGGCCCCGGCCGCGAGATCGAGAGCGGCGCATCCCGATTCCCGTGCCCACTGACATCTGTTACACTCACTGTCGAGGGCTGGGCAGCGGGCGCTCTGTGATTTGCTGTGCAGGCGGCGGACATGTCTGATTGGCCCAGTGGAGGTGGTGACTGGTCACATGTGGAGGCGGGGCTGGGCTGGACTGTGGATGATCTCGGCCGCCCGGAGTCCCGCCTCCCTGCCTGGCGCGCGATGTGTCTCCTCTTTACTAAGGTCTGTCATCTGCTCTTCCTCCAGCCTGTCAGAGTGCTCCTCTCTGTCATCCCGCCCCTCTCTGTCATCCTGCCCCTCTCTGTCAGCACCCCCCTCTCTGTTAGCCCACTCCTCTGTGCCAGCCCACCCCCTCTGTCAGCACCCCCTCTGTCAGCACCCCCCTATGTCAGCACCCCCCCCTCTCTGTCAGCCCACTCTCCTCTCTGTCAGCCCACCCCCCCTGTCAGCACCCCCCTCTCTGTCAGCCCACCCCCATGACAGCACCCCCCTCTCTGTCAGCCCACTCCCCCAGTCAGCACCCCCCTCTCTGTCAGCCCACCTCCCCAGTCAGCACCCCCCTCTCTGTCAGCCCACCCCCTTCTCTGTCAGCCCACCCCCTCTGTGTCAGCACCCCCTCTCTCTGTCAGCCCACCCCCCCAGTCAGCACCCCCCTCTCTGTCAGCACCCCCCTCTCAGTCCATACCCTCTCTGTCAGCACCCCCCTCTCTGTCAGTCCATACCCTCTCTGTCAAGACCCCCCTCTCTGTCAGTCCATACCCTCTCTGTTAGCGCCCCCCTCTCTGTCAGCCCACCCCCCCTCTGTCAGCGCCCCCCTCTCTGTCAGCCCACACCCTCTTTTAGCACCCCCCCCCGTCAGCCCTCCCCCTCTCTGTCAGCACCACCCCCCTCTGTGTCAGCACCCCCCTGTCAGCACCCCCCTGTCAGCACCCCCTGTCTGTCAGCCCACCCCCCTCTGTCAGCACCCCCTCTCTGTCAGCACCCCCCTCTCTGTCAGCCCACTCCCCCAGTCAGCACCCCCTCTCTGTCAGCCCACCCCCCAGTCAGCACCCCCCTCTCTGTCAGCCCACCCCCATGACAGCACCCCCTCTCTGTCAGCACCCCCCTCTCTGTCAGCCCACCTCCCCAGTCAGCACCCCCTCTCTGTCAGCACCCCCTCTCTGTCAGCCCACCCCCCCAGTCAGCACCCCCCTCTCTGTCAGCCCACCCCCCTGTCAGCACCCCCCTCTCTGTCAGTACCCCCCTCCCTGTCAGCCCACCCCCCTGTCAGCACCCCCCTCTCTGTCAGCACCCCCCTCTCAGTCCATACCCTCTCTGTCAGCACCCCCCTCTCTGTCAGTCCATACCCTCTCTGTCAGCACCCCCCTCTCTGTCAGTCCATACCCTCTCTGTCAGCCCACCCCCTCTCTGTCAGCACCCCCTCTCTGTCAGCACCCCCTCTCTGTCAGCCCACCCCCCTGTCAGCACCCCCCTCTCTGTCAGCACCCCCCTCTCTGTCAGCACCCCCCTCCCTGTCAGCACCCCCCTCTCTGTCAGCACCCCCCTCTCAGTCCATACCCTCTCTGTCAGCACCCCCCTCTCAGTCCATACCCTCTCTGTCAGCACCCCCCTCTCAGTCCATACCCTCTCTGTCAGCACCCCCCTCTCTGTCAGTCCATACCCTCTCTGTCAGCGCCCCCCTCTCTGTCAGCACCCCCTCTCTGTCAGCACCCCCTCTCTGTCAGCACCCCCTCTCTGTCAGCCCACCCCCCTGTCAGCACCCCCCTCTCTGTCAGCACCCCCCTCTCTGTCAGCACCCCCCTCTCTGTCAGCACCCCCCTCTGTCAGCACCCCCCTCTCTGTCAGCACCCCCCTCTCAGTCCATACCCTCTCTGTCAGCACCCTCCTCTCTGTCAGTCCATACCCTCTCTGTCAGCACCCCCCTCTCTGTCAGTCCATACCCTCTCTGTCAGCGCCCCCCTCTCTGTCAGTCCATACCCTCTCTGTCAGCACCCCCCTCTCTGTCAGTCCATACCCTCTCTGTCAGTGCCCCCCTCTCTGTCAGCGCGCCCCCCTCTCTGTCAGCCCACACCCTCTTTTAGCACCCCCCTCTCTGTCAGCAGCACCCCCCTCTTTTAGAACCCCCCCGTCAGCACTCCCCCTCTCTGTCAGCACCACCCCCCTCTGTGTCAGCACCCCCTCTCTCAAGAGAACACCGGCACGGCGACGCCTCCTTCTACCTCAACCTCCAGAGTCACGCTGAATAACAGCCATGGTGGCTGTGACTGGCAGTGGGACAGAACGAAGATAAAAAAAAAAGGTGTCACTCTCTCTCTGTGTTTCTCGCTCTCCTTCTCTCTCTCGCTTTCTCTCTTTCTCCCCTTCTCTCCTTCTCTCTCTCTTCTTCTCTGTCTCTATTCTCTCTCTTCTCTCTTTTGACGGGCACAGTGGCTTCATTTCACGGGGCACAGTGGTTGCGATTGATGGGGTACAGTGGTTGCATTTGACGGGGCACAGTGGCTGCATTTGACGGGGCACAGTGGCTGCAATTGATGATTTGAATGCCCCTTGGCTAATTTTAAATAAATAAACTTAGGCTTTAAGGGGGCAAGGGCAGGTAGGTCAGTGCATGTCAGGTAGGTCAGTGCATGTCAGGTAGGTCAGTGCATGTCAGGTAGGTCAGTGTATGTCAGATAGGTAGGTCACTGTGTGTTAGGTAGGTCAGATAGGTAGGTCACTGTGTGTCAGGTAGGTCAGATAGGTAGGTCAGTGTGTGTCAGGTAGGTAGGTCAGTGTATCAATTAGGTCAGTGTGTGTCAGATAGGTAGGTCAGTGTGTGTCAGGTAGGTCAGATAGGTAGGCCAGTGTGTGTCAGGTAGGTCACATAGGTAGGTCAGTGTGTGTCAGGTAGGTGAGATAGGTAGGTCAGTGTGTGTCAGGTAAGTAGGTCAGTGTATCAATTAGGTCAGTGTGTGTCAGATAGGTAGGTCAGTGTGTGTCAGATAGGTCAGTGTGTGTCAGGTAGGTCAGTGCGTGTCAGGTATGTCATGTAGGTCAGTGTATGTCAGCCAGGTAGGTCAGTGTGTCTCAGGTAGGTAAGTGTGTCTCAGGTAGGTCAGTGTATGTCATGTAGGTCAGTGTGGGTCAGGTAGGTCAGTGTGGGTCAGGTAGGTCAGTGTGGGTCAGGTAGGTCAGTGTGGGTCAGTGTGGGTCAGGTAGGTCAGTGTATGTCATGTAGGTCATTGTGTGTCAGCCAGGTAGGTCAGTGCATGTCAGGTAGGTCAGTGCATGTCAGGTAGGTCAGCACGGTCAGTGTATGTCAGCCATGTAGGTTAGTGTATGTCATGTAGGTCAGTGTATGTCAGATAGGTAGGTCAGTGTATGTCAGGTAGATTAGTACGTTTCAGGTATGTCATGTAAGTCAGTGTATGTCAGCCAGGTAGGTCAGTGTGTGTCAGGTAGGTCAGTGTATGTCAGGTAGGTAACACCCCCCTCCATACAACCCCACCGTCTGCCGCACCATCACCCCCCCCCCCGGTGCTGGGCTCTGACTTCGGGCTGAAGCCCCTGGTCTTTTTGCTACCTAGCAACGCCCCTGGATATATATATATATATATATATATATATATATATATATATATATATATACATATATACAGTATCTCACAAAAGTGAGTACACTCCTCACATTTTTGTAAATATTTTATTCTATCTTTTCATGTGACAACACTGAAGAAATGACACTTTGCTACAATGTAAAGTAGTGAGTGTACAGCTCGTATAACAGTGTAAATTTGCTGTCCCCTCAAAATAACTCAACACACAGCCATTAATGTCTAAACCGCTGGCAACAAAAGTGAGTACACCCCTAAGTGAAAATGTACAAAAGTGAGTACACCCCTAAGTGAAAATGTCCAAATTGGGCCCAATTAGCCATTTTCCCTCCCTGGTGTCATGTGACTTGTTAGTGTTACAAGGTCTCAGGTGTGAATGGGGAGCAGGTGTGTTAAATTTGGGGTTATCGCTCTCACTCTCTCATACTGGTCACTGGAAGGACATCATGGCACCTCATGGCAAAGAACTCTCTGAGGATCTGAAAAATAGAATTGTTGCTCTACATAAAGATGGCCTAGGCTATAAGAAGATTGCCAAGACCCTGAAACTGAGCTTCAGCACGGTGGCCAAGACCATACAGCGGTATAACAGGACAGGTTCCACTCAGAACAGGCCTCGCCTGGTCGACCAAAGAAGTTGAGTACACAGTGCTCAGCGTCATATCCAGAGGTTGTCTTTGGGAAATAGACGTATGAGTGTTGTCAGCATTGCTGCAGAGGTTGAAGGGGTGGGGGGTCAGCCTGTCAGTGCTCAGACCATACGCTGCACACTGCATGAAATTGGTCTGCATGGCTGTCGTCCCAGAAGGAAGCCTCTTCTAAAGATGATGTACAAGAAAGCCCACAAACAGTTTGCTGAAGACAAGCAGACTAAGGACATGGATTACTGGAACCATGTCCTGTGGTCTGATGAGACCAAGATAAACTTATTTGGTTCAGATGGTGTCAAGCATGTGTGGCGGAAACCAGGTGAGGAGTACAAAGACAAGTGTGTCTTGCCTACAGTCAAGCATGGTGGTGGGAGTGTCATGGTCTGGGGATGCATGAGTGCTGCCGGCACTGGGGAGCTACAGTTCATTGAGGAAACCATGAATGCCAACATGTACTGTGACATACTGAAGCAGAGCATGATCCCCTCCCTTCAGATACTGGACCGCAGGACAGTATTCCAACATGATAACGACCCCAAACACATCTCCAAGAAGACCACTGCCTTGCTAAAAAAGCTGAGGGTAAAGGTGATGGACTGGCCAAGCATGTCTCCAGACCTAAACCCTATTGATCATCTGTGAGGCATCCCCAAACAGAAGGTGGAGGAGCGCAAGGTCTCCAACATCCACCAGCTCTGTGATGTCATCATGGAGGAATAGAAGAGGACTCCAGTGGCAACCTGTGAAGCTCTGATGAACCCCATGCCCAAGAGGGTTAAGGCAGTGCTGGAAAATAATGGTGGCCACACAAAATATTGACACTTTGGGCCCAATTTGGACATGTTCACTTAAGGGTGTACTCACTTTTGTTGCCAGCGGTTTAGACATTAATGGCTGTGTGTTTAGTTATTTTGAGGGGACAGCAAATTTACACTGTTATACAAGCTGTACACTCCCTACTTTACATTGTAGTAAAGTGTCATTTCTTCAGTGTTGTCACATGAAAAGATAGAAGAAAATATTTACAAAAATGTGAGGGGTGTACTTACTTTTGTGAGATACTGTATGTATATATAGTAGAGGAAATAGAAGTAAATAGAAAATAGTAAATAGAAGCCCGATGTTTGGATGAATGCCAGAAAAATCAAACTTTGGTTCAAACTTGTGTTCATCCCTAATAATGGCGATGAAGAGAGCAGGACATGTTTGAGGTCTAGCCTAGGTGCCAGCCATGGCCCCCTCCATTGATACAGTAGAGTGAGCGTAGCCACCCAGACAGGAGGAGTATTACTGGCAGAACCACAAGGTGAATATAAGGGGAAAAAAAAAACTAGAAAAAGAAAACAAATGCAACCACCACATCTAGGAACTGGTAATCTGCAATATATATCACATTTTTGTTTGTAGATTTCTTTAACTCATAAAATGAAGACTCTCAACAAATTATTGGACTATTTTCAGGCTGATTAGGCTAGCATCATAGACAGGGAGAAAAAAGATGAAAATGATCTAATACTACACTCAAATCCGACCTCCCCTTCAGTCTTGCTCCTCTCCTGCACTGAAACGGCTTCCTCTGCTGGCCCCTCCCATCTGCCTGCATTACATCATAGAGAAGCACTGAGACCGAAGACTGATGACATCACTGAGTTTTAAATAAGAATGTAATGAAAATGGGAAGCTTTTAATAAATCATTTCATTATCATATTGATTGGGGGGGGGGGGGGCAGGATGAACCCGGGAGGCAATAGATATATATCAGATTAAGCACCAGCTTTAATTACTTTATTTCCCCATAAAATGAAAAGGAAGTTAAACTTGCGGAGATGTCCAAACGTAACCAGAACATAGATATGGTATAAAATGCTGATTCTGTGCAAGGATAAAGGATTACATCCGTGACATTATGTTGTGTAAGACATCCCCAGCAAATTGAGCAACACCTTATCCCATAGTATATATATAGAAGATAAGAATTCCTGAGTGGTCTCATCCCAGGAGATAGCCGATCAAGAAAATCCCCCGGTACATTGTTTTAGGTATGGAAACTTCTATTATTATTAGTATGATTATTTTTTTTTATGACGAAGAATATTATTTCTATTATTGTTGTTATTACTATTATTGTTAATACTATTATTATTATTTTTATTATAAAATTTGGTATGTTATTTTTATCATTATTATTTATAATAATAAAAATAACATTAATAATAATAATAGTTATTATTATTATTATTTTTATTGTTATTATTAGTATTATTATTCTTATTACTGTTATTAGTACTATTATTATTATTACTACTAATAAAATAATATTAGTATTATTATTAATAATAATAATTATTATTATCATTATTATTATTATGATTATGATTATCATTATGATCATTATCACTATTGTTATTTTCATTATAATTATTATTACTCATTTTATTGTTATTCTTATCAACATACTCAAATGTAATGTACATCAAGTTATGTATATCTTATATACTATGTTATTGTCATAGAGTAATACTAAAGCTTTGTATAAGAATTCCTGTGTGGTCTCATGCCAGGAGATAACCAGGAGCATTTTAGTATGCTCAGGAGGACCATAACAGTAGGACCTATGCATCCGGGAACAGGAGACAATTCTCACTTGATCAACTGTGCAAACAAATTGTCAAGCTCAAGATCTCTGTTCAAGAGGTTTTCGAGATGGTATATCCATCCTGTGGTCTGTCTTCAGTTCTTGTCCAATTCAGCTATGCCTCCTGCTGGTCCATTGGCCACTTCAGCCTTATCTCCATCCACTATTGAGCCTGCAATACCCTTACTGGATCTATTTTCCCTAACAAATTAGTACAATGTCTCTTGCATTTTGGTGCTGATGGAGCATCTGTGGACTAATTGGTACGTTGCATTCCATCACTGATCAGTAGAATGAATTATTACCTTTTTTTAATTAATTGAAAATCAAATTCTCCAATTTTTTATGATCTTGTAAATGCACGCCAGAGTAAACAGGACACGGATGTAACAGGGAAGTCACGTACCCAGAGGAAGGATGCGTTTTCTCAAGGTGTGGTGTCGCAACCATTGTCCTATTGTGACTAACAGGCTCACACTGTGAATATAAATATGATGTGTGTTCGCTGCTAGCGTTCAGACCCAGGACACAACCCAACATATCGACTGACCCAGAACTAGGACACAACCCAAGGTACCAACTGACCCCAACCCAGAACCAGGACACGACCCAACATACTGACTTATAGAGTCTCACGCAAGTTGCAGGACGTACATTTTAAGGAAACTACACCTTCTTTTCTGTGAGTATTTACAGCTATTGCTGCCGTTATTGGCTGCCATTATGACAGGCACAGTACTAAACATGTAATTTCTCACCAGGTCAAAAATGGGTCTAAGGGGGTCATTTCTCACCCCCTTTACTGTGCTCCTGGTCATACGCATAGCCTACCAGTCTGCTGAAAAGGTGCCAAGGAACCTAGACAACAGTATGTACAATCAGATATTTATGATATGGTCTTTATTACATTTGCCAGCATCTCCTTTAAACATTTTCTTCCTTCAATTATTAAATAGGTCATCTATAACATGGCTGATGTTCTAAAACTCAACAAACACAATCATTTGTTGTCTATGTGTGTTAAAATTTAAAAACCCAAATATAGCCAAAAGTTTTTAACCAAAGAAGAAGCCCCATAGTATCTCAATGGGAATATTATTTGAACTGTACATAAAGCCAACATTTACATGTTTCTCAGGGTACAGCTTACGCACAATAAACGTTTCAAATTTCCCAAATAACTTGGCAAATCTTTACTTTTTGAGTTCAGGTCTACTTTAATGCATTCTGTATCCTCTGTTTCAAGTTAATATTTGTACCGAAAGTTGTTATCCCCATGACTGCTCTGATGTGTGGGCTCAAGATCTGAGGACAGATGGAGTATATCTCATCTACCCCGGGGGGCTCAAAACCCCAATTCCTGTGTACTGTGATATGACCGGAAAAGACGGACCCTGGACGGTGAGCACTCACTAACCCAACTCTGATCCCAACCATTATCCTCCTCTCAACTATTTTAAAAAATGTTGACTTTGCTGAATGTCTGGGAAGGTACTCACTTCTCCAGGTCACAATATAGGTAGCAGTGGTTATTCACATTCAACTAGACTTTTTCTGTAATGTTGACGATTCTCTGCTCATCCAATGTCCCATGTCTTTCTTGGTGTTAATGACTGTCCAGAACAAACCTCAATATTAAAGCCAACATACTGCCAAACCTCAAATGTTTTATGAGGTCATAGTGCCAAAATTGAGGCAAAACAGTAAAGAAAAACCTAATTCACCAGGTGGATTATATTTTTTCCTTACTCTTTTGCCATGATTATTGCAATATGACTGCATTAAACATTTGAGGTTTATTAGTGGTGCAATGGCTATTTCTTAACTGACCTCTTGTAGCACCATTGTGAAACAGGCAGACACATTTTAAAGGAATAGGACTCTTCAGCTACCCATGTACTACATTACAAATGTCTCAGACTCACTTACTTGGTAATAAATGTAACAGGCACATTGCTCTCAGGGTAAAGTTCATGTAGTCAGGTTAGTTAGAATGATGGCACCAGTCACTTTTCTTTAGATTTTGAAAGTTTATTGCACATGTGCATGAAGAAATGGAAAGGAGCTTTCACGGTCCCATTCTTATTGGGCGACGTTGGCTGGACACAGATTCTTTAGGTTGGCTCCTTAACATGTGAAGTTCTAGTGGTATCTCGGAATTGTATTACAAGGTAGGACAGTAATGGAGAGGTTCCCGTGTTACTCTTCTACTCAGAGGTCTCACACCACCTCTATATGGAGGACCTCTCCAGTCTGCTTCCAACAGGCCTCTAGCACACCATAGCAGCACATATCTTCAGGAAGGACTCCCAGAAGGGAAGACCCCAGTAGCTCTCTGCACCCTTGACCCGAGGGCCTAAAGAAAGACTAGTGTCACAGCAGCAGCCTCTCGGGGTGAAACCCTGGAGGGAGGGGAAGAATATATGCCAGGAAGTGCCTCAGGTATTTAATATCTCTCCCATCATGCACAGCAGGCCCTCCCAAGCCTGCTGATGGGCCAGGTGTTAAATATCCTTAACACAGAACGTAAACTTATTTTTTAGAGTAAGGAAGGGTTATAACTCTATACCCTGCTTCTAATATTTATCTGTAAAGTAACAGTTTTCTCTGAGTCCATCCTAATCCCATCATCGTTAAGCCCTCTTGGAACATCTAGACTGTTTTATATGACTTATTTCCCAACAATTAAAATGATCTTGGACTCTTTCAACTGGTTTTGGCCTGGTACTCCTTTCTACAGTACTATGGTTTAGGGTGCCTATTGAGGAAAGCCTTGCTGTATGGAAGCCACCTCACCAGAGCTATTGAGCTTGTTTAGTTTTCCTTCATCTGACTACACATGGAAATCAAAAAATTCCCAGAACCTCTTTGAGTATAATGTTCTGGAGTTTTTTATTGCTGTCTGTGTCTCCTTTGCAGTTTTTCCCTCGCTTCCTGTCTAGTAAAACCATGGTCAATGGCACAGCGAGTGAGGGGAAATCTCTTTAAAGGAACCCCAGATAGAAGTAAAAACCCAGCAGGAATTCTAATCTTTCTATGTCTATCTGCAACTAAAAAAAGATTTTTACTTTGAAGTCTACTTTCATGTCCATTAGCATGTAAACTGTGTTGTTGCAGGTCTTTCAGAGGAGGTTTGATGGAAAGGTGAACTTTTATCGAGGTTGGACAGAGTATAAAGCTGGATTTGGAAAAGCAGATGGAGAGTATTGGCTCGGTAAAGATTATATAAAGCAGCTCACACAGATACATTCAATTTAAAGCAGAGTTCCACCCAAAAATGGAACTTCCACTTTTCCGGTTCCTCCCCCCCTCCGGTGTCACATTTGGCACCTTTCAGGGGGGAAGGGGGAGCAGACACCTGTCTCAGGTATTTTGCTCCCACTTCCGGGCACAGATACCCGAGCCACCCGCGGGTATCTACGCCACTTCTGGCGCCTTCACTGCCCCCCCTCCCACTGTCTTCTGGGAGACACACAGGTCCCAGGAGACAGCAGGGACCAGTGGGATAGCGCAACACGAGTCGCGCATGCGCAGTAGGTAACCAGGAAGTGAAGCTGCAGCACCCGACAGCCGAGGGAGAAATCAGCTTCGGGGGCCGACATCGCGGGCACCCTGGACAGGTAAGTGTGCTTATTTTAAAAGTCAGCAGCTGCAGTATTTGTAGCTGCTGACTTTTTAAAAAAAAATCGGCGGACCTCCGCTTTAAACAGTGACTTTAGGCAATAAAAAACATTCAACTTCAAAATAGTGAATTTCTATTGATTAATGCTGCCCTTTCCTTCCCCAACAACCAGCCACTTTTGACAACATGGTTCCTCAGTAATCAGCAAGTGAGATGCCATCTAGACAAGGGAAGGCCTGTGGATTTAGTGTACCTGGATTTTGAAAAAGCATTTGATACAGTCCCCCATTAACTATTCATTTACAAGCTGATGTCTGCAGGCATGGACCATAAGGTTTGTTCTTGGGTAAAAACTGGTTACAGGGACGTGTCCAAAGAGTGGTGATAAATAACATGTACTCAGACTGGTCTGGAGTGGTAATTGGGGTACCCCAAGGTTCTGTCTTGGGACCAATTCTATTCAATTTATTCACACATGATATAGAGGATAGGATAAATAGCTCAATCTCAGTTTTTGCAGACGACACAAAATTAAGCAGGGCAATAACTTCTCATCAGGATATAGAAATTTTACAGAAAGACATGAAAAAAATTAAGTGGGCAAATACATGGCAAATGAGGTTTAAAGTAATGCACTTGGGGGCAAAAAACAGTGATGCAAACTACTCACTGAGGGGAGAACCGCTGGGGGAATCAAGGATGGAGAAAGATCTGGGAGTCCTAGTAGATGACAGACTATGGACACTTGACCATAACACCTATATGAGCTTGTTGGATATCCTATTCCAAAACAATAGACATTAATATGGAGATGCCCCTTTACACTATAATAGCCTCCACTCTTCTCTAAAGGCTTTCTCAGAAGTGTGTCTATAGGAATTTGTACCCATTTGTGAGGTCAGGTACTGATGTGATCAAGAAGACTTGGTTTATCATCAGTGCACCAATTCTTGCCAAAGATGTTGAGTAGGGTTGAGGTCAAGGCTCTGTAGAGAGAAAAAAGTTCCTCCACACCAATCTGATTAAACCATGTCGTTATGGAGCTGGTTTTGTGCAGGAGGACACAGTCATGATGGAACAGAAAGGGCCTTCACCAAACTGCTGTTACAAATATTTACAATGTCTTTGTATGCTGTAGGAATAACAGTACTCTTCACTGAAAACACCTGAACTTCATCATTGGGAGGGATGTCTTTGTGCTTTGGCCATATAGTTTTGCAACTCCAGGACAACAAATAAAATCTCTGGACTTGTAGCCATGTCAACCCATGTATTTACTGACCATCATTATTAGGGTAATCGCTTGTGGTTTTTCCACTTCAGGTCTGCAGAACACTTATCTCCTAACCCTGAAGAGGTCCTATCGTCTTAGAATTGATCTGAAGGATTGGGACAATGTTGCTCGTCATGTAACCTATGAAAACTTCTCTCTCTCCCGCCTGGCCATCAACCCTGAGGAAGATGGCTACAAACTGCACATCGAGGGGTTTACAGAGGGAGATCTGGTATGAAAAACACTTTTTTATGATCACATTGTACATTGTTACTGATTACTAAGCTCACACGGGGCTCAACCAATCCTAGGATACATTGCCACCAGAACACCGGCTGCGTGGAGAGTGTTCTTTTTATCTGCATCATAGACATACCAGATACACAATACAAATTACCTCTAATGGGGCAGGGAGTCCTAATTTTATTGCACAGATTTGAGCCTAAAAGCACTTTTTTTCAGTTTTGGATGGAATGGCATGCACACAGAAGTGTCCGTGATGGGTGGGTCGTTCGGGCCTGGTGCATCACGGATCGGTGTAAAGGGCCGATGACCCTTTACCATGTGATCGTTCCGTCCAATGACGGAGCGATCATATGCAAACAAGCCGGCGTCATGTCCGGTGCAGCTCCTCCCTCTCCTCACACTGATCGGTACGGTGTGTGAGGAGAGGAGGAAGCCGGGTGCAGCAGCGCTGTGGGCTGGATGTGAAGTGCCCACAGCGCTGATCTGTGCCCATTCAGCCTCATCCATGCCTCATTTATGCCCATTCAGCCTCATCCATGCCTCATTTATGCCCAGCCGTGTTCATCCGTGCCCATCCGTGCCTAGCCATGCTCATCTGTGCCCAGTCATGCTCATCCATGCCCAGCCATGCTCACCTATAACCAGCCATGCTCATCCATAACCAACCATGCCTCATCCATGCCCAGCCATGCCCCATTCATAACCAGCCATGCCTCATCCATGCCCAGCCATGCCTCATTCATGCTCATCCATGCCACATTATTACTTATGTGTGCCACATCCTTGCCACATCAGTACAAATCCGTGACACATCCATGCCACATCAGTGGTCATCCGTGCCACGTCCATGCCACATCAGTGCTCATCTGTGCCATATCAGTGCTCATCCGTGCCACATCCATGCCACATTAGTTCTCATCTGTGCCACATCCAAGCCACATCAGTGCTCATTCATGCCACCTCAGTGCTTATCCATGCCACATCAGTGCTCATCTGTGCCACATCCATGCCACATCAGTGCTCATCCATGCCACATCAGTGCTCACCCGTTCCACATCCATGCCACATCAGTGCTCATCCATGCCACATCAGTGCTCATCTGTGCCACATCCATGCCACTATAGTGCCCATCAGTGCCTCACAAAAGTGTAATAGGTAGGAAATTAGATTTGAAATGTACAGTGGGGCAAAAAAGTATTTATTCAGCCACCATTTGTGCAAATTCTCCCACTTAAAAAGATGAGAGAGGCCTGTAATTGTCATCATAGGTATACCTCAACTATGAGAGACAAAATGTGGAAACAAATCCAGACAATCAAGGGGGAGAAAAACTGTGCTAATCAAATATGGGTGGACAAATCCCAAAGCTGCAATTAATGTGGGATAAACACAGATATAGATGAAAAAGAGAAAATCGCACTAATAAAGTCCAAATTTGATAAACAAATAATATGTAGTATTCCGAATGTTTGACCAACTGGAGATAGGTTCAATGTTCACCTAGTGACTAAATCACAAAAAGTGTACCATCACCTTGTGCAAAACATGCTTACCAGATTGTAAGCCAAATAAGCAGATGGCTATAACCCCAGCCTGGGCTAATGGCTTTGCAAGATAGAATGTATAAATTTCAGGCCTCTCAGCATGGGTTTGTGTTGATCCCACAGATCGTTTTTTAAGGTTGACCAGATGCTACACCAAACAATGCAGATATCTCTTTAAAAAACCTCCAACTGTGAACAACCAAGGATTGCACAAACAGAGAACCATCCAGTGGGTAAAGCAGGATAAAATTTTCAATGGAGAAATGGGGAATCCCCATTGAAAATGTTAGTTATGACGAAACTCCTCTGAGGAGGTACATGCTGACGTCACCACGCTGTCTCGTTGAGGACGGGAGCTTTTGTATTACAGCCGGCCGGCTTCATATCTTTGTGCGAGATTTTTATCGTTGTTTGTAAGTGCAATCTAATTTTTATTTAATAAACCAGTGTTTACGTTATTACGCTATGGTGTATTGTATCCTCTCTTGGGGTATTACCAACTGACACCCACGGCTTTACAGATCATTTGGTTCATCATTCAAAGTGTTTTGTCTGGGTCCAGCCAAGAGACATCTGCCTGGTCTATTCTGACATCTGGTAAGGAGGCCCTCTATGCGGTGACGGTACACTTTATCTTGCTTTACCCACTGGATGGTTCTCTGTTTGTGCAATCCTTGGTTGTTCACAGTCGGAGGTTTTTTAAAGAGATATCTGCAATCTGTTTGGTGTGGCATCTGGTCAACCTTAAAAAATGATCTGTGGAATCAACACCAACCCATGCTGAGAGGCCTGAAATTTATACATTCCATCTTGCAAAGCCATTAGCCCAGGCTGGGGTTATAGCCATCTGCTTATTTGGCTTACAATCTGGTAAGCATGTTTTCCACAAGGTGATGGTACACTTTTTGTGATTTAGTCACTAGTTGAACATTGAACATATTTCCAGTTGGTCAAACACTCGGAATACTACATATTATTTGTTTATCAAATTTGGACTTTATTAGTGGGATTTTCTCTTTTAAATCCAGACAATCACATTGTCTGATTTGGAAAGAATTTATTTGCAAATTATGGTGGAAAATAAGTATTTGGTCAATATCAAAAGTTCATCTCAATACTTTGTTATATATCCTTTGTTGGCAATGACAGAGGTCAAACGTTTTCTGTAAGTCTTCACAAGGTTGTCACACATTGTTGCTGGTATGTTGGCCCATTCCTCTATGTAGATCTCCTCTAGAGCAGTGATGTTTTGGGGCTGTCGCTGGGCAACACAGACTTTCAACTCCCACCAAAGGTTTTCTATGGGGTTGAGATCTGGCGACTGGCTAGGCCACTCCAGGACCTTGAAATGCTTCTTACAAAGCCACTCTTTTGTTGCCAGGGTGGTGTGTTTGGGATCATTGTCATGCTGAAAGACCCAGACACGTTTCATCTTCAATGCCCTTGCTGATGGTAGGAGGTTTGCACTCAAAATCTCACGATACATGGCCCCATTCATTCTTTCATGTACACGGATCAGTCGTCCTGTTCCCTTTGCAGAGAAACAGCCCCAAAGCATGATGTTGCCACCCCCATGCTTCACAGTAGGTATGGTGTTCTTTGGTTGCAACTCAACATTCTCTCTCCTTCAAACACGACGAGTTGTGTTTCTACCAAACAGTTTTACTTTGCTTTCATCTGACCATATTCTCCCAATCCTCTTATGGATCATCCAAATGCTCTCTAGCAAACCTCAGACGGGCCCGGCCATGTACTGGCTTAAGCAGGGGGACAGGTCTGGCACTGCAGGATCTGAGTCCCTGGCGGCGTAGTGTGCTACTGATGGTAGCCTTTGTTACATTGGTCCCAGCTCTCTGCAGGTAATACACTAGGTCCCCCCGTGTGGTTCTGGGATTTTTGCTCACCGTTCTTGTGATCATTTTGACCCCACGGAGTGAGATCTTACGTGGAGCCCCAGATTGAGGGAGATTATCAGTCGTCTTGTATGTCTTCCATTTTCTAATTATTGCTCCCACAGTTGATTTCTTCACACCAAGCTGCTTGCCTATTGCAGATTCAGTCTTCCCAGCCTGGTGCAGGTCTACAATTTTGTTTCTGGTGTCCTTCGACAGCTCTTTGGTCTTCACCATAGTGGAGTTTGGAGTGTGACTGTTTGAGGTTGTAGACAGGTGTCTTTTATACTGATAACAAGTTCAAACAGGTGCCATTAATACAGGTAATGAGTGGAGGACAGAGGAGCCTCTTAAAGAAGAAGATACAGGTCTGTGAAAGCCAGAAATCTTGCTTGTTTGTAGGTGACCAAATACTTATTTTCCACCATAATTTGCAAATAAATTCTTTCAAAAATCAGACAATGTCTCTCATAGTTGAGGTATACCTATGATGACAATTACAGTCCTCTCTCATCTTTTTAAATGGGAGAACTTGCACAATTGGTGGCTGACTAAATACTTTTTTGCCCCACTGTATGTCCCTAGAACACCTGACGGTGCTCCCTGCATTTTGGGCCTCTGTATGTGGCCAGGCTGTGTAAAAGTCTCCCATATGTGGTATTGCCATACTCAGGAGGATTAGCAGAATGTATTTTGTGGTGTAATTTTTGCTATGTACATGCTTTGTGTTAGACATATCTTATAAATGGACAACTTTGTGTAAAAAAAAAAAAAAAAAAATATGTTTCCATTTTCTTTCCACTTTCCAAAGACTTGTGGAAAAAAATGACATGTCCAAAAGACTCATGGGGTCATTTTTGGGGCGTTTCCATTGTCCTGGTGCTCCAGGGCCTTCAAAAGTGTAAGAGGTAGTCAAGAAATTAGAAATTAAATGTAATTTTTGTCCCTGGAATGCCTGATGGTGCTCTGCACAGTGCCTCTGTATCTGGCCAGGCTGTGTAAAAGTCTCACACATGTGGTATCGCCATACTCAGGAGGAGTAGCATAATGTATTTTAGGGTGTAATTCCATGTGAGAGAAATAATCTGTTAATATGACAATTTTGTGGAAAAAAAAAAAGAAAACAAAAATCTTAATTTTGCAAACAATTGTGGGAAAAAAACTACAACTTCAAAAAACTCACCATGCCTCTAACTAAATACCTTGGAATGTCTTCTTTCCAAAAAAGGGTCATTTGGGGGGTATTTGTACTTTCCTGGCTTGTTAGTGTCTCAAGAAATGAGAGGCCGTCAGTACTTCAGGTGTGATCAATTTTTATTGATTGGCACCACAGCCTGTAGACTATAACTTTCAAAAAGACCAAAATAATTTACACTGATTTTGGTTATTTTTACCAAAGATATGTAGCAGTATAAATTTTGGCCAGAATTTATAAAGAAAAATGACTAATTTGCAAAATTTTATGACAGAAACGAAGAAAAATGCAATTTGTTACAAAATTTTCGGTCTTTTTAAATTTATAGCGCAGAAAATAAAAAGCACAGAGGTGATCAAATACCACCAAAAGAAAGCTCTATTTGTGTGAAAAAGGACAACAATTTAATTTGGATACAGTGTTGCATGACTGAGTAATTGTCATTCAAAATGTGAGAGCACTGAAAGCTGAAAATCGGTCTGGTTAGGAAGGGGGTTTAAGTGCCCAAGTGGTTAAATTATTAGAGTTGCACACATATTTGAACAGACTGCAGAAAAAGTTTTGATTGGCCTGCTGGTATCGCATTGTCCATTTAAAAACATGTTTTTTTTTTTTTAATGTTGCATTTTTTTCCTGCAGGCAATTCAATGGGAGGTCACGTTGGCATGAATTTTTCCACATATGACAATGACAGAGATATACACACCATTAATTGTGCACAGCGTTATCATGGAGGATTCTGGTACAGCAAATGTCACAATGCCAACCTAAATGGGAAATATCAGAATGGTACCACCGAGGAGTACGCTACAGGTGTGGTCTGGAATACCGCTAAAGGATACTACTATTCCTTCAAAGAGACGATGATGAAGATAGCGCCATCTGTGCCAGAAGCCTGAAATGTTTGGGTCTATTCAAAGGTTTTAAGTTGGCGATGCTTGTGTTATTATAAATAAATGGAATTTGAGTCAACACAATTTGGTTAGTGGTATAAATAAATTAATAAAATAAGCTCTCACATGACTTCTTATCATGTCTAGCAACAAACAACTCCACCTCTTGGGGCTTACACATGTCCGATGACTCTCTCCCTACCACCCATATTCCAAGGGCCAGTCACCAAGTCCCAGGTCTTGCTAGAGCAGTGGGGGTCAATTTACTTTATTCTTGCTGAGGGTTGCCTCAATTGCCTTGACATCACCAATGGGCACAACATTTTTAGTAAATGTTATACTAAACAGGGTCATCAGAGACTGCAGTCACGCTATAGGAATATTTGAAACTGGGGATATCCTTCAAGAGATTCAGACTGGGGACTGCCATGGCTATTACCAACCCTTTACAAATCAATGTTTCAAAATTTTCTTGCACCCATAACCCCTTAGAATTAGATGCCAAAGGACTGCATGTAGCCTATAGGCTGCCAAGTCAGATACTAGGGTCTTAGAGGAAGCAGAGGGCCTCATCTGCTATCCATACCTAGAAGTGCCCAATATTTCTGTCTACCTGGAGTCCATAGCAGAGGAAAATTAGTCCTCAATAGTCTCCTGTCAGCTTGAAGTAATGACATATTGCCACCTTCAGACTAGTAGATATACTGCAGCACACCCCCACCTACACGCTAGTAAACGTCTCTTTAATTCAATTTAACCCACCATTTGATGGGTGAACCTGCAAAAATCGGATTCACACATTTTTAAGATGGGTGGTCTCCCAGAATGATACTACAGAAATTTTAAAACAAACAGCATTATTTTATGAATGAATATAAAGACATTTTAGGGATATAACAAAATCCCCTCAATCAAGTTAAAACATATGACATTTTTGTTTAGAAAGTGATACAGAACATCAACCCACTAAGAAGCTGTGATAAATGACCAATGTTTGATTTATAAATGGATAATAAAATACCAAATGTATGGCTATTCAAGTTTGCAGCCAAAGGGTGTTAATAAAACCATAAATAATCCAACATGTTTCGCTCAGATGGGCATCTTTAGAAGAACAGTAGGGTTTATGTTCTGTCAAAAACAAAACAACAAAGTATAAGAACGGTAATGAAATACATGACATTGTCTTGAGATATGCATGTAAACCGTGCATGGCAAATGGGGAGGAAGAATTTTTTTTTATTAATTCATTTTTTAAAAGATTTTTTTTTTAAATCAAATAATATTGTTATTATATACACCTGTAACTTCCAAATGTCCAAAGATAAATCCACCTTTTTCAGATTAGATCTTACACATCAATGGGACAGCCACAGCGAAAGTTGTCCAAGTAGCGTGAAGAACAGCCTAAATATTACAGCAACGCACCTCAGTCTCCCAATAGCCATAAACATAGCCAGCCCACCACACGTGAAATGCCCAAATAGATAGAGCCATAGGGAACCCAAAAGAGTCTGTGTTGTACACACTTACCCCTTCTATTTTTATCCATGCATCAAGTACAAAGCCCTCTTTTGTAAATCGATAAATCTCCAGAGGATTGTGTTAAACAAAATCTACAAACCATCAAGGCGCACAACAGAAGAGGGAAGACAATCGCTTTTCCAGCATGATCATACCAAACACAAAATAAAAAACATAAAACACTTAATAAATCCCTGTTTGCCTTAAAAGCCTGGGGGTGGGGAGAAAGAGAGAGGAAAGAGAAGGAGGAGAAGGGGAATCCCGAAGCCTGATACCCAAGTGGCTCCCCCATCTCCTCCCAAGCTCAAAAGTATGGTACAAACATAACCTGACAATGAAATGGCTCCAAGGTACACATGGCTTCACTGGCAGTCACATAACACAGTACAGGCCTTGTTTCAGTGTGGCCCAAAACATATCCCACTCACTGCACCTAAATAAAGCTCCGGCTTCACACTTCTGGGACTGTCAATCTCCAGGTGGAGAAAATAAAGATGGCCCTCATACGTTTGGTGTGGCACTGGGCATGTGCCACCTCACTCTCCAAGATGGCCCTGCGCGGGCCCAGATGCCACGCCACCAACAAAGATGCCATAGCACATGTGCTGCCCATCAGCACCACCCCCAGCAACAGTGATGGCCGTCAGAGGAACTGATGCCCAATTGTGCCTGCATCGGGGGAGATCACTAATGCCGCTGCTCCCCCTGTGCATTCCCAATGTGCCAGGACCCATAAGGTGCCTGGCCCTAGAGCCCCGATCCCAGAAGTGAAGATTAAGGATAAGGGCTGGGGAAACAATCCCCCCCTCCATTCACAACACAGGGGATAAAAGGCACCATAGGCTGGCCCTGCATACTCCACTACCACCCCATGGACAAAATCCCTGGTGTTTCACATGCTTTGTGATATGCCTTGTTGCCTATGCCTATGTTATATGTGTTTATTATGCCCAATGGTATGATCTTTTCAAGGACTTTTATTATACTCTCTCTTGCAAGAGAGCTGCCTGCTTCATAAAATTATCCTCATGAGTGCAATTACATTTCAAATGCAGGTACTGCCCATATGGAATACTCTAAATCAAAGGGGCAGGATATGCATTATTAGCATGTAATATGGTATTCGCTGAGGTGGGTTTCCTAAACAGATGTGATGCAAGTGAACCATCCTCCTGGACCATAATGAAGATGTGGTGGCAAAGTTACAGACCGTTTACTGTAATTCCCTGTGAATTTCAGATTGAAATCACTGTTTTGAAGATGGGTCAAAAACATGTCTAATTCACCTTCTGTGCCTGTCCAAATCAGAAATATGTCGTCAATATATCTATGCCATGTGAGAACATGGTGCAGTAAAAAGGGTGACACCAAAGTATAGGTTGGCACACGACGGGGCACTTCTACCTCAACAAATGCCTCTCCCTAAAACTATTACTACTCTCTCCCTATACAGCAGGGCTCTTTCCTTAACTCACTCCCACCCTGCAAGCACAAAAAATGATGCAGAATCACTTATTTATATTTTTCTGTGTCAAGATGGCTGCCTGGAGCACATAGCAGGTGACATGGGATGTTGGTATCCAATAGGATATGCAATCCCCCCAAGATGGCTGCCTGGAGCACATAACAGGGGACATCTAGTCCTTCATGGTCTCCTGCCGACCTGATAAAACACAGTGCCACCTTTAGGTTGGTTAACATACTGCAGCCCACACCTGCCTACAAATTATATAAAAGACTCATTTAATTTAAAGGATAAGTTCACCTTTTTGGGCAGAATTTCGCTTTTCATAATAAATAGAAGCGTTTTCCAATGCCATTCCTGGCCCAGCCATCCCAATGTCTTTTCTGTTACTTACCCCATTCACATGATATTTAGAATATTGTCAGTCTTGTTGTATCTTTGAATGGATTTTCAGATTACATCACTTCCTGTAGCTTGTATCAGCATTCACTTCCTGTAGGCCATCTCCCAGAAACCATCACTTCCTTGTTGTATCACAGAAGAGGGTGTTATAGGGCGTGTTCACCATTCTGGACCACACCTCCTTCGTTACAAGACCGCCTTCCACCCACTTCCTATACATTCTGATTGTACAATCTCCTTTAGATTTCCCATCAGCCATGTAGTACAAGGGCCTGTCTAATTTGATACAAATTGAATGGATTGGTCAGGTTTGACCTCCTATTCTATAGGTCTGGTAAATCTAAAGGAAATTGTACAGAGATTATACAATCAGATTGCATAGTGTATGGCATCTTTATACAAGCACATAGGAGGGAGTGGACAGAGACACTCAGCCATGAGGCCTCATTCACATCTCCACCTTACACAAACTCACATTCCCGCATTGTTTTGTGGTGTTTTCACTTGTCACGCATAGGGCAGCCCATTCACTTGAATAGATTGCCTTACGCGCAACAATCGCCCCAGAGAATCTCCAGAGCTATTTTTGGAGCGGCGCATGATGCGTTACTCCAGTTTTTGGTGCGTTTGCCACAATTGAGGTGCATTTAACATGTGATGACAACACAAACACAATGCACATTTGCAGCATTTCTAAAACACAAGGCAGAGGCAGCATGCGCAGTAGGAAACGGGCAGTGAAGCTGCAAGGCTCCACTGCCTGTTTCCCTTAGTTAGGATGGCGGTGCCGGGACCCGAGAGCCGAGGGACGGGTCGGCCTCGGGCGGCTGACATCGCGGGCACCCAGGACAGGCAAGTACTTATTTAAAGTCAGCAGCTAAAGTGTTTGTAGCTGCTGACTTTTAATTTTTTTTTTTACGGCCGGAATCCCGCTTTAAAGAATTTCTTGGGATTTTTTTGCTCTCCTCTGCTATGTGTCTTTCGTGTTCTATCTTAGATGCTCTAATTGCACCCTTACATTTCTTGTTGCATTCTTTGTAAAGTCTGAATGCTGATGATGATCCCTCAGCCTTGTATTTCTTGAAGGCCTTCTCCTTTGCTTTTATATGCATTTTTACATTGGAGTTAAGCCATCCAGGACTTTTGTTCTCTCTTTTAAATTTATTTCCCAATGGGATGCATTGGGTAATGCCCTTTTTTAATATGCTCCTAAAGCAAACCCATCTCTCCTCCGTTTTCTTTGTTCCTAAGATTTTGTCCCAATTTATATCTTCTAGCAAGGTTCGTAGTTTAGGGAAGTTAGCTCTTTTGAAATTCAGTGTCTTTGTATTCCCTTTATGTTTCCTATTTGTGTGATTTATACTGAAACCAATTGACCTGTTATCACTGTTTCCTAAAATGCCCCGTATTTCCACATTCGTGATCTAGTCTGTACTGTTGGTAGTCAGTAGATACGGTAACCCTTTATTTCTAGTTGGTGCGTCTACCATCTGACCCATGAAAATGTCCTGCAAGACATTTAGGAACTGGCAAGCCTTGGACGAATGCGTGGTTCCCTCCGCCCAGTCTATGTCTGGATAATTAAAATCCCCCATTATGATAACACTTCCCATCCAGTATGAACAGCGATCTGTCTCCTCCCCCTTCAGTTAGAACACACACTAGGGAACACATTAACCCTTTGATCACCCCCTAGTGGTTAACCCCTTTACTGCCAGTGAAATTTTTACAGTAATCAGTGTATTTTCTATAGCATTGATCGCTGTATTAATGACAACGGTCCCAAAAATGTGTCACAATTGTCCGACGCGTCCCCCATAATGTCGCAGTCCCGATAAAAATCTTAAATCGCCGCCATTACTGGTAAAAAAAAAATTAATAATAAAAATGCCATAAAACTATCCCCTATTTTGTAGACTCTAACTTTTGCGCAAACCAATCAATATACCCTTATTGCGATTTTTTTTTACCAAAAATATGTAGAGGAATACAGCCCAAACTGAGGAAAAAAATATTTTTCTTATATATTTTTGGGGATATTTATTATAGCAAAAAGTAAAAAATATTGCGTTTTTTTTTTTTAAATTGTCGCTCTTTTTTTGTTTATAGCACAAAAAATAAAACCCACAGAGGTGATCAAATACCACCAAAAGAAAGCTCTATTTGTGGAAAAAAAGAATGTTAATTTTGTTTGGGTGCCACATCGCACAACCGCGCAACTGTCAGCTAAAGCAACACAGTGCCGAATCGCAAAAAGGTCAGGAAGGGGGTAAAATCTTCCGGGGCTGAAGCAGTTAAAGTGGCTGTGAACCCTCTCCTATACCCAGTGTAGTGACTGGCCTACAGAAATCAAACAAATCCTCCTACATAAGTTGTACCTGTTTATCTGCAACCCTTGCTTTTCTCTACATCCGTTCAAAGCGATGAATTTATATAGCTTGTCTGAGAGTTCAGAAAAAAAGGGGGCGGAGAGCTAAAATTACACACTGCAGAGCTCAACGATGAGAGCTCTTAAATGCTGATTGGAGGGAAGAGACGCACCCTCTCCACTCAGCACACAGGAACAGGGCCGAGGTTGTCAATCTGCTCCCCCCGCTGTCACCATTTTTCTTTTGGTGTCAAGAAATATTATCAGAAGTGACTCATGCAGATAGCAGAGGGAGGAGGCGGCAGACAAAAATTACACTTAATGCTCTGTACTGAGACAGGTACACACTATAGAGGGATAGGCTTTGTTCATTTTTCATGTCTGAGGTTTACAACCACTTTAAAGCATATCTATGGTCAAAATGTAAGATCATATATTCACCTCCATCTTTTATTTCAATTATTTATAGCCTATCCCTATTAATCTGAACAACCTTGAAGTTTGTAAACTTACTTTGTGAAGATGTAGTCACTATGCCCTATGAGTAGGCACTGCTGTGTCACACATTTCATAGAGCCTGCCTTTTGAACTACAGAGGTGCTGAGAGGAGGAGTTTTAGGAGGTGGAGTCACTAGAGAAATCACTGCTCAGCAAGGTACCATGGGATATGTAGTTCTTAGAAAGTGAGGAGAAACTGCAACGCATGCAGGGAATCTAGGAAGTTTTGGAAAGAGATGGCAAGCAGACAGGCAGTACTCACAACATGAAATTAGATTTTTCATGAAAACATACTGGATTGCCAAAGCAGCTATTGTTGGATTGCTATTACAATGCTGATGTTATAAAACTCTCAAAAAGAAAAACCCCTTGGGAAAAAAATTACCATAAAATGTGATCTGATCTTCATCTAAGCCACAACATTAGATAAACATTATGTGCTTAAAGTGGTACTAAACCCAGGACCGTGCATTTACTATATCTGGCCTCCCACAGTACACAGAACATGGACATGCAATTATTTTATTAAATATAAACTGCTAAATAACTTTTCTCATCAGCAGTATATAGCAGTCTAGTAACTTCTATCAGAGTCTGGTTAAAGTTTGTAGGAGGAGTTTTCATTCTCCCCTGACTGTCCTATGAGGCTGCAGGACCCCTGACCCTCTGTCTGAACAGTGCTGATTGGCCCTGTGCTGATGACATGCACTCTCCCGAGAAAAAAAAAAAAAACTCTCTAGCAATACACACATAAACTGAAAATGTGCAGAGTGCCCACAAGGCTGTGTTCTATCAGGAGTTGGTTTGGGAACAGTGGAAAGAGGGGAGGACCAAGGAAGACAGAATCAAGCAGCTTATTTACACAATTCCGAGGATTACCCCCTTAGGTTCCACAGTGAGTATAACAAGCATGCTTTACTGCATATACAGACTGATTTTACTGTTGTGGGTTTAGTAACACTTTAAGCTGATAACACACAAACAATTCAAATTTCTTGTGTCTTTATCGAACACATCCATTAAACATTCACAGTAATGGAGGAAAAAATATGTGAACCCTTTGAGTTAATAGCTGGTTGAATTTCCTTAGGCAGCAACGACTTCAAGCAAGCACTATAGGTAGCTCTGGATCAGACTTGCACAAAGTTCAGGAGGAATTCTTGACCATTCCTCTTCACAAAACTGCTTCAGCTCAAACACACTTGTAGGATGTCTGGTAAGAACGGCTCTCTTGAGGTCATTCCACAACATCTCTATGGAGATAAGGTCTGGGCTCTGACTGGGCCACATCAAAAGGTGCATTTTCTTTTTTTGAAGTCAGTTTGGGTTACGTCGAAACTTTTGCCGTGTACACAAGAGCGGACTTTTCAACGGACTGAACTCCGAAGGACTTTTCAACGGAGTTCCGACGGAGTTCCAACGAAACGGACTTGCCTACACACGATCACACCAAAGCCTGACGGATTAATACGTGATGACGTACGACCGGACTAGAATAAGGAAGTTCATAACCAGTAGCCAATAGCTGCCCTTGCGTCGTTTTTGGTCCGTCGGACTAGCATATAGACGAACTGATTTTTCGATAGGACTCGAGTCCGTCTGAAAGATTTGAAATATGTTCTATTTCTAAAGTTCGTCAGATTTTGCGACAGAAAAGGTCAGATGAAGCCCACACACAATCGAATTGTCCGACGGATTCGTTCCGTCGGACCTTTGCTGTCCAAAAGTCTGGTCGTGTGTACATGGCATTAGTGTCATTGTCCTGCTGCATCATCCAACTTCTACTAAGCTTCAGCTGGTGGTCAGCCACCATGACATTATCCTGTAGGACATTTTGGTAAACTTGGGAATTCATGTTCCCCTCAACGATGGCAAGTGGTCCAGGCACTGAGGCAGCAAAGCAAGCCCAAACCATCATACTTCACCTTTGGGATGAGGTTTTGATGTTGGTAAGATGTACCCTTTCCTACATGTGCTGAGTATTCTTTCTGAACAATTCAACTTTTTTTTTCATGAGTCCACAAAACATTTTCCCGGTAGCATTGCGGTTTGCCAAGGTGCTCTATGCCAAACGTCAGGCGCACAGAAATGTGTGTTTTGGAGAGCAGCCACTTCCTTCATGATGTTCTGCCATTGACACCCTGTTTGTTCAAAGATTTACATATGGTAGACGCATGAACAGGGATGTTTACCAGTTCCAGTGATGTCTTCAAGTTTTTAACTGTTACTGGTGGGTTCTTCTTTACCTCACTGAGGATTCTGCATTGTCCCTTTGGGAGTCATCTTGGTTTGGTGGCGCAGTACTAAACTGTCTCCATTTATAGTTATTTTGTCTAACTGTTGACTGGTGGATACCTAAAAACATTGAGATTGCTTTGTTTCCCTTTCCAACCTTATGCATATGAACCACTCTTGACCATATGTGTAGATCGTAGAGCTCCTTTTTGTGAGGCATGGCTCACCTCATCTGATGCTTCTTATGAACAGCAATCTTAAAATGTCAGGGTATCTTTTATCAATCAAAGTATCTCTATAACATACCTCCAAACTCATTTCATTAACTGGACTACAGGTGTGCAAACTACTGACACCATTTACCTTTCCTTGAAGAATTTAGTCTATGGGTTCTTATTTTTTTACATTTTTTCCTCTAGCACTGTGAATATCTAATGGGTGGGTTGGATTAAGACATGAGAAATTAGAATTGATTTTGTGTTATCAGCTTAAGCACATTGTGTTTGTCTATTGTTGTGACTTAAGGTGAGTCAATGGCTCCCGCTGCTGTCAATCACAGCCAGTGAGGAGGGAGCGGGGGCGGGGACAAGCCCAGTTCTGTCTTATGGACACGCAGAGCAGGGCTTGGGAGCAAGCATGAACAAGTGCCCTCATAGCAAGCGGCTTGCTATAGGGGCACTCAGGTAAAAGAGGAGGAGCCAGAAGCAAGGGCGGGGGGACCCAAAAAGAGGAGGATCAGGGCTGCTCTTTGCAAAATCATTACACAGAGCAGGTAAGTATAAAATGTTTGCTATTTAAAAAAAAAATAATAATTTAACTTTAAAGCTGGAGGATTATTAATTTTGGAAAGAGTCTTAGCTGCATTTAAAAACAGCTAGCATAATTCCCTAAGTCCTTCTTTATAATAGCTTCCAATAACCAACCGCACAGCAGGGTCCAATGTGTTAGAGGGTGGGCCAGGCAGAGTGCTGGCAGCAATGGAAGCTTGCCGATAGGAGGAGATTAAACAGAGTGATGACATCATCATTGAGGTGGTGCTCCTTCTTTGGCCAATCACAGGCAGGGGGCAGGTCAGTGACCAAGCTAACTGCTTAAAGTTTAAATCTAGGCTGCACACACTCCACACTTTTATCATTATCATATTATTGCCTAAGGGACCATGCCACTAAAATGAAAACGTATCTAGAAGTTGGGCTTTACCCTAAGTCCAAGGGCCACTCCTCCAATCTGGCAAAGAAGCCCGGATCACATAAGTGGCTGCACAGAATCACAGAACAGTTCCCATATATACCTGTGCATTAAAGTGGTTTTAAACATCAGACACAGGGTGGATAAAAATTGATTTAAAAAAAAAATTGGATTTTCTTTCATTTAAATTGGATTTTTTCGATTTTTTATCAAATTTATTTCAATAAGATGCTTTTGGAGTAAAAATCGATTTAAAGATAGTTTTTTATTTAAGATAAATTAATAATTTAGTTTATTCAGCATGAAATGGAGCTTAGTTAGGTAGCATGAGGCTGTGTATTCTGCAATATTACATTTTTACATTCTTGGTAAACTCATTCAATGAATCCAAGCTCTGCAGATAACATGCACAGCATTGATGCATTCACAAAATTTCACAGTAACATGAGATAAAAGAAGTTCAGGAATGTTCCTTTATCCCATTGTTTAGCAAATCTTTGTGCACTACAAACTGTATGATTGAATCAGTTCTGATAGCGCTGTTTTACCCTAGGTTCACACCTATGCATTTTTAGTGCATTTTGCAGTTTGCAGAAACGCACTGCAGTCCATTTAACATGGTTTCCTATGATACAAGTTCACATCTATGCATTTTGCGGCCGGTTCATTTTTGAAAAGGGTCGGGGCCTTTTTTTCCCACGATTTGCGGGTAATAGACTTCAATGGAACCACACCAGAAACGAAATTGTTGTGTTTGTGATGTGATTTTTTATGTAATTTGCATTTTACGTTTTTTATTTTAACACTGTATATAGCTGGTTGCTCTAAGCAGGGGGCCAGGAAGCCGGCTGCCGCATCCTTATTAACCGATGAGTCATTAGCTCTCAGTGGGGTTCCCCGCTGACAGCTAAATGTAGATTTTTTTTTTTTACAAAAATGGCGTGAGTTCCCCCCCAAAATCCATACCAGACCCTTATCCGAGCATGCCGCCCGGCAGGTCAGGAAAGGTAGGGGACGAGCGAGTGCCCCCCCCCCGAATGATACCAGGCCGCATGCCCTCAACATGGGGGCGCCCCCCACCCCAAAGCACCTTGCCCCCATGTTAATGAGGTCAAGGGCCTCTTTTCGGTCTGCAGGCTTATTTGAATCTGTGATCTACTATCTCATGTGTCTAACATCATGTTTATTTTATGTGGTACGCCATATACACTGTTACTTGTTATTCCTTCCCTGTTTTTTCCCCACCCATCCCAGTTTTTGCCAGGACATATGCTTTTAGGCTTGAGGGCTGAAAATGTACTTTTTCTGCAAACTCTGAGACGTAGTTTTTGGGCAGGGGGAGGATGTAGCACCTGTAGTTTAGGTAGGGAGCTCCTTACACTTCCCAGGAGTAGTTATCCTGGTTTATTGATAGAGATCTATTGATTTCTCCCTAAGTTTGGCCTTGTTGCACTTTTCTATTCTACCTCTAGGTGGCCGGGTACTTGGTGGTACTAGATATGAGAAGGGCAACCCAAGGTCAGGTTATGGGTATGTGGGGAATCTCAGCCAATGGGCAGGGGTTTTCTTGAATCCCTTGGCCTGCTGGGAGAATCTATATATTCAGGTGGAGTCAGGTGATCTATGTTCTGTGCCACCTGGCCGGCTGTCTGGGGCGACGTGTGTCGTATTGCCCGAGCTGCTAGGCCAGAGATTGGGTTTATCCTGGGCACATCTGGCTGCTAGGCTGTCTGAGGACCTATCCAGAAACAATGCAGGGTTGGGATTGCGGATTGCAGGGTAGCAGCCTCTTATCAGGTGATAACCGTTGGGCTCTGGACATCACTCCCAGCTGGGATAGCAACATTCTTATCCCAATCAACTTGTGGGATCCACGGGGGTAGAGTTGGAGGCACAACCTCAAACAGATGCTCTCCACAGTGTCCACAGACGATCCAAGGTCTCAACTGCGTGGTCAGGCCAGAACACTTTTCAATAATCAGTCCCAGAGACTCGTAGCCTCCAGCCGTATACAAGGCAAGCTTGCCCTTCGGTGTATACGGCACTCCGGTGTCAGTCAGGAAAGGTTTTGTATCGCTTAGACCGAAACAAACACCTGGAGCATACTTTCTCCAATCCGCCATCTCACTCACGAACTGTGCCATCTTTCTCTTCAACCCACAATCAGACACGTGTGGCAGCACTTCCTTATCCTCCTCTGCAGAGCGGGAACTCCTCCTTGCGGCACACCAAAACTGTACTGGAGTCCATTTTGTAGTCTGTATTAACCCTCACAGCGCTGGCAGGAAGTGTCAAAAGACCAGGCTGATCCTCTCCTCTGAGCAGTGAGACTTGATGGTTCTTCCCCACATTGATAATACACATGACAACACAGTCCATTAGAAGTGTAAAGGTTACTTGCCATCACCCCATGGAGCCAGACGAAATCCAGATGAAGCTGAGGCCGGTTGCTAAGGGCGGCGGCTGCAGAGATAACGTCTTAGCACCACATTGGGTACCAAATATAGAAAGGTCCCAGGCCTCCTATGGTCTAATGAGAACCTCTAGGGCCAGGGATTATTCTGTATATAGTGGGTTGTGAGGCATAGTGGGTGCAAAAATAGTGAAAATCATTGGGCGCCAGACACTTCTTGGATGTAAAAGAGGTTTTATTTCTCTTAACAGTCCTTTTTGTATTTTTGGGTGGAGAAAGGGTTAGGGCCAGAACACCCTTAGATAGTTGCAACCTCAATTGGCAGACTCCAAGACTTCAATAGGAGGACAGCCGTGCAGGGAAAGGCCTCCAGCAAGAAGCCACATCTGCATGTGCAGGAATTCTATCTCCTATGGCAACAGTCTTTAACAGTTCCTAACACAAAGCGTAACAGTTCTTTCAGCTTCACTACAACTTCTCCTTGTAGTTCTTCCATACACTGAGCTCCCTGTCTCTCACTAGACCCACTGATTCTCTGCCATTGAATCCCTTGAGCTCCTCCAATCTTCAGGGTGGTATCTTCCTCAAGCGTCACCTCCGCTTCACTGCTGGGTCCCTAGCTTGGCACTCCAGATACCTCTCAAGCTTCACCCACACTGGCCCACTCGGTCCCTAGCTTGACACACATGGCTGCTCTGCAAGCGTCACCTCCACTGGCTGGGTCCCTGGATTGATACCCACTGAAGTTTCCCAATTCTTCACCATCCCGGTCTGGTGAGAATGCTGCTCTGGTACTTGCTTCAGTTACTCATTATGGTCTTTGGTAGTAAGGCGGATAGTCCCTTACTGGTGACAGCTTCCCCTCTACCTCCGACCAGGACAGGTTCTCCAGCCGACAGAACCGTCACTTTTGGGTGGACTGCAAGCCGCAATACCAACCCTATGCTCTTTTGCTTCTGGATAGGCCCTCAGACAGCCTAGCATCCAGATGGGTCTGGAATAGGCCCAATCCTTGGCCTAGCAGCCCGGGCAATACGACACACGTCCACCCTGCCCATTGGCTGAGATACCCCACATACCCATAACCTGACCTTGGGTTTCCCTTCTCATATCTAGTACCACCAAGTACCCGGCCACCTAGTGGTAGAAGAGAAAAGTACAACAAGGCCAAACTTAGGGAGAAATCAATAGATCTCTATCAATCAACCAAGATAACTACTCCTGGCAAGTAAATTTGTGAGGAGCTCCTTGCCTAAACGACAGGGTGCTACATAAAGAAAGAGACTTGCACAATTTTTAACATGTACATGACCCCCCCCAAATAAAAATGGTCCATGATGTACATCCTTTGTCAATCATGTCATCCAGCTATGCCAATCGTGTCAATTAAAATCAACACACCTGCTGATCTGCTGAAAGAAAAAATCCTGCTGACCGCCAATATCACCTACTTCTGCCCTCCTCACTCACAACAATGACAAATATGGTCAGGTGGCGCTATACATGCCCCTTTGTTTACATGGCTTTGACCAATAAAAGTAAGCAACTGGTTGCTAAAGATGCCTGCCACTTCCTTAAAAGCCAGTGAGGGGAAGGAAGCTTTATATACCCTATATAGATATAGTCAAATAGCCAAACGAGCAAGAAGCCCGGTGTTTGGTGAATGCCAGAAAAACCAAACTTCGGTTTAAACTTGTGTCCATCCCTAATAATGGCAATGAAGAGAGCAGGACATGTCTGAGGTCTAGCCTAGGTGCCAGCCATGGCCCCCTCCAGAGATACAGTGGAGTGAAAATAAGTAAAAAAAACTAGAAAAAGAAAATAAATGCAACCACCACATCTAGGAACTGGTAATCTGCAATATATATATCACATTTTTGTTTTTAGATTTATTTAACTCATAAAATGAAGACTCTCAACTAATTATTGGACTATTTTAGGCTGATTAGGCTAGCATCATAGGCAGGGAGAAAAAAGATGAAAAAGAAAATGATATAATACTACATTTCAGTCTCGCACAGGTGTACCCGTCTCCTCTCCTGGACTGAAACGGCTTCCTCTGCTGGCCCCTCCCATCTGCCTGCATTACATGATAGAGAAGCACTGAGACCCAGTGATGACATCACTGAGTTTTAAATAAAAAAAATAATGAAAATGGGAAGCTTTTAATAAAACATTTCATTATCATATTGATGGGGGGGGGGGGGAGGGAGGGGGTGCGGCCGAACCTGGGAAGGCAATATATAAACAGATTAAGCACCAGCTTTAATTACTTTGTTTCCCCATAAAATAAAAGGGAAGTTAAACTTGAGGACGTGCAGAGATGTCCAAACATAACCAGAACATAGAAATGGTGTAAAATGCTGATTCTGCGCCAGGATAAAGGATTACATGACATTATGTTGTGTAAGACATCCTCAGCAAATTGGGCAACACATTATCTTAGTATATATAGAAGATAAGAATTCCTGAGTGGTCTCATCCCAGAAGAAGCCGATCAAGAAAGTCCCCCGGTACATTGTATTAGGTATGGAAACTTCTATTTTTATTATTATTATGGTTATTATTTTTATAATGATGAATATTAATGTTATTATTGTTGTTATTACTATTATTGTTAATATTATTAGAATTTTTTTATAAAAATATTTAAGTTATTTTTATTTTAAAATTTGTTTCCCCATAAATTGAAAAGGAAGTTAAACTTGATAACGTGCGGAGATGTCCAAACAGACGTAACCAGAACATAGAAATGGTGTAAAATGCTGATTCTGCACCAGGATAAAGGATTACATCCTTGAGATTATGTTGTGTAAGACATCCTCAGCAAATTGAGCAACACGTTATCCCAAAGTATATATAGAAGATAAGAATTCCTGAGTGGTCTCATCCCAGAAGAAGCCGATCAAGAAAGTCCTCTGGTACATTGTATTAGGTATGTGAACTTATTTATATCATTATTATTATTGATAATAATAATAAAAAAATAAAACAATAATTATTATTGTTATTATTATTAGTATTAGCATTATTATTTAGTATCATTGTCTTATTATTAGTATTATAATTGTTATTACTGTTATTAGTAATATTATTATTACTACTACTAATAATAATAATAATAATAATAATATTAATAATAATAATAGTGATAATTATCATTATTATTATTATCATTATTACTATTGTTATCATTATTTTTATTGTTATTATTATTATTATTATTATTATTATTATGCATATTATTGTTATTTTTATCAACATACTCAAATGCAATGTACATCAAATTACAGTATGTATACCTTATATACTATGTTATTGTCATAGAGTAATACTATATCTTTGAAAAGATTAGAGAGGAAATCCGTGCTATGGGAATAAGGTATATATATAGTGATACAAATAATATACAATTGGGCTGCTGCTGTAGTGTAAGGTGAAAACCCCAAGAGATGCAAAAAAATGAATATTAAACTCAGCGCTGCTCCTGTAACCTAAAACAATGCAATATCTAGCATTCAAATACCTATATCATCATATACAATAACATAATATATTACTTAGCAATATAGTATAAAGTGTTGTGTGCAATTAAAGTGCAGACAAATAAAGTTCAATCATACAAAGTCCATCCAATATGGTGCGGCTGGCATAAAGTGTGAAAGCTCAAAGCTATAAAAACGCATCAATATATCCTTCTAGAAACACATCAAAAGCTTCTAGATAGTTACAGTACACTGTGGCTTTGGAGGGGGGTTTTTTCCAAGCAAATCTTCTAAGCAGTTTGCGTTAATTTGACTGCAAAATCCCTCCATCAGTTTCAATTAAACACTAAACTGGTCTTTCTTGATCAGGTAGACGATGTGGATCTCACTCACCATCCTCACCCTGTTCCTGATCCTGGAGAGAGGTTGCCAGGGTGCCAGCGAGGTGCCAAAGAACCAGGAAGAGGGTAAGATACAAAACTATACAAAATGTGCACATACTCATAATTACTAAGGAAAAATTTAGCCGAACTAAAGGGTACCATAAAGGGTTTTGTAGACACCTTTTAGAATTTTATCAGGCCGCCACACCAAAATTGGTGGTGTTTGTGGACAATTCCTCTACGTGTCTCAGACAGGAACATAGATTTGCCATTGCCCAGCACTGAGGTCAGAATGTCCATACTGGACAGTCCTTCCACAGTAAGCCTCCTCCCTCACCACCCGCTAGGTCTATCAAACTGACAAGCACATGGCGGAGGAGTTTTGTACTAGGGGTGGGAAAAGCCTGATGGGGAACTGAGGGATTCGTTTTCCATTAGGTCCTCCATGCTGTTGATTTCCGTCAGTCTGAGTGCTGACACTGTAGAGAGCAGACCTCTGCTGCAGCGGCTCTGCTGCAGCGGCTCGTAAGCAGCCCGGCCACTCGGCCTCCTATCCTCCCATCCTTGGGTCCTTGGGTCCTGACTCTTCCTGACCCCCCCGCGGTAGCCACCTGCTCCCCTCCTCTCCATCTCCATCTCCTCCTCTCCATCTGTCACCTTCACCCCCACGCCACATAGCTGCTGGCCGGCCGCTCGGGGCTCTTTGCGGGCCCGAGCGGCCCCCCTTGCAGCTGCATCCGGGACCCCCTCCCCGCTGTTGTCGGTCCTCCATTCGTTCTCCGCCCGTCCAGCCTACCGGCCGGCCGCCAGGCAGCTCCGTGGTCCGGCTTGCCCCCCCCGCACCATCATCGGACCCCCCTCCCGCTCCTCCTTCCCTGACGCCGCCCTCAGCCAGCCGGCCGGCCGCACAGGATACTCCGCGGCTCCGGCCCAGCTCGGCTGCTAACAGGCAGCAATTCACTGCCCCCTTCACCGACCGTTCTGCCCGCCCGTGGGCGCCCCCCCACCTCCTTGCTTACCTACTACCGGATTATCCCCCACACCTTCGCTGGACGGCCGGGACCACCGTAGGAAAGTCCGCGGCTCGGGCCTAGCCGGCGGCCATCTTGGTACACCCATCGCCGCCCAGCTGCAGCTCAGACCTAACCGGCGGCCATATTGGCACACCCAGGCTGTCAGTGCAACTACTGAAGACCCTCGGTGCAACATCTGAGGCCACCAGCGCCCAGCAGGACCCCCCCAGTTAGACCCACATCCTCCCCCCCTTCTGGCACCCCCCCCCGGGTCACCACCGCAGCCGCAGTCTAAATCACCATAGGCTAGCGCTAGACTCTGTGGGACAGACCACGGCTGCGGCTTGGTTTCCTGCAGCCAGCCACTCATCCCCCCCTCCCCTTTTTTGTTCCTACAGAGCCCGCACCCCTCCCGCCTTTCACTGAACATCATTGCAAGGGCTCCGGGATCTCACCAGAGGCTACTCCAAATCAATCATCCTAGACGCAGCCACCGCACCACCTACCAGTAAGTAGTGTCTGATCCCCCCCTCGTCCGCCGGACCATCCTACAGGTAAGCCACCAAGGGTACTTCATTAGTTGATCCAGGGGCCAGTCCGATCGCCCCTCAGGGGGTCAGGAAGGAATTTTTTCCTCTGCCGCATTATTGGCCTCGCAGCTAGGGGTTTTTCGCCTTCCTCTGGATCAACGACTAGGGGGTAGGCAGCCGTACCTCCTCAAGTACCGTCGCACCCACACCAGCCCATCGCCACACCACTCCATTAGCAGCGGGTAGCCATCAGACCTCTCCATCTCCCTGGAAGTGGATCGTCACCACATCACTACCACCATCAGAATACCTTCCCTGCTAGCAACACCATCCTCCTCATCATGTGCAACTTTAAATACACAGCAGACACCATCCACAGGCTAAGAAACACCACCGCAACTTTACCGATCGCCACTAAGGAAAGACTAAAAAAAGAACAATTATTAAGAACCAACCCACAATCAACCAGGAAATGCAGGGAGACACCGATCCAACCGCAACAACTAGCATGCGCCCTGATCAACACCAGATCTGCAGTCAAGCATAGGCTTGAAATCCACGATTTCGTCATCGAAAACAACTTAGATTGCCTCTTCATTACAGAAAGCTGGCTAACACCTGACTGCAACACCATCCTAACTGAACTGGTGCCCGAGAACTACAGTATCCTAACCGAGCATAGAATCGGAAAAAAAGGAGGAGGCCTAGCAGTGATCTTCAAATCTCATCTTGGGTTCACCAAACCAAACGTACAGAACTCAGTGCCTTTCATGGAAACACTCTCACTGCACCTCCGAACAACACCTCAAGACACCGTTCACATACTACTATGCTACAGACCACCAGGACCAAAGACCAATCTCCTCACGCCGCTCACTGAATTCTTTTCGATGCACACCTTGAAAACCAAAAACCTGCTGGTACTTGGAGATTTTAACCTGTGGGCAAACTCTGCCCAAGACCCCACCGCAACCGCCTGCGTCAACCAAATGGAAGAACTTGGTCTTCAACAACTGATAAACTCTCCCACGCATGGTTCAGGACACACCCTAGATCTCATCTTCAAACAGAATATGGACATCAACGTTTTTGACAACACTCCACTACCATGGACGGACCACCATGCTATCAAATTTAAAATCACTACTAACACCATCCTCCAAAAACAGAAACACGTAACAGCAACACACTGGAATAGATCTCAGAAGAAACTTCACTCCGATCTCTTCAAAACTACATTATCGAGCAAAATTCTTTTGCTAAACTCAAACCTCTCAACAGAACAAACGCTCAACTCCCTAAACAATGCATTACTACAAACAGCAGACTTCGTGGCGCCAAAACGCAGAACACTCATCCGCAAAAAAAACTCAAGCTGGTTCAATGGTACTCTCACCCTACTCAAGCAAGAACGTAGAAGAGCTGAAAGAGCATGGAGAAGAAATCCTACTAAGGAAAACCATGCTAACTACAAAGCACTCACGGGGAAATACCACAAGGCAATCTTCAAAGCCAAAAAAGAACATTTCTCAGACACCATCTCATCCGCCTTAAACCGCCCGCGGGAACTGTTCAAAATAGTGGCTCAGTCTATGAACCCGGCCTGCTTAGAGCCCCCAGGAAATGATACTCAAGAATTCTGCAATGAGTTATCAGATTTCTTCATCGACAAAATCGACAACATTCGGAAATCAATCCATCAGAAAACAACGATCATCCTCACTGAACCAAACCAAAAAGAGGATATCGACACGAACATCACTCAACCACCGAATTTCATTTTGTCTCCAATCACCATAGACACAACCAAAAACATCATCAGTAGCCTTCGAGACAGCACATCACCGAACGTCATCATCCCCACTAAACTGCTTAAAGAATGTTCCGACATCTTGGCTCCTATCCTAACACAGCTCATAAATCAATCATTCAAAGAAGGGACTGTGCCAACCTCCCTCAAGCAAGGCATCGTCAAACCTCTCCTAAAGAAACCAAATCTCGACCCTAAGGACCCTAACAGCCGCAGACCAATAACAAGCCTCAACACCATCTCCAAGATTATGGAGAAAGCAGTAGTACAACAGCTACAACGCCACCTGGACACACACCAACTCCTGGACCCTCTGCAATCTGGCTTCCGCCCAGGCCATGGCACAGAAACAGCACTTCTGAAGATATGGGATGATGCCCTTGAAGCAGCAGACGACGGAGAACAGAGTCTCCTGGTACTGTTAGACCTCAGCGCAGCATTCGATACAGTAGACCACAATACTTTACTCGTCCGCCTCGCTGAAGTAGTAGGAGCTACAGGTTCTGCTCTAAAATGGTTTACATCCTTCCTAAAGAATCGCTCCCAGACAGTGAAACTAGGTACATTCACCTCGGAAACCCGGGCAGTCTCCTGTGGAGTCCCCCAAGGATCACCCTTGTCACCAGTACTATTCAACATATACATCCGCCCACTTTTCAATATCATCAGGAAAACCGATCTTTGTTTCCATTCATACGCTGACGACACCCAACTCTACCTTCGTATCAACGGACAAAAAGACCTTCATCAGCAATTACAGAATTGCCTCTCCTTAATAGACAACTGGATGACCACTAGCTCCCTCAAACTCAACGGATCAAAAACAGAACTACTTCTCCTACAAGCTAACAAAAATTCCAAAATAAAGACTACATGGACACCTCCCACCATCCTTGGACAGACCATCTCCCCAAGCACCAAAGTCAAAAGTCTTGGAGTCATTTTTGACTCAGAAATGACAATGGATGCACAAATAGGATCAGTGGTGAGCGGATCCCACCATCTCCTCCGCCAACTACGCAGACTAATCCCCTTCATCCCAGAAGAGGACAAAGCGGCAGTTGTGGGAACAATCATCAATTCCCGACTCGACTACGCAAATTCGCTCTACGTAGGACTACCCCAATATCAGCTTGCGCGCTTACAACTCATCCAAAACACGGCGGCAAGACTGTTAACAGGGAAAAAACCCTGGGAATCCATCTCCCCCTCCCTAAAGAGCCTACACTGGCTAACCGTGAAGAAACGGATCACATTCAAGACCCTCTGCATCACCCACAAATGCGTACAAGGAAACGCCCCACCATATCTCCGCGAGAAAATAAAACACTACACACCGACTCGCAGTCTTCGATCAGCTAACCAAAACCTCCTTACCATTCCCAAATACCGCTACAAAGCAAAGGGAGAACGAAGATTCGCAGTCCAAGGACCTCAACTATGGAACGCTCTTCCTACCAACATCCGCATGGAAGAAAACCACCAGGCCTTCAGGAAAAAACTAAAGACCTTCCTTTTCTGAGAAGCTGACATCAGAGAATGCATCCAGCGCCTTGAGGCGATTCAGTTCGCATTTGCAGCGCTTTACAAATCAATCATTCATTCATTCATTCATTCATAGTCCAATAGCAGGTTTTGAACTCAGTCACAAGTAAGGTGGACCTGACAGGAAGCTATTCTCTTAGTGCCCTATTAGGTTCCACCCACCCAATAGTGGTTTCCTAAACATGAATATTGCTAAATTTGGGTAATGACATCACCAGTATCCCCAACCCCTCTGTTTACATTTAGCTTCCAGCCAGGAAATCTCCCAGCAAACCACTGAATAGGGCCAGGCATACAACACTATGCGGGAAACTGTCACATATAAGTGTCCCAGCGTAGACATGCATCGCTCTCAGCACTGGTGGATCTCTGTACCCCAGATATGGAGGCTGTGGTTAGAACCCCTGGAGTTTGGCATATGTGGGGCTAATGTTACCAAAACCTAGGCAAATGCTTGTCTGAATTGGGCACAGGTAGTTCTAAAGGGAACAGCAGCTGGAAAGCTGTCCTTAGACTTTTAATGAATTCCTCTGATTGTGCTGAAAATGAGAGAATGAAAACTGAGATGGGTGGATAGATACCGTAGATAGAGATAGATACAATATACTAGTTACAGGGTGGATTCCTTAAAATAAATTTCCAGGCTCAGGGAACCCCAGATAATAAATATTATGTCTACAGCACACAATAATTTTGTGTTATGTCCAGTGAGAAGAACTTACATTGGTGATCAGTGGGAAGAATGTTCCTTACATTGGTGATCAGTGAGAAGAATGTCCCTTATATTGGTGATCAGTGAGAAGAATTTCCCTTACATTGGTGATCAGTGAGAAGAATTTCCCTTACATTGGTGGTCAGTGAGAAGAATGCTCCTTACATTGGTGATCAGTGAGAAGAATGTTCCTTACATTGGTGATCAGTGAGAAGAATGTCCCTTACATTGGTGATCAGTGAGAAGAATTTCCCTTACATTGGTGATCAGTGAGAAGAATGTTCCTTACATTGGTGATCAGTGGGAAGAATGTTCCTTACATTAGTGATCAGTGGGAAGAATGCCCCTTACATTGGTGATTAGTGAGAAGAATGTTCCTTACATTGGTGGTCAGTGGGAAGAATGTCCCTTATATTGGAGGTCAGTGAGAAGAATTTCCCTTACATTGGTGATCAGTGGGAAGAATGTTCCTTACATTGGTGATCAGTGGGAAGAATGTTCCTTACATTGGTGATCAGTGAGAAGAATGTTCCTTATATTGGAGGTCAGTGAGAAGAATTTCCCTTACATTGGTGATCAGTGGGAAGAATGCTCCTTACATTGGTGATCAGTGGGAAGAATGTTCCTTACATTGATGATCAGTGGGAAGAATGTTCCTTATATTGGTGATCAGTGAGAAGAATGTTCCTTACATTGGTGATCAGTGGGAAGAATGTTCCTTACATTTGTGATCAGTGAGAAGAATGTTCCTTACATTGGTGATTAGTGGGAAGAATGTTCCTTACATTGGTGATCAGTGGGAAGAATGTTCCTTACATTGGTGATCAGTGGGAAGAATGCACCTTACATTGGTGATCAGTGGGAAGAATGTTCCTTATATTGGTGATCAGTGAGAAGAATGTTCCTTACATTGGTGATCAGTGAGAAGAATGTTCCTTACATTGGTGATCAGTGAGAAGAATGTTCCTTACATTTGTGATCAGTGAGAAGAATGTTCCTTACATTGGTGATCAGTGGGAAGAATGTTCCTTACATTTGTGATCAGTGAGAAGAATGTTCCTTACATTGGTGATCAGTGAGAAGAATGTCCCTTACATTGGTGATCAGTGAGAAGAATTTCCCTTACATTGGTGATCAGTGAGAAGAATGTTCCTTACATTGGTGATCAGTGGGAAGAATGTCCCTTACATTGGTGATCAGTGAGAAGAATGTTCCTTACATTGGTGATCAGTGAGAAGAATGTTCCTTACATTGGTGATCAGTGGGAAGAATGTCCCTTACATTGGTGATCAGTGAGAAGAATGCTCCTTACATTGGTGATCAGTGAGAAGAATGTTCCTTACATTGGTGATCAGTGGGAAGAATGTTCCTTACATTGGTGATCAGTGGGAAGAATGTTCCTTACATTGGTGATCAGTGGGAAGAATGTTCCTTACATTGGTGATCAGTGGGAAGAATGTTCCTTACATTGGTGATCAGTGAGAAGAATGTTCCTTACATTGGTGATCAGTGGGAAGAATGCCCCTTACATTGGAGGTCAGTGGGAAGAATGTTCCTTACATTGGTGATCAGTGGGAAGAATGTTCCTTACATTGGTGATCAGTGGGAAGAATGTTCCTTACATTGGTGATCAGTGGGAAGAATGTTCCTTACATTGGTGATCAGTGGGAAGAATGTTCCTTACATTGGTGATCAGTGGGAAGAATGTTCCTTACATTGGTGATCAGTGGGAAGAATGTTCCTTACATTGGTGATCAGTGGGAAGAATGCTTCTTAGATTGGTGGTCAGTGGGAAGAATGTTCCTTACATTGGTGATCAGTGGGAAGAATGCCCCTTACATTGGTGAACATTGGAAAATATGCCCCTTACATTGGTGAACATTGGAAAATATGTCCCTTACATTGCTAACCATGGGGTGGAATTTTCTTTACATTGGTGGGCAGTAGTAAGAACGCTGCTTACTTTGGTTTTCTTTGGGACGAATGCTCCTTACATTGATGGTCATTTGGAAGAATGCCCCTAACACATGTGGGTATTGGAAAAATGTTCCCTCAAATGAGCAAATGTTGCTCATCACTTCAGGATCCTTTAGCAACCTCTGAAGGAACCCTAAGATTCCGCAGAGGCCTGGTTGAGAAATGCTGCTGTAGATAGAAAAAATGCCTACAGAACACATGTACCAAGGTATTTGACTTATCCCCGTTCCCTGTATATTCAGTTCTGACTTGTTTGGAGACCTGTTACCCTCACGACTGTGCAGATTTGGCCTCTCAGGGAAAAAAAGCAGATGGAGTGTATCTGATATATCCTGGAGGGAAATACTCAAATCCTGTCCCTGTATACTGTGACATGTCCACCAAAGATGGACCCTGGACGGTAAGTACTTGCTAACCTTAACACCAATCACTATCCTAACCCTACCCTATGTATTAATCCTAACCACAATTATTACCACAATGAAAGTGTTTGGCAAAGGGGCTTTGTGCCTTGAAAGCCTTTATGGATTTCTGCTATTACTGTATATAGTAATTTACCCGTTATGGACCAAATCAATTTTTATATTTTTTTTATATATTATTAAAACAGAAGCTTCTACCTACTGTGATCTGCAGTAATAGGGCTTTAACAGAGAAACATTATAAAAGGCCAGGGCCGTCTTTAATATTGATTGGACCCTATTCAAACCTTTTCTTTGGCCACCCCCCATCATTACAAATGACCCCTCCCCCATACTACCTTCATTATTACACAAGACCTCCACCCCATACTACCCCCATCATTACACAGTCCCTTCCCCTCCCTCCACAGACCCCTGCATTAACCCGCCCCCCCTATCGGTCTCACCTTGATAGTGTCCAGAGAATGACAGGCGAACACTAGGCACACCCCCACCAAACCCTATGGCTAAAGACGTTCTTCAGTGGGCCGATGGTCTGTGGCTTGTCGGACATGGTGAGGGAGAGGGGTCAGTGTGAATGCACCCAGGACTGACAAAAATTCTCCCTGGACAAGGTTTACGTTACCGAACTGGCCAATCACCATACAGGCTGCAGGCATAACACCCAAGCAATCACCAGTGCCTTCAATATTCAATTCCGCCCTCATCTCCTGAGTGATAGCAAAATCCACAAAAACAAGTATTTGTGGGCAGCAGGGGCTCAAGGGCCAACTGCTTTGGGCTCCACAACAATGATTGGGCCTGGGGTACCTCCCCTTTGACCCCATGTTAAAGATGACCCTGGTTACGCTAAGTAATCAATGCCACCAACACCGCTCAGGGATCACTTGAGCAAAAGCCACTCTGATTTGCCCCATACATGTTAGACTTATGCCCCGTACACACGGTCGGATTTTCCGATGGAAAATGTCCGATCGGAGCGTGTTGTCGGAAATTCCGACCGTGTGTGGGCTCCATCGGACATTTTCCATCGGATTTTCCGACACACAAAGTTGGACAGCAGGAGATAAAATTTTCCGACAACAAAATCCGTTGTCGGAAATTCCGATCGTGTGTACATAAATCCGACGGACAAAGTGCCACGCATGCTCAGAATAAATAAAGAGATGAAAGCTATTGGCCACTGCCCCGTTTATAGTCCCGAAGTACGTGTTTTACGTCACCGCGTTTAGAACGATCAGATTTTCCGACAACTTTGTGTGACCGTGTGTATGCAAGACAAGTTTGAGCCAACATCCGTCGGAAAAAATCCTAGGATTTTGTTGTCGGAATGTCCGAACAAAGTCCGACCGTGTGTACGGGGCATAAGACTTTAAGTGGATATATTCTTTGCCTATACTGTGTGAACTATTATGTTCGCCCCAATATATGATGCATAAGATACATGGATTCCCTTGCACTCTCTTGCTCATTGCTCCAGTCTTCTACCATTAGCCCACTCAAGATTCCAGTGAAAGTTTTGGCTATCTGGGCAATCCACCCTTCTCTCTACATGAAGGTGCTCAGGTCTGGCATTTGGTTATTCATGCATTGCTGCAAAGATTGGGTTGTGGCCACGTGTTTACCTATCCCTCCAAATACACAGGTGGGCCAGTGGTCAAATGTAGAAACACAAGTGCAAGCTGAAGTTAGGTACCTGTATCCTTGTGTTCAAGACATTAATGTGAACATATTTCTCCGCCTTGTAAGTCTTTACATTGGTAGGCTGACAGCAGGTCCCAGTAAGAGATTCAAAGGCGCAAACATGGAAGGCTGATGAAACTCATACAAACATTATGGAGGCTAAGAGGAAGTCTTGCAAAACGTTTGTATAAAGTAGCAAAATAACAAATCCTGACACTGTTGCACTGATACATCACTTACATATGTAGCAAAAAACAATGAAAATGGTACCGCTTGAATGTCCCCCCAAACCTAGTGTCATTCAGATCAGCTGGTGAATAGACTGGTGCAAGCTCCAGTAGATTTCAAAAAAATGGTGGCAGTCTCCACACAGACACTAACTCCCTGCTGCATTAATATGATTGAGATGAGTAAAAGATGGCTTCAGTGCCTGTTCTTCACCTGTAGAGAACTCTTCAGATGTGTTTGCCCCTTTCTGGGCTTAATTGGGTCCTAATTGTAGAGCCTCTACGATTAAGTCCCAAAAGGGCGAAACGCATCTAAGGAGTTCTCTACAGTTGGAGAAAAGGCCACCAGTTAGTTGAAATCTAGATCACTGTTATAGGTACAACAAAATATCACAAGGATTTAGTAAATCAATGACCTAATCTTCTAATTTCAGGTTTTTCAGAAGAGGTTTGATGGAAAAGTAATCTTTTATCGAGGCTGGAAAGATTACAAAGCCGGGTTCGGAAGAGTGGATGGAGAGTATTGGTTGGGTAAAGTCTTCTGCTACTTTACCATCCTTATCATGTTCCTCCTATATTATTCTACAGCAGATTGATGGTGGTGGTGTTGGGATAAAGGGGGGTGTATATCCATATTTAGGCAATTTTTAGATTTATTCTGTTAACTAATGTATATCTTACCACTTCAGGTTTGCAGAATATCTACCTCTTAACCCTGAAAAAGAGCTATCGTCTCCGAATCACCTTGGTGGATTGGGATGGGGTTGAGCGTTTTGTAACATATGAAGACTTTGCCCTCTCCCGTCTAGCGGTTGACCCCGAAGAAGATGGATACAAACTATACTTGGAGGGGTTTAAAGAGGGTGATCCCACCAAACCTGCTGGTAAGCAGTACATTTTTATTTGAACTTTCTTTTATTAGATCTTCAACTTCCACAGATTTTCTGTATTTATCACACCATTTGGCCAATGCTGGGAGGGTATTTTACCACCATAATGCCATATGTAGGATGCTTCTGCAATTGTGGGTCATTGAGGCCACTGTATCTTTTAATTACTTTTGCTAGGGCAGAGAGCAGACCAACTAGACTGATATTTAACAGAATAGTTTATGGTGTATTGGGAAGAACCAGTTGATACAGTTCTTAATCTTAACTCAGAAGACTATGAGTCCCAGCAAGAATTAGTTAGTTTATCAGTCATCCAAATGTCTTTCTTAGTTCAAACGAGTATCAGGAACATAGCCCGGCATTTACAGCCACAAGGGTAACCCCAACCATCATGGTGTCATGAAATGTGTCAAGGCAAATGTTTTATGCCCAAAATCAAGACAGCGACATGAACGCTTGTAAAACCACTCTTTAATTTGCATAATCAAATACCTTGAAGCCATCAAAACTAGGACATAAATTATGTGGCTAAAATTGTGAAATATTGAAATATCACCAAGGTAGGAAAATTAAAACAACATCAAATGTGGGTGACATAAGGTGCCATAGGCCCCCCATCCCTGCGTTAAAATGGTTGTTCCAGTTTGACATACTGTAGGTGGCCTTTTCCACACCCCTGGCAAACCAGTTGTCCTGTCTGTCTAAAATGTGCAGCTCACTGTCCTAGAAAGACTGTCTCTTCTTAAGGTTGTAGGCAGACTGCAAAGCTCCACCTTCAATGTTGGACCAGTTTGTGAAGCACCAGGTGAAGTCTATTTTCTCCACTGCAGGTGGCGCTCAACTGCTCTGTCACTACAGAAGACATGGAGTCCGTGTCTCTGCTAAGCAGGGGTACCGATCCATGCCTTCTTCTACCCTGTTTCCCCGAAAATAAGACCTAGCGTGATTGTTGGTGATGGCTGCAATAAAAGCCCTACCCCCCAAATAAGCCCTACCCTGTTTCCCCGAAAATAAGCCCTACCCTGAAAATAAGACCTACAAGGACTTTAACTAGGGCTTATTTGAGGGGTAGGGCTTATATTGCAGCCATCATCGACAATCACGCTAGGTCTTATTTTCGGGGAAACAGGGTAGTACAAACACCTCCCCCACAGTAGTAAAGCACTGGTCAGGCACACATTTGATTGCCTCAGATGTTAACCCCTTTCCATTAGTACAGTGACAGTGCATATGTTTTAGCACTAATCGCTGTATCAGTGTCACTGGTCCCCAAAAAGTGGCAGTTAGTGCCCCAACTGTCCCAAATATCGCAGTCATTACTAGTAAAAATAAATAAATAAAGAGAAAATAAATAAATAAAAATATCCCATAGTTTGTAGACACTAGAACTTTTGCGCAAACCAATCAATATAGGTTTATTGGGATTTTTTTAAGCAAAAATATGTAGCAGAATAGATATTGGCCTAAATTGATGAAAAAAACAATTTAAAAAAAAATATTTTATTGGTTATGTTTTATAGCAGAAAGTAAAAAAATAGTTTGTTTGTTTTTTCAAAATTGACGGCCTTTTTTTTGTAGACATGTGCACTGACAAAAAATTTGTTAGTTTTCGTTTCATTCGTTTTTTTGCTTTCTTCGGAAATTCGGAAATCCGGAAATCAGAAAATTTGGATTTTCGAATTTTCGGATTTCCAAATTTTCGAATTTCCGAATTATCGGAAATTCAAAAATTCGAAAATACGAAAATATTAAAATCTGAAAAAAAGAAAGAAAATCAGTAAAATTCAAAATGTTAGTGAACGTAACGAATACAAATTTATGTGGAAGTTACGAATTATCCGAAATAATGCCGCATCTAAACAAATGGAATGAAACAAATTAATAATAAATAATAATAATAAAAAGGTTTTATTATTATTATTGTTATCTATTATTATTAGATCGTTACATTTCATTCTTTTATTTACGACATTCATTATTTCAGATAATTCGTAACTTCGGATAACTTTGTATTCGTTACGTTCACTAACAGCCAAATTCCAATACCTATAATTTAATAGTTATTATTAGTTAGCGTAGTTATTTCAGATTTTCGAATTTTCGGATTTTCATTCTTTTGAATTTTCAGATTTTCATTCTTATTTTTGGATTTTCAAATTTCCAAACTTCCGAATCTTTACATTTCCGAAATTCTGAATTTCCGAATTTTCGAATTTCCTCATTTTGAATTTTCGAATTTCCGAATTTCCGAAATTGAATTTTCCAATTTCCGAAATTTCGAATTTCCGAAATTTCGAATTTCCGAACTTCTGAATTTCAAATGTACAAATTTTATGTACATTCGTAAATGTGTACATTCGTACATTTATAAATTTGCGCATTCGTAAATGCGTACATTTGTAAATTCATACATTCGTAAATTAGTACATTCGCAAAAATTTGTATATTCGTAAATGTGTACATTCGTACATTTATAAATTCGCGCATTCGTAAATGCGTACATTTGTACATTTGTAAATTCATACATTCGTAAATTAGTACATTCGCAAAAATTTGTATATTCGTAAATGTGTACATTCGTACATTTATAAATTCGCGCATTCGTAAATGCGTACATTCGTACATTCATACATTTGTACATTCGTGCATTCGTAAATGCGTACATTTGTACATTTGTAAATTCGTACATTTGTAAATTAGTACATTCGTACAAATTTGTATATGCGTAAATTCGTAAATTCATACATTCGTACATTTGTAAATTCGTGCATTCGTAAATGCGTACATTCGTACATTTGTAAATTCGTACATTCGTAAATGAGTACATTCGTAAAAATTTGTATATTCGTAAATGTGTACATTCATACATTCGTAAAAATTAATATATTAGTAAATGCATACATTCATACGTACATTCGTACATTCATGCATTTGTGCATTCGTTAATGTGTACATTTGTAAATTCGTACATTTGTAAATTAGTACATTCGTAAAAATTTGTATATTCGTAAATGCATACATTCATACATTCGTAAATTAGTAAATTTGTAAATTAGTAATTTAGTGAACTTGTAAATTTGTAAATTCGGAAATCTGAAATAATAATTAGCTAACAATAACTTAACTATAACTAACTATTAAATTATAGGCATTGCAATTTCCTTTCAAATTTGGCTGTCAGTGAACGTAACACATACAAATTTATCCCAAGTTCCGAATTATCCGAAATAACGAATGCCGTATCTAAACAAATGGAACGTAATGAATTAATAATAATAAATAACAATAATAATAATATAAACGTTTTATTATTATTATTTGTTATTAATTTGTTCCGTTCCATTAGTATAGATGCGGCATTCGTTATTTCGGATAATTCGTAACTTCGGATAAATTCGTATTTGTTACGTTCACTAACAACCAAATTTGAAAGAAAATTACAATACCTATAATTTAATAGTTAGTTACTATTTCAGATTTTCAAATTTTCGGGTTTTTGGATTTTCGAATTTCGAATTTCCAAATTTACGAATTTTCTAATTTACGAATGTATGAATTTACGAATGTGCGAATGTACGAATTTACCAATATACTAATTTACAAATTGCGATCATAACGAATGATCCGGAAAACGAAAAAAAATAAATAAACGAATGAAACAAAAACAAACAAATTTTTTGGCAGTGCACATGTCTACTGCAGAGCTTTTTTATGACTTATTTTTTTGCCCAGCTTTATTAGCTTCCCCGAGCACCACTTGGCTTATATGGATTAAAGGACATTCTGGACAAACATTTATATGAGTTTCCTCCACAGCAGCCAAGGGGAGATCGCACTGTAGGTCAATTACAGCTCGACTAAAAAGTTAGTCAAACACACTGACCCCAGAGGATCAATGTCAGCAGGCCCCAATAATGACCAGTCCCAGTGTCCTTCCACCTTTATCTACTGACAATCACATGACAGGTGATCTTGTTTTTCCTTTCTAACCAATAATTATTTTGCTGTTCTCTGCAGGGGATTCCTTGGTCGGTCACATTGGGATGAATTTCTCCACGTATGACAATGATAGAGATACCTATACCGGTAATTGTGCCACGCAGTTTCATGGCGCATTTTGGTACAACCAGTGCCACGGTGCCAACCTGAATGGAAAATACCAAAATGGTACCACTACGGAGTATGCTACTGGTGTGGTTTGGGCCACTGCCAAAGGAGCCTACTATTCATTTAAGAAGACGACAATGATGATATCTCCATCTGTTCCGAAAGCCTGAAGATATCATCGTCCCCACCAAATTCCTGAAGACTGGGCCTTGTGTGCATTATGTCTACACATATTTACGTCATCACATATGCCTCAATAACAATATAAAAATACCTATGTTTATCTTGAAGGTTATGGTCCTTGAAAAAGAACTTTTCATGGAACGTCTTTATATCCACTTCATTTAATGCTGAAATTTGAAATCAGGCTTCCAGTGAGAATGGCTCCTCTATTAGCTCATGGGTAGGAGAAGGGCTGAAACTTTTGTGGGCTTACAAGGCAGAGAGAGAGAGACCTGTAGTGGTCACTAGTCTGGTTATATTCAGCCCAAAGGGTCAGCAAAGGGCAGGGTAGATGAGCTTGAATTTGAGGTGTGTACAAGTAGGCTTTGAAAAGAGTTGACACCTTCTCTACTATATGGCCTTGGTGGCCAATCTGAAGAGCTGGGACCACAAGCAGTTCTCTGGTGCTCGCTCTGCAACCCTTGAACCCTATCAGTCCATAGTTGTAATTGGAACATTAATAAAGGGATTATAATTTGTTTGGTAAAATGATTACGTTGATTTGTAAAATTGATTTAAGGCCTCATGTATTCAAGTCAGGGGTCTCCAAACTTTCTAAACAAAGGGCCAGTTTACTGTCCTTCAGACTTTAGAGGGACTGGACTTTGGCCATCGAGAGCTTCAAAATGTCCCAGCATCAGTAAATAACCCCCACATCATTGGTGTCAATGGAAGGAATTGTGCCCCATCATTCGGTGCCATTGGGCCCCATTGTTGCTGTCATTGGGAGGAACTGTGCCCCATTCCTTGATGTCATTGGTAAGAATTGTGCCCCATCGTTGGTGTCATTGGGAGGAATTGTACCTTTCATTGGTGTCAGTGAATAAAATAGTGCCCCAAGGACCAGATAAAAGCAATTAAAGGGCTGCATCAAGCCCCCCAGGCCACAGTTTGGAGACCACTGATTCAAGTCCTAAAGACCTGCAAGACTTGAAAGGCTAAAGACTTCATGTTTTAAAGACCAATTCAAGTTTTAGGTAACATGTGGGTGTCTACCACAGTGGCAGAGTATTCAACTACATGTAGCGCTACTCCCTTAGGAGCAGCAGGAATACGGTCCATGTCTTCCCCACATGCTTTTCCCCACAGCCAGGGACACAGGCTCATTCACACGTTTCTTCAATGACCAGTCTAGGGGTGATATTTTTGTTGTTTTATTTTAAGAGAGATTGGATAGGGTTGAGGGAATTAGGTGGGATACTCCAAAAACAGAAACTATATACAACTTGAGGACTTAGGTATTCTTTCAGGACAAGCTATATTAAAGTCCGTGTTTGTAGCAAACAGTAGGCTTCAGCTTTAAGGTAGTAGTAGTAGTAGTAGTAGTAGTAGTAGTAGTAGTAGTAGTAGTAATAGTGGTTACTATAAACTTCTTTCTTAGAGCCACAAGAGCAAAGTCCCTTTAAGTAGAGCAGGGTTTCTCAACTCCAGTCCTCAAGGCGCCCCAACAGGTCATGTTTTCAGGATTTTCCTCAGATGAAACGGGTGTGGTAATTACTAAGGCAGTGAAACTGATCAAATCACCTGTGCAGAATAGTGGAAAGCCTGAAAACATGACCTGTTGGGGTGCCTTGAGGACTGGAGTTGAGAAACACTGAAGTAGAGAATCAGATGGACAAAGCTCTTCATCACACCAGCCGGAGTCCCCTTTAACTAGACCCACAGCTGACTCTCTCTAGCACCAGAGGGGTGGCAAAAGCACAAAGGTCCCCAAGATCTTGATTCCAAATCCCTTTAGCTTTTAAAGTACTCTGCTATGGTTGTTCCTTTTCTAAAAATGCATGTTGCCTGACCAGAAGAGGCGTGCAAATCACAAATTGAAATCACAACTCCTGATCTCCACACTGGTTCCAGGGCAATTACTGAGAAAAGACTGAACCCAAGGATCAGCATGACAACCAGGGAATTAGTATCTTCAGAAGGGATCTTCAATGGCAGCCTCACTGCTCTTCCACACTGCAGGATTCCATTAAAGTGTACGGAAACCCTAACAAACCTGAATGTCTCTTATTTGCTCCCTTTTGGTCTATTAACCCTTTCCCATCTAGCCTCGTTGTCTCTTTAAATGGGTCTATAGTATACGCCCAGGGTGGGACAAGCTTCCCAATCATGGGACCACTGTGATTGGTTGTCACAGTAGTCACATTATCGGGAGACTGTCCTGCTAGCTGGCTCCTGATAATAATCAAAGACTACACTGGGAGGGCACAGTGAGCATGCACTCTACTAAAGAGCAAAAAGCTTTCAATACATCACAAAAAAATACATAAAAGTGCGACAGAACAAAAGTGTTTCTGTTCAATGAGTACAAAAAAATACTTTTTTATCCTGACAGAAATCTTGTCAGCTCTGCTGTTTGAATGTGCTGCACTGTTATCAGTTATGTGGTTCCCTGCTTTCTCCGCGGACTAATGAACACCTCCTTTCTATGCAGTGGAGATGAGGAATGGGGGAGGTATTCTACAGTCCTAACCCACTTCCTGTCCTAGTGTGACAACGCTGCTCCCCCACTGATACAGGGAGTGGGTGTTGTCACCCTCATACGGGAAGTGTGTTGCTGGCAGGATCACCAGGTAAAAATAAAGGGAGAAAATCCAATAGAAGAAGACGGATGCATCCACCACATCTAAGCACTGGACATCTATCATTTATTGCAGATTTTTTGAGTTGAGACATGCTTAAAAATATTTATATTGCAAAGTTCTCAGCAGAAACCCCTTCCAGTGCTATGAAGGTGCATACAATCTTCAGTTCACTGATTGGTGGCTATCTTCATCTGGGTGCTCTTCAGGGAGTATTTCTGCCCTCGCCATGAAGACCAGGTCATGCCAATGGCGTATTGCTCATTCAGGCCTCCCAGGTATAGACCGTTCAGGTTGGTGCTGTGACAGGCGTTGTACCAGGATCCTGCCTTGAACATACTGGCACAGTTTCCAGGATGCCTATCCCTATCGTGATCATGGGTGGAGAAATTTGTGTCTTTTTGGTTCCAGAGAGAATTGCCTGTTCAAAGGAAAACAACATTTAGTTCACTGGAGATTTCTGTCACCTAAGTATTAATCAGATGTATGACCAAAGAGTAAAGGGGAGAGTAGAGAGAGATAGAACCAGGGGCAGACTGATAACTCATGGGGCCCCCGGGCAATAGAAGATCATGGGGCCCCCTGTGTCCTCACGTGGGGGGGAGGACACAGGGGGGCACCGTGGGGGAGGGCACAGGGGCATGCCATGGGGGGGCACAGGAGGTTGCTGTGGGGGGGAGCACAGGAGCAGGGGAGGACACCGTGGGAGGGGGACACTGGGGGATGCCATGGGGGGAGGAAAAAGGGCCTCTGTGGCAGGCAGCATCTCTTTGATTTGGGGGAGTAAGAGGATTTGTGCTAGGGGTGCTTTAAGAGGGGAGGACACAGGGGGATGCCGTGGGAGGGGGACACAGGAGGACGCCTTGGGGGAGCGGACAAAGGAGGACGCCGTGGGGGATGACGACACAGGGGGATGCCATGTGGGGGACACAGGAGGATGCTGTGAGGGAAAGGACACAGGGGGGTGCCATGGGGGGGACACAGGAGGATGCCGTGGGTGGAGGGCACAGGGGTGCCATGGGGGGACACAGAAGCATGTTGTTGGGGGAGGACACAGGGGGATGCCATGGGGAGGACACAGGAGGATGCCATGGGGGGGTCCTCTGTGGCAGGCAGCATCTCTTTGATTTGGGGGGGTAAGGGGATTTGTGCTGGAGGGTGCTTTGGGAGGAGAGAGGACCTAAAATATCCTCACCCCCGAGCATAAATCCCCTCCCCCCTCTATCATCACTCCTCCATGTGACAGTCCACACATCATCAGCCAGCTCTAGCAGTGCAATGTCCCCCGTCCCACCCTCCCCCTCCTGTCTATGAGAACACCGGAGCCGAGGAGAAGGAGGGGGGTCAGTAGCTCGGCGTGGTGTGCAGGCTGTCCTGTTGGGGCCCGGGCCCCCTACATGTGTACTGACTGCCCCCCACTGATGGCAGCCCTGGTGTCTCACCCGTTGCCAGTAAAAGGAACAGTCACCATGCGGCATGCGCTGCTCCTGCCTGCACCTCCGCTTTTCTTGTGCATCCCAGATGATGTCATATACAAGCACCTGGGGGTGGACGGGAGGGAAGGAGGAGCCGGCGGGGAGAAGCGCGTGCCGCACGGTGACAGTTATTATTACAGGCGCTTCCTGCGCTAGAGTTCATCTGTTGAAGAGCCTCTCATGGGGTCCCCCAATGGCCCCGGGCCCTCTGGCAGTGCCCAATGGGTCAGTCCGCCCCTGGAGAGAACACCTCTGTATTAGAGTTGCCACCTCATCCCTTTAAACCCAAACACATATTAATTACACAGGTTCTGTGGCTGATTAAGATGGTAATTAAACTCACTTGGTGCCTTATCTGCATTCAATTAATATGTGTTCGGGTTTAATAGGAAGAGGTGGCAACCATACCAATGGAGATCCCAGCCTGAGACTGGGAGTGAGAACACCTGGGGGCAGTGCAGCACCTTCCACATTGCAGCACCTCACTGCAAGGAAGAGTGGAGTGTCCATTTACCCTCTGCTTCCCACCGCTGATCACCGGAGGCTTTTCGTGGAGAAACTGATTTGCCCGTTGCTTATACCGCTAGCAATGACTGAGCCGCTGAGAGCACGACACCAAGTGTACCCAATCCATACCGCACCCATACTTCACTCTATACTGCACTTCTTCCAAACCTAGACTGCACCTATACCAACCCTACACTGCATTACACTGAACCTTTACCACATCTGAACCACATCTACCTTGCACCTGTGCCGAGACTATACCGTGCCTATATTGCATGCACGCTAACTGGGACTGTTGTTAAGTGCACTAACGCTCTTAAAGGGCCCCAACGATAGCTGGTAGAACATCTCAAAGGACTGCCTCTCCTGCAATAATTATTCTGCAGGCCACCCTTGTTCTCCTGCCCCCTCCTCCACCTGTACTGCTTTGCTTTTGGACAGTGCATACCTAGCTGGACTAGCATTGCTGCCATAAATGCACTCTGGCGGTATAGCTCCAGCACTCAGTAGATTAAACTTTACTACTGCTCCCTGCTGCACTTGAGGTGACTTTGCTACTGTTTATGCTGATCTGGATGCCAAATGTCATTGCATGCCTAGTACTTACTGATAATAACTTTGTATGCTAAATTGTGTTATTACCATTTTTTGCTAGCCTATTTATCAACCATATTGGGTGACAATATATTAAGTTTGCCTTTACTTCCTGGTTTGGTGCCTGTTTCCTTAATATAACACTGCTAATGGGTACCAAATATTAATTTTATTGATTTACTGTGATATTGTATGTTTATACACTCAACCTGGGGAGTCAGAGGGGCTGAAGTTCTTGAGAAGGTTGAGGCAAAGAACAGAGGACCTATCCTATACAGCGGCTCTTAAGGGGGTAGTGCTACATTTTCTTCCATGCATCCACCCACCCTTCCTTCCAATTTCTTTCCATCTATTCTTCTGTCCATTTGTCCATCTATGCCATCCATCCATTTATCCTTTCATTAATTTTCCATCCATGTATTCTTTCCTTCCATCCATTTATCTTCTTTCCATCCATCCTTCTAGTCATCCATCTATCCATCCATCCATCCATCTTCTTTCCATACATTCTTCTCTCCATCCATCCATCTGTTAATTTATTTTCCATCCATCCATCCTTCCATCAATCCATCTATTTTCTTTCCATCAATCCTACTGTTCATCCATCTCATTGATCCATTCATCCTTTTGTTCATTTACCATCAATTTATTAATTCAGCCCCATCTTCTTCTGTCTATCTGTCAATTTTCCTTCTATTCATCCATCCACAATATTTTCTTTCAATCCATCCATCCCTACTCTTCCTCTCTCTTCCTTCCTTCCTTCCTCCATGCATCCTTCCATCCTGTACTCCAAAGACAGAAGTAGCCAACCATCTATAATCCTGGTTTGGTTACTCACCAGCCGGTCTGGATAGATCTCCTTCCTCAAACCCGTCAATGAACAGTTTGTAGTTGTCTTCCTCAGCAGAGATGGCGAGCGGTGAGAGGGCGAATTTATTGTAGATCACAAAACGGGAGTCATTGTCAAAATCTGTCATGTCGATGCGCAGACGGTAGGACCTCTGCAGGGTGAGGTGGTAGATGTTCTCCAGACCTGTGCCAGAAAAAAAAAGGTTTCACATCTTCACCAATACACTGTTATTGATTTACACCAGTAATTTACCTTCATATATAAAAGCGTGATGAAGGGGAGGTATTAAAACCTGAAACGTGTTGGCTGTGATACTAATAAAGTAAATATTTTTTGGAAGGGTAACCATTATTGCATCTCTTTCTGAATAAGGCTCTGGTTCTCCAGACTGGAGTAAAACCTTTACTACTAAAGTGCAGCTCCACTGCACACCGGCCACAGGAGGGGGGGGGTTGTCGCTCGCTTGGCATTCATAGAATGACTGCCCCTCCTCTCCACCTCATCCAATCAGAGGCCCTGGCTGTTACTATACAGTAAATTAACAATTTGTTGGTTTAGGGTCCCGGGCCCCTACCCACAAATTGTACTTGCTACTAAACAGCAGCAACAACTCATTGTTGGTTGGGGCCCAGGCCCCTCAGGACACCTGGGCCCCCTACATGTGTATGGGCTACCCCCCCCGATGGCGGCCCTGGGTATGATATATACATTGGACCAAGCTGGACCAATGTTGGTATGCAATACAGATAATTCCTGGAGCTTTAAATATACCATTTTGTTCTATATGTTTAATAAGGGCAACAAAAGTCCTATTGATCCTGCCAGAAAGCTAGTCATCTGATAACTTCCTGTGCTGCACTGTTATTAGTTATTTTGTAAATTTGTATACTTTTACAAAATATTGTTTGTGGTCCGTTTAAAGTCACAATTTGAGGAACCTGCTTAGACTCTATGTATAAGGGATGTGGTCCACAATCAGTATAGTCAGCTAGCTGCGGCAAATCTCTTTCATTGATTTTAGTTAAAATTTGTTACCATCTATCTGTGAGGATTAGAGGAAGTCCATAACAGGACTACAGTCCATATTATGGACCTGAGGGGACAGGTAGGTGCTCTGTAGTCCTAACACATTTCTTGTCCTATAGTGACAGTGCTGCTCCTCCATAGAGGGGAGTGAGCGTTGTCACCCTAGAGCAGGAAGTGTGTTACTGGCAGGATCACCAGGAAATATCCTGAAAATTTAAAAAAACATATGCGGCCACCACTTCTAAGCTGCAATGCGTTACATTTGTGTTCTTGGGTTTAGATACAGTTGAAGTGGAAATTCTGCCATAAAAAAGTTTTTATTATTGTGTCTCTACACGTAGGTGTATATACACCGATCACCAATTATGACCAATGACAGGTAAAGGGAATATCTTGTGTAGAGCCCTGAGGTTTAGTCAGGGAGCTCCTCACCAAATTCCTTGTCAGGAGTAGCTACTGTAGTTAATTGCTAGGGAATCCATTGATTTCTCCCTTAGTTTGGCCTTGTTGTACTTTTTTCTTCTACCACCAAGTGGCCGAGCACTTGGAGGTATTAGATATGAGAAGGACAACAGAGGGTTCGATTATGGATATGTAGGGCTTCTCAGCCAATAGGTAGGGGTTTTCTTTGAATCCCATGGCCTGCTGGAAGTACCTATATATTCGGGTGAGGTCAGGTGCTCTATGTTCTGTGCCACCTGGACGGCTGTCTGGGTGGACGTTTGTCGTCTGCCCCGGGCTGCTAGGCCGGAGATTGGGCCTATCCCGGGGACATCTGGCTGCCAGGCTGTGTGAGGGTCTATCCAGAAGTAAGAGGGCAGAGCAGGGTTGGGATTGTGGCTTGCAGTCCAACCAGAAGTGACGGTTATGCCGGCCGGAGAACCTGTCTTGGTTGGAGGTAGAAGGGAAGCTGTCTCCATAAAAGGACCAATCACCTTTACCAGGGACCACAGTGAGTAACTGAAGAAAAGTACCGGAGCAACATTGTCACCGAACGGGCACGGTGGAGAATCGGTAAACTTCAGGTGGTGATCAAGTCAGGGACTGTTATGGAAATGTGGCTATAAGCTATGCACACAGCCATATCTCCTGTGCTAATAAGCACCCCTTTCCATCTTATGATATAATACCAATTTCGTCTAATGAAATAAATGCATCTTACCTAAAAACCCACGCATTCCAAGTAAACAGCCATCTGCTCCTTCTTAAATTTCTCCAGCTCGCATGCCCCTTTATTACCTCAAAAGTTTTCACAAACAGGAAGTGATGGTTCTAACAGCCAATCACTTCTTACATTGCAAGTGACATCACAGGAAGTGAATGACCATATAAGGATGTAACAGGATATGAGAACACAGAAACCCCTCCAACAGGATAAAAATACAGAACAATCAAAGACATGTATACTTTCAAAATACGAATACAGTAGTGACTTGTGCAGACGGTGGTGTGCAAAACCATGTGGCAAGGACATGGCTTTGAACACAACCGTGTGCACACTCCCACTGTTACCAGTGATGCAAACCATACAAAAATTATGGCTTAGTAGACCATAATTTTCATATAGTTATGCTATAGTTCCCATGTAGGCAGACATGTATGCTCGGAGTCATTAATGCAGTCGACATGAGGTGGCCAAGCTCCTGATGAATGCATAATCTAACATCCCTAAAAGAGCAACAGATCTGCCATGTCCACAGGAAGGTTTCCGCGTCCAATGGTCTTCCACCAGCGTCTGTATGTGCGAATACCCTCACATGAGAGTATTGCAGCAAAACTGACACTGGGGGGCATCTGACAATATACATTGATAAAATTTTCCACAACAGGACCCAACCAGCGGAGGTGACGCTTGCAGAGCAGCCTTGTGTGTCAAGCCAGGGACCGAGCCAGTCAGCAGGGGTGAAGTTTGAGAGGTATCTGGAGTGCCAAGCTAGGGACCCAGCAGAGAAGCGTGGGTGACGCTTGAGAGAGATACCACCGTAAAAGCCTTGAGGAGCTCAGGGATTCAGAGTCAGTGAATCAGAGGGTCCGGTGAGAGACCAGGAGCTCAAAGGGCTGAAGAACTACAAGTAGAAGTTGTAGTAAAGCTGAAAGAACTGTTACGTTTGAACTAGGAACTGTTAAGTACTGTTGCCATAGGAGACCTGTACGTGCAGAAGTGGCACCTTGCTGGGGCCTTTCCCTGCACGGCTGTCCTCATATTGAAGTGTCGGAGTCTGCCTATTGAAATTGTAATTACTTAAGGGTGTCCTGGCCCTAACCCTCTTTCCCCTGCACGATATAAAAAGGCCTGGTAAAAGAAATAAACCTCTTTTGCATCCAAGAAGTGTCTGGCGCCCAATGACTTTTATCACCTTTGCACCCAATATGCCTCACAACCCACTACATATTGAAGGATGTCAGCGGTCTGTGACCTCAAAGGTTCTCATTAGACTGGACAAGGCCGGAGACCTTGCTACACTGGTTACAATGGCATCTGAAAATTAGTGGGATATATTAGGTGGCAAGTGAACATGTTGTCCATGAAGTTGATGTGGTGAATGCAGAAAAAAAGGGCATCGCAGTTTATTGTGTATGGGGCTGTGAAGCCCATGGTGGCCCATGTCCACAGCCAAAAGCTTCTACAATGGTCGCATGAACATCAGAACTGGACTACGGAGCAATGGAAGAAGGGGGTCTGGTCTGATGGATCACATTTCTTTTACATCATGTGGATGGCCCGATGCGTCACTTACCTGGGGAAGAGATGGCACCAGGATGCGATATAAGAAGGCAGGTCGGCAGAGGCAGTGTGATGCTTTGGGCAATGTTCTGCTGTGAAACCTTCCGTCCTGCCATTCATGTGGATGTTACTTTGGTGTCCATACCTCAATGGCTTAGGGCTGTTTTAGCAAAAGGGGGGCCATACTCAATTTTAGATGAGTGGTCATAATGTTATGGCTGATCGTTGTATAATGGAACTGTCCAATAATACTGGTGGAAAATGAAAACCTTACCCAGCCAATACTCTTTGTCAGCATGCCCGAATCCGGACTTGTAGTCCTCCCAGCCTCGAAAAAAATTCTCACTTCCATCAAACCTTTTCTGAAATACCTGGAGAAGAAGAATCACATTACTGGATTATTTTACACTGCTGATCTGTAGGCATAAGCTTCGGGTTTTAGTTAAAGTGGTTCTAAAGGCAGAAGGTTTTTTTTTTACCCTAATGCATTCTATGCATTAAGATAAAAAAAACCTTCTGTGTGCCAATGTTGATTCCCCGCTGTGCACGAGAGCAACATCACTGCTCTCTCTCTCTCCCCCTCCTCACTGGCTCAAGGGCAGCAGCAGAAACCACCGGCTCCTGCTGCTGTCAATCACAGCCAGTAAGGAGGGAGCAGGGGCAGGGCCAAGCTGCACTATTTGTGTCAATGCATGAGTGCCCCTTAGAAAGCTGCTTGCTATGGGGGGGCACTCAGCAAGGGGGGAGTAGCCAGGAGCGCTGGTGGGGGACCCCAGAAGAGGAGGATTGGGGCTGCTCTGTGCAAAACCTTTACACAGAGCAGGTATATATAACATGTTTGTTATTCAGCGAGAGGCAAGGAGTTGGGACTTTAAATGAAGCACGTAGGTATACAAGCTCAATTTTATTGGAAATCGGTATAGTAATATATAATGGTAATCATAAAAAAAAAAGTAATATCCAATTCATATAAAGAAATGTACATACAATGAGGGCAGTTGGCCACATGACTGCAGACAATTGGTATCCCATGATACATATACTAAAAAAATGTATCAAGTAAAACATGTAATACGTGAGAACACGGCATGTAATAGCTCTATGCATTTCGTGGATTTATCCACTCTTCGGGAGCATGCCCATTAGACATGTGCACTGACAAAAAAAAATTTTGTTTTCGCTTCATTCGTTTTTTTGCTTTTTTCGAAAATTCGAAAATCTGAAAAAAAGAAAGAAAAGCTGTTCAATTCGAAATAATAACTAACTAATAATATTTAACTATTAAATTACAGGTATTGGAATTTCCTTTTAAATTTGGCTGTTTGTGAACGTAACGAATACAAATTTACCTGAAGTTACGAATTATCCAAAATAACGAATGACGCATCTAAATAAGTTAAATGGAACAAATTAATAATAAATAATAATAAAAAGGTTTTATTATTATTATTGCTATTTATTATTTTTAGATTGTTATGTTCCATTTGTTTAGATATGGCATTCGTTATTTTAGATAATTCGTAACTTCGGATAAATTCGTATTCGATCACTAACAGCCAAATTTGAAAGGAAATTCCAATACCTATAATTTATTATTTATTAATAGTTAGTTATTTCAGATTTTCGGGTTTTCGAATTTTCACATTTTTATTCTTTTGAATGTTCAGATTTTCATTCTTAATTTTGGGTTTTCAAATTTCCAAATTTTGGAATTTTGGAATTTCCTAATTTAGAATTTTGGCATTTCCGAACTTCCGAATGTCCGAAATTTTGAATTTCCGAACTTTCGAATCTCGAATTTTCGAAATTTTCCAATTTCCGAAATTTTCCAATTTCCGAAATTTTCCAATTTCCGAAATTTACAATTTCCGAATTTCAAATTTCCAAAATTTGGAATTTCCGAGTTTCCAAAATTTCGAATTTCCGAAATTCAGAATTTTGGAAATTTGAAAATTTGAAAATTCGAAATTCGGAAATTCGAAATTCGGAAATTCGGAAATTCGAAATTCGGAAATTCGAAAATTTGGAAATTCAGAATTCCAGAAATTAACGAATTTGTCAAAATTCGTTTAAAAACGAATTCAGAACTAAACGAATTGCACATGTCTAATGCCCATGAATTGGATGAATAATGTAATATAATGGAGATAAATTTGAATGGTCTGGCCCTGCCAAGGAGAAAAAAGTAAGAAGTAAATAAACTTTGGATAAAACTTTATAGACTCCACTCTCTGAAGTATTTACAAAATGTACCTGCATGATAAGAGTATGGCACTAAGAGCCAGAGATCCCCTAAGGGCATCAGCCCCGGGAGCTGAGGTGGCATGGACGGCCCATGGCCCAGCAAGGATGACATCCAGGGAGGGCAACCCCCAAAGTGGAAGTACCGTAATCAAAAGTGTCCGTGAGTGCTGGAAACATCAAAGGGTACTACTTGTTTTTTTTAGGTACCAATTGTCTGCAGTCATGTGGCCAACTGCCCTCATTGTATGTACATTTCTTTATATGAACTGGATATTATTTATCTATTTATGATTACCATTATACATTACTATACCGATTTCCAATAAAAATGAAACTTGTATACCTACGTGCTTCATTCGAAGTCCCAACTCCTTGCCTCTCGCGTCATTTAGATGGAGGGATGGAGGCAATCGACTTTACCAGGTCACCGTCTCATTTAAAGTCCCAAGCATCCTTTCCTCTTTTCATGTTTGTTGTTTATTTATTTATTTTTATTTTACCTTTAAAATCACATTAACCCCTTCAGCCCCAGAAGGATTTGCCTCCTTCATAACCAGGCCATTTTTTTTGCGAAATGGCATTGCGGTACTTTAACTATCATTTGCGCGGTGTTGCGACGCTGTGCACAAATAAAATTTCCTTTTTCCCCACAAATAGAGCTTTCTTTTGGTGGTATTTGATCACCTCTGCGTTTTTTATTTTTTGCACTATAAACAAAAAAAAAAAAAGACAATTTTGAAAAAAAAAATCAAATATTTTCGACTTTCTGCTATAAAACATATCCAATAAAAAATGTAAAAATAAAAAAGGGAATTAATTAATCAATTTAGGCCAATATGTATTCTTCTACATATTTTTGGTAAAACAAATCCCAATAAGCGTGTATTTATTGGTTTGCGCAAAAGTTATAGCGTCTACAAACTATGGAATATATTTATGGAATTTTTATTTATTTATTTGTTTTGTTTTACTAGTAATGGCAGAGATCAGCGACTTATAGTGGGACTGCGACACTGCGGTGGACACTAACTGACACTTTTTTGGGGGCCAGCGACACAAATACAGTAATTAGTGCTAAAAATAATGCACTGTGACTGTACTAATGACACTGGCTGTGAAGGGATTAACATCAGGGGGCGATCAAAGGGTTAAATATGTTCCTAGGGAATGCTAGCTAACTGTGGGGGAGGTGCTTTAACTGTGGGAAGGCAAAGATCTGTGTTCCTGCTTAGCAGAAACATAGGATCTCTACCTTCCCTACTAACAGAACGGGGATCTGCCTTGTTTACATAGGCAGACCATTATTCTGCCTCTCTATACAAAGATCAGCGGGTCCAGGCGGACATGCCGATTGGCTCCCACTGTGTCCAATCACAGCGGGAGCAGGTCCCCAGCGGCATTTTGCACAGGGAAGCCATTTGCCTCCGTATATCTACGGTATACGGTTGGCAAGCGGTTAAACATGAGTTAGGCCCCAACCCCAAGTCATTCATGGCTCAAGAAGAACGGCCACACCAATGTGTCTGGTCATGTTTAAATCAGCCAATAGCCAACTGTCATCAGAACACAATAGCACAGTGGGAGTGATTCCTCCTGATCCACATATGTGGATTGAGGAATTGGGTAATTTTTTTTCCATTCAACTCGCAGGTTGAACCAGCAAAAAAAAAAGAATAATGTATGCCCACCCTTACTATGAAGGAGAAATTCTCTCTGAATCAAGCAGATCAATATGCTAAGTAGATATCTAAATCATTCCGATGTATGGGGGGGGGTTCAAAAAATGGTTTGCCCCCAGATATACTAGGTACTCTACTGTTGGAGGGGGTCATAAGATAAGTGCACTATGGTTCTCTACACAAGTGTTTTTCTGCTCCCATTACTTACTGTCCATGGTCCCTTTGGAGTGGTCATGTCGCAGTACACTGGGACTGGAATTGAATAACATCCTTTGGGGAATATCAAATATACTCCATCTGAGGTCATACCACTCTCATATACATCCTTGCAGTCCAGAGGTTGGCTGGTGTGGTATAGTTCACAAGTTTTAACTGGAAGTACAAAATATAAAGTTGAGTGTTTTGTTTCCTTAAAGCTGAACTCCAGGTGTTGCATTTTTTTGGGATTGCTAAATTGGTTCAGCTTGGACCAATGTAAGTATGTGCCCTACCTGTGGGATCCCCACGGAAGCTGGAAATCACTGAATTAGTTGCATTTTTATTAATAAATGCAAAGCATTCTCTGATTCGACAAGGTGGAGGCTGTGATGTCACTGCTCCTCCTCTCAACCTTGTCCAATCAGAAAACATCTTGCCATAAATAAGAATAAGGCCAAGCAAGCAACCCCTGGTTTTCATTATGCAGCAGGGGAGTCTGCTCAGCATGGGACCCAGAAGACAGCAGTAATCACTGTAGTAGTGGAGGCCACTATGGGGATTTTCCTCTTCCACAACAGTCCCACAGGTACGGTATTTGCATACTCACTTTGGTCCAAGCTGGACCAATGTTACCATGCTAAAAAAAAAAAATCAATATCTGAAACTCAGCTTTAAGGTGTACAACCTAAAATTATAGCACATGTGGTAGAGAGTACCAGGGATCTGTTATAGTTGGGCCTAATTGATCATGGCCCAACCTTATGAAAATGGTGGAGGGGGGCAAATATCAGCCAAGATAGCACAGTACAGCATTTTACCTCATGGCTGACTCCATCTTGAACCTGGACCTCTTTTCACAAAGGGGTTCCAAATTCAAGCCAAGGGAGCATGGTATAGCAATTTACCCCTTGGATGACCGCTTCTTTGGCCCAGAACTCACTTAAAGTGGAAGTTCAGTCAAAAGCTAACTAAGGCTAAAACTATTCCCCTTTCGAAGCTTATTTTATCTAACCCTGTAAAGAAAAGATATGTATACTACCCACTTTGAAGCCACTTTGGTGCACTCACATGATCTTACCAATGGTGGCTTTTGTGTAGAAGAAAAATTGACATTAATGGCTGTAAATGCCTGGAAGATGAGGTCACCTATAAAGAATCCATTGTCAGCCTCCCATTCTCTACACTGAAGCAAATGTTGACAGCTGATCATGGAACCAGACCGCGGCGTCAGCATAGGTAAGTATGCACATCTTTTCTTTACATGGGTTAGATAGAATAGGTTTGGAATTGGGAGTGGGAAAAGGTTTAGCCTTAGCTTTTGACTGAACTTCCACTTGGATTCAACCTCAGCTAAGGGAGCACAGTACAGCACTTTTCCCCTTGGCTAACCCCTTTTTTTGAGCTAGGCCTCACTTCAAAAGGGGGGCCCAACCTCAGCCAAGCATGGTACAGCACTTTGATTCTCGGTTGACCCATTCTTTGACCAAGATCTCATTTAACGGGGGAGGCAACATCAGCCAAGGGAACATGGTACAGCACTTTAACCCTTGACTGACTACATCTTGGACCTAAATGTCCATTAATGGGTAGGCCAACCTCAGCCAATTGAGAATGGTAAATAAATTTACCCCTTGGCTGACCCCCTTCTTTGACCGAGCTGTAGGTGGGTCGAGAACACTCACAGTTCTGACAGAGTATAGAGAGCAAGATTCAGCTGAACCGACAGCACCTGTAGAGAGGAGTAGAATGCGGCCTGGCTGTCTTGTGTCCAAGCAGGCAGATATACAGAGAAGTTGTGAACCCTACACTTTCTTTCCTCATCAGAAACCTTAAACTGCCACTAGTTCTGTCCCTACTGAGCGGGGTTACCTATCCCTACTCTACTAACTTGCAAAATGCTCTCCAAACCAGAGAGCGAGTGCCTTAAAAAGGCTCTGCCTGATCCAAGATGGCTGCCAGTGAAACATGGGGTTGCAGAATCCAATGGGATAGCTTTCCCAGTGACCCAGGAAACCATGAAGAAACCCTGTACCTTTTGACTTCCTCTCCAACTGCAGTCCCACTGTAGAAGAGCACCTCCTGCAGTGGAGAAAGTAGCCTGCACCTGCTTACATGGCCCCCTTATTAAGTAGGGGGGCAACTTTAGCCAAGGGAGCACAGTTCATGACTTTACCATATTGCTGACTCCTTCTTAGACCCAAACCTAACTTCACAATGAAGGGGGCTCAACTTTAGCCAAGGGAGATTGGTACAACACTTTACACCTTGGTTGACCCCTACTTTGACCTGGTCCTCACTTCACAGAAGGGGTCCAACCCTTAGGCAAGGGAGAATGGTACAGCACTTTATTGCTTACCTAACTTCTTTTTGGAAATGGGCCTTACCTCACAGGGGCAGTACACCTTAGCCATGGCTGTATGGTACTGGTTTGGACTTTAATCAGAAAATTAAGTCCTACTAGATCACTTCAGGCTGGCTCCTTTTGCAGGTATAGCTATGGAAAACATTATAAATAATTGCTGTTTAAAGTCCAGTAATACACTGTCTCACCCTGCTCTGCACTTGCCCAGCTGCTCTCCATTTCTGACATTGTGTCAAAAATTAGAGCTATTAGAGGCCGATCTGCTGACAGCCTAAAGATTTACTGCTGTTCAGGGCTCTGGGCGTCAGCAAAATGGCAGCCTTTAGCAAGAAGAAACTGGAGCAAGGCTGGAGGAAATTTACAGGACACACTAATTTTGGTAGCATAATTATTAATGTGGAATGTATGTTTTATGCTAAAAAACATTATTTTTTTATCAAGTTGTTATGTGTAAAGTTCCACTTTAAGTCCCTTTTTCACAAATTCTTCCAACTATCAGACATTCAAAATACCAAAGCCATTAAAGCGGAGGTCCGGCCCTCCGACGAAAAATTAAAAGTCAGCAGTTACAAATACTGTAGCTGCTGACTTTTAATATATGGACACTTACCTGCCATGTCGGCACCCCAGCCACCGCAATTCCTGGTAATGGAACCCGGCATTGAAGCCTTTCGGCTTCACAGCCCGTTCCCCACTGTGCATGCGTGAAGCGCGCTTTCTAATTGGTCTGGCGGCGGAGGAAGAAGGAGGGGGCCGAACTTCTGGGAGATCAGGCCACGGCCCAGCCTCCCAGAAGTGGGGGGCGGTACCTGTCAAAAACAGGTCCCCGTTCCCCCCTGAAAGGTGCCAAATGTGGCACCGGAGGGGGGGAGGAAATGGATAAGCGGAAGTTTCACTTTTGAGTGGAACTCCACTTTGATAACATTAACACACACTCATAGAAGTATTGTACACCAGTACAGAAAGTAATATTTTACATTTTTATAATTAATCAGGAGAAGAGACAAGAGAGGACATTTTTACTCACGCCGATTCTGGTTGAGAGGTGCTGCAATAACAGGAGCCGAGCAGAACAACAGGAGCCAGACCAGGTCCAAAGACAGGGGCTGCGTGATGAAGGAAGAATGGTTAGTGACTTTTTATAGTAGTTGTTACTCTGGATATAATTGTAGCGTTTACTCCCGTAGGAGCCAGTGGAGTTTTGCCCAGGTTCTTCCCCGGAGGATTGCCCCGCAGTCAGGCACACGGTTGCAGCCACACTTTTCCTCAGTAACCAGTCTAAGGGAGTTTTTGTTGTTTTTATTTTTGGAGAACTTGGATGAGGTTGAGGGAATTGAGTGGGATGTTCCAAAAACAGAAACTATGTACAGGTTGAAGACAGTGAACTCCTTTCTGAAAAGCTGAAGCCCTTGCATATAGCAGATTATGGACTTGTAGTAGAAGCAGTTAACAGCACACAAGCTTCTTCCTTTAGAGCAGCAAGAGCAGAGTCCCTTCACAGAGAACTAGATAGACTAAGCTCTTCGGGACACCAGCCCATGCCCCCTTTAGCAAACACAAAGCTGATTCTCTAGCACAAGAGGAGTGACAGCAGCCCAAAAGTCTCTAAGATCTCTTAGCAGTCTGTACTCACAAAATGTCCAGGGACATTGGTTGCCTCCTTCCAACTGACACTTTTCTCCAGTGATACCTGGACTAGATCATCAGCAGACAGTCCCTTAGTCAGCTCTCTGTCGCTTCAGCATCCAGGCCCTCAGATCATCCATCTGAGTTCTCATGAACAGAAAGCAAATGCCAGCACTGCCCTGGAGGGCAGCATTCCTTCCGGGCTGGACTGACTCTCTCCAGGAAAATACACTGAGCTCAGTGTGCTCAGAGAATATATATACAGTCTTCCAGCAGCCTTCAGGGCCCAGTTCTCTAGGATTGGCCAGAGCTGCATAAATATTTATTCTGCTGTGCCAGCGCCACACCTATGATCCAAAGAATTCTCACAGCTCACTGGACAGCAGAGGGAGCCTTCAAACTGGCAGAAGTGGAGGACACTGAGCAGACCTAACTAGTCAAAGGCAGCTGTGCTGAATACAGTGAGCAACTAAATTTACGTAACACAAAATTTACAACTACACTGATTAGAGTGTGACAAGCTACATTTACCTATAAGAACACAGCTCCAACACTAAATCTATCTATCTAATCCTAGCACCAATATATGAGATAGAATAGAATAGATAGATAGATAGATAGATAGATAGATAGATAGATAGATAGATAGATAGATAGATAGATAGATAGATAGATAGATAGATAGATAGATAGATAGATAGATAGATCATTCTATGCATTAAGATAAAAAGCCTTCTGTGTCTAGCATGCCTCCCCAGCACCCCCTAATACTTACCTGAGCCCCATCTCTGTCCAGCGATGTCCACCAATCCCTCAGCCGTCTGGGACTCTCCCTCCTAATTGGTTGAGACACAGCAGTGGCGCCATTGGCTCCCGTGACTGTCAATCAAAGTCAGTTAGCTAATCAGGGAAGAGAGGGTGTGGGGCCGAACAGCAGCTCTGTGCCTGAATGGACACAGGGAGCTGCAGCTCAGCTCGGGTGCACCCATTGTAAGCTGCTTGCTGTAGGGGCACTTGACAGGAGGGAGGGGCCAGGAGCAGCAAAGAAGAGGAGGATCTGGGCTGCTCTGTGTAAAACCACTCTATAGAGCAGGTAGGTATAACATGTTTGTTGTTTTTTTTAAATAAGACTTTACAGGAAGTGGAAGTGAGAGGACGTCTATTGAGACGAAACGTATGTCGGGTTGGAGGACATAGCGGTGATGTCAGCACGTCCGCCGTGGCGCAGGATGGTCATTTCTGAATGCCTGATGTATTAATTTTTACGCTTGTAAATAGAATACCGTTCTTTTAATACATTTTTTATACTGGGAAGTTACGCAATGAGCGATTGTGTTGTTTTTTTATATGCATGCTTAATGAATGAGGACAACTAACTGTCCGCATTATCGGGTGATCTTTTTGATGACACATCTAACATATGGATCCTGTCAGGAGAGTGTTACCTGCATACCCACAGTGGGGGGTGTTGCCCACTAATGCGTGGCTAGACCTCGTTCGGGGTCTCCTCATCTGGTAAGCGTCTATTCATTATATATATATATATATATATATATATATATATTATATATGGTGGAGCATGGACAGGGGATCACTGGGAGCACTTTTGGAATGTAATTAACCACTTGACGCCTGCGAAAGACAGCTACAGCATGGGCTGCAAATGCCCGAAGGGAATCCTTGGGACTCGGCTGATCACACAGCAGGGTAAAGGGCCAATCACAGTCAGCTCTTTACCATGTGATCAGCTGTCAGCCAAGTAAACAGAAGCCGGTTACCAGCTTTTTTTTTCTCTTCACGCTGTCAGCATGAAGAAAATAAGAAAGCCATTAACAGAAAGCCTCTTGTTAGAGGGACATCGGTCCCCTTACTGCCCATCAGTGCTGCTAATCACTGCCCACCTGTGCCATCTATCGGTGTTCATCAGTGCTGCCAATCAGTGCCCACTAGTGCCACCTCTCAGTGTTTATCAGTGCTGCCAATCAGTGCCCACTAGTGCCATCTATCAGTGCTGCCAATCAGTGCCCACCAGTGCCACCTATCAGTGCTCATCAGTGCTGCTAATCAGTGCCTATCAGTGCCGCCTATCAGTGCTGCCTATCAGTGCCCATCAGTGCCACCCATCATCGCAGCCTCATCAGTGCCACCTCATCAGTACCCATCAGTGAAGGAGAAAAATTGCCCATTTGCAAAATTTTATAACAAAATATGAAAAACCTTTTGTTTGTTTTTTTCTAAATTTTCAGTCTTTTTTTGTTTGTTTAGCAAAAAATAAAAAAAAACCAGTAGTGATTACCGTAAATACCTCCAAAAGAAAGCTCTATTTGTGGGGAAAAAAATTATAGAAATATAATTTGTGTACAGTGTTGCATGACCGCACAATTGTCATTCAAAGTGTGACAGCGCTGAAAGCTGAAAATTGGCCTGGGCAGGAAGGGGGTAAAAGTGCCCGGTAGGCAAGTGGTTAAGCACATGTGGAGCACCTGTGTCACCACCAGTATTTGGAATTGGGATTCCTCTGTCTATGTCATTCACCAATTTTTTTGCCGCATTTGAAGATTTGTCATTTTGAATGAACTTTTTTTTGCATTTTTTTATGCTTTGCACAGAATATTTGGCGCTTTAATTGAATTTAATATCCAATCTGTATACCTCACTTGGTACTTTACTGAATAATATTATTTATGAATGCACATGTTTACAGTTTTACATGTATGTCAGCGGGCGTGCTGACAGCACCGCTATGTCCTCCAACCCGACATACGTTTCGTCTCAATAGACTTCCTCTCATTTCCTCTTTTGTTTATGGGACAGGAAGTGAAGGGAAATCTCCCCAAAGAAACACAGATGGCAAAAAAAAAAAACTTATAGGGTTTATATATACATGTATATATGGATGAATTATCTTTTTTGCACTTATGGCACTTTATTCTCATCAGTGTATGAGCACTACATGATTTGATTATTTTAATACATTTTTGTTTGAGTATATTCACAGCACAACACATTTTTTTTTTGATTGTTATGTCTTAGTCTGACCCATTGCCAGGACACCCCCCCCAAGTTGTATGAGCATTATGTGTCAGTAAAAATCGCCCCCCCCCCCAAAATGAACACTAATCTACATGTTTAACCCCTAAGCATGAATCCCAGTACAAATCTCCCCTGCCAGCACTAATCTTTGCCCTCCCCCATCCCCCCTTCAAGCTGAAATACTCTCTCCAAATAACCCCAGCACAAATCCTCCCCTCAAGAAAAATCACCCCTCCAAGCACAAATCTCCTCCCCTCCCCCACTCCAAACCCCCCCTCTCAGCACAAATTCATCCCCAATACCCTCCTAGCACAAAAGCACAAATTCCCCCAATCATCCCTACTAGCACAAATCAACCCCCCCCCTCCCAAAAAAAAAGACTCCCTCCTAGCACAAATATCCCCCCACTTTACCATATCACCTCTTCTAGCACAACCCCCCCCCCCCCCCCCAGCACAAATCCTCTTCCCCAACCCCCTTCCCAACACAAATCCCCCCAAATTACCATTCCTAGCACAAACCCCTAATTTCTCCCGCTGAAACTATTCTTATCCCGTGCCGCCCTACCCTACCCTACCAACTTCAACAAAAATCCCCTCCCCTCACTCCACATCCCCCCTCCCAGCACAAACTCATCCCCAATCCCTCCTCCTAGCATAAATCATCCCCCAAATTTACCCTCTTAGCATAAATACCCCCCAATCATCCCTACTAGCACAAATCATCCCCCAAATTTACCCTCCTAGCATAATTACTGTACCGCCAATCATCCCTACTAGCACAAATCATCCCCCAAATTTACCCTCCTAGCATAAATACCACCCAATCATCCCTACTAGCACAAATCATCCCCCAAATTTACCCTCCTAGCATAAATACCACCCAATCATCCCTACTAGCACAAATCATCCCCCAAATTTACCCTCCTAGCATAAATACCACCCAATCATCCCTACTAGCACAAATCATCCTCCAAATTTACCCTCCTAGCAAAATTACCCCCCCCCAATCATTCCTACTAGCACAAATTCTCCCCCCCCAAAGAAAAATATCCCCTCCAAGCACAAATTCCCTCCCCCCTCTGCCATATCAGCTCTTCGAACACAACCCCCCCCCCCCCCCCCAGCAGAAATCCTCTTCCCCATCCCCTCTCCCAACACAGCTCCCCCCCAAATCACCATTCCTAGCACAAACCCCTAATTTCCCCTCCTAGAACAATTCTTATCCCCTGCCACCCTCCAAAATCCCCCTCCCAACACAAATCCCCTGAATCTTCTGGAGGTGCCCCCCTCCCACCTCACATGATACGACAGTGCCCAGGGCAGCTGTGCCTTCTGCCCACCCCTTGTCCTGGTCCTGGTCTGACCTTACAACCTACATACAGCAATACAAGCTTGCTTTAAATGTATTTTCTGTAGATGGAGTTGAACTCCATTCAAACAGCTAAATAGACGGCTGAAACTCATAATAAGTTAATTATTAACACAAGGATTTCTAATTGTGTTCAGCTCGTCCTGCGACTCAAACATTGTCACCATCTAGCACGCTCTCGTACTCACCTGCATTGTTCGTCCTCCCAGTATAGTGGTTCTCCTCCCAGTATAGTGGTTCTCCTCCCAGTATAGTCGTTCTCCTCCCAGTATAGTGGTTCTCCTCTCAGTATAGTCGTTCTCCTCTCAGTATAGTGGTTCTCCTCCCAGTATATAGTGGTTCTCCTCCTAGTATATTGTGGTTCTCCTCCCAGTATAGTGGTTCTTCTCCCAGTATATAGTGGTTCTCCTCCCAGTATAGTGGTTCTCCTCCCAGTATAGTGGTTCTCCTCCCAGTATATAGTGGTTCTCCTCTCAGTAAAGTGGTTCTCTTCTCAATATAGTGGTTCTCCTCCCAGTATATAGCGGTTCTCCTACTAGTATATAGTGGTTCTCCTCCCAGTATAATTCTTCTCTTCCCAGTATATAGTGGTTCTCCTCCTAGTATGTAGTGGTTCTCCTCCCAGTAGAGTGGTTCTCCCAGTATAGTGGTTCTGAACGTGGGGGGTGATGTTTATATAATCCGTCTACACAACGGAATTGCTCAATCACCCCATTGTTAGAAGGATTTCATCAGCTAAGCCAAAAACAAACATTGGAGAGAACACCACCAGTTATCTATATTGCTGCAATACTGGAAGCTTAGCTGAACCTTCACCTGGGCATGGATTTCCCAGCATTCTGTACACTGTGCAGCGTGTTTCATAATCTGGATTTCTCCAGACTTTAGAAATACTGACAACTACACAGTATGAGGGTCTTCCTACATGGATATATACCCATTGAAGGTATTTGGGTAGGCTACTAGGCTCTTAGACTACATTGTTGTTGTAAAATGTAAAGGAGATTATGCAGAAATTAGACATGACCAGTGTAGTCCTAATGTCTCCATATTATTATCACTGTTATCCACCTATACTCCAAAACCCCCATTACTTACCCACCTAAAATAATGAGACCACACCTTTACTTTTTGGAGTAAAATGGCCATAACCGCCTTTTATTAAAACAATCCAAATAAATAACTCCAATAAAATATATATATATAACAAATATATATAACATCAATAACACAACTTGTTCAACCCCAGTCTGATGGTCTCTGACGGCTACCCACATTCCACCACATATATCACAAATGCACTGCGGGACCTTTTCCAACCTGATAGGCCTCCAGCTGTAACCGCTCGGAGGCAACCCCCTTCCCGCAGTGCAACCATTACAGTATTCCATCAACCTTTTTGCTGGAATACACCGGAGGGGCACATACTACCGATGAGCCCCCCACCCCTTTTTCATCACCTCCGTTTACTGCCACTGTCAAAGACCAACAGAAAACACAGCCACAGCCCGAAAGGGTGACAACCTTACACTTGAGGGCACCTCCACACCCGCAGGGCCCGTTGGATCCCCTCCTGTAACCCCATAGACCAGAGGTCAATCCCCACATTAGAGAGGTGAACTCCATCCCTCCTCAAATAGGGACCAACATTCGTCTCTAACTCTCTGTGCCTGATCACCATACCCCCATTCTGAGCAACAAACCTCCCCACTACTTTATTAATGCGGATGCGGGTATGATTAATTCGCGCCACAGACCTAACCCTGCGCCATGTCGTCCGAGCGACGATGTCAGACCACAGCAGCACAGTGTTAGGGAAATCCGTGCGCAACTGTACAAAATCTGACTTGATGTCTGCGATCAGGTCCCTGACTGGTCGGACCCTCAGATCATCCCCCCCTGCATGTAGCACTAAAACATCAGGTGGTCCATCCAACATCGCGTACCTCTCCACCTCCTAAACAGGGCACATAAGCCTCCCTCCTTGAAATACCCAATTGCCGGCCATTCGGTCTTACATCTCCTCTCCTGGCCCCCCAACAAACATAGGAGAGACCGAGGATCCAGACGAGGCGTACGGAACCTCCATCTGAAACGAAAAGATGACAACATAAAGGTGGCATCACCCCGAACAACATACTTTTAAAACCACCACATCACAGCATGCGAATCCATCCTACCCGCATGCACCCTTTTTTTTTTTTTCTTTATTCTACCGCCAGTTGAGGCCTTATGTAGGTACGGAATCTCCTCGATTCCCACCTCCCAATCCTTCGCACAGCCGCCTCATCCAACCCACATCTGGCAGCTTCAGTAGCTGCCCCGATGCAGAAGGAATGTGAAGCGTATTCCGCCCCATCCAACCCAGCCCTTGTCAGACATTTCCTGAATACTGATATGAACTGGAACTTTGACAAATAGGACCCATCCTCATGCATCAGGAGTGGCCCTTCCCCAGCTGTTCTAACCTTCATAAATTCACTCACCGCTTCCACCGGGCATACCTTGGACCCCGGCAATGCGAACAGCGACACATCCACCCCTTTACCCCGCTGATCCGTTTTAGACATACGCAGCCGTAAACACACCCTGTCCACGTCAACCCGCACGTCTTGCTCCAACAGTTCCCCCGCCAAACGCCTTGATGGGCTCACTAATTCCTCTATACGAAATGCCCCGTAAAATTCCAGTAAAAGGCAAAATTCTCATAACTCGATGTGCACACTGAACTCAACATCCCTGGACCTTAGATTCTCAAAAGTGACAGGCCGCCTCGCATCTTTTTTCTTGTGCCCTTTACAATAACCTTTTATTGCCTGCCTCACCCAAAAAATCTTTTGTCCAATCTCCCCCCCCCCCAGTAATTTAAAAAAGAATGACAGGCCCGCCATCTTCCGCTCGATGGAAGAGACAGATCCCCCTCCTTCCATGTTCCTAGACATGAATACAGCACCAACAACCTTACCTCCGACCCCTCTGTTCCAACCCCTGCTTCCTGCACCAGAAACAACCATTCTTTCCATACCTTTGCGTAAGCTGCCCATGTGGCCTCACTTACTGACTGCCGGATCCATCCCGCGGCGACTCCAAGATCCAACCCGGGCAAGGAACTCCTTCCTTCTCTGCACCCAGAGCCAGCTCTCTGAACTTGTCCCACTGAGATTGAGACAAGAAGTCAGCCAGCGAGTTGTCAACGCCTGGGATATGCACCGCATAGATAAAAATGTTCAATCGCAAGCACCTTAACACCAACTGGTGCAAAAGCCTTATGACCGGTTGTGATGATGCTGACATGCGATTGACCACTTGACCAACGCCCATATTGTCACAATTCAGTCTCAATTTCAGGTTCTGGCATGCCTCCCCCCACAGCTCCATAGCCAGCACCACTGGAAAAAGTTCCAATAGCACCAGGTTCCGAAGGAACCCTGCTTCCACCCAAGACTGTGGCCAAGGCCGAGATTGGGGCCCTGGGGAGAAGCGCGCCTCCTCCTTCCACTTATAGTCACCCCCCCTAACTAAACTTCTCTCTTACCCTCCCCTCTCTACACTCCCATTACATCCTTTCCAACTTAACCCCCTATGTGTCTCCCTTAGACACACTGTCTTGCCCGGCCCTACACTATCACTCCTTTCTGTCTCTTCCGTTCCGGGCCACACTATCAGATTGCAACTAATGTGTATAGGCTGTATCTACCTCACTGATAGCAACAAACTATTTCCAACATACACGTTCCTGTAGAGATGGCTGTGTATGTAAGTGGGTGCTGCTGCGACCACCGATCGAAACCATAGGTAATCCGAGCGAAAAAAACGTCACCAGCACACGATGGATTTCCAGAATGGGACCAAAACTTTATTCAGTAATCACATGACCAGTGTAGATAAGATGTCCACCTTCATAAGTATGCCACCATTACCATACTCCAAAAACCTGTCCCACTTATCATTACCTATTTATTAACGAGACCACACTTGAACTGGAGTATAACTGGCCATAGCAGTCTTTTTATTCGCAAATATTAAAAATATTTAAACATTTTAACCATAACAGAAACTTCCATAATCTCAGTTGCTCCCCCCCGGTGGTCTTTGACGGCACTCCCCAACGTAACTCCATTCCACTTCCACACTGCGGGCTATTTCATATTAGGCCTCCAGCCATGTCACAACAGCCCAGAGACAAACCCATTCTCGCAGTGCCACCATTACCATCATCCAGTTAACCCGTGTTAACTGAATACACCGTGGGCCCATACCACCGATGGGCCCTCCACACTTACATCTCATAGGTTACTTGCCACCATCAAAGACCACCACCGCTAACAAGGGTGACCCCTTACCCTTGGGAGCCCCTCCACACTCTCAAAGCCCGCTGTATCCCATCCTGCAGTCCCTGGGACCAAAAATCAATGCCCACCGCTGACAGGTGAACCCCATCCCTTCTGAGATACAGCCCAACGTCCCTCTCCAATTTTCTATGGCGGATCACCAAGCCCCCATTCTGAACCACGAAACAGCCCACCATCTTATTAACCTTAATGCAGGCCTTATTTAGTTTATCCACCGACCTTGCCAACCGCCAAGTCGTCCTGGCTACAATGTCCGACCAAACGATCAACATGTCAGGGAAGGTCGTCTGCATCTGAAGGAAATCAAATTTAATGTCCTTAATAAGCACCCTAATGGCACGACCCCCCAAATCATTCCCCCCAACGTGGAAAACCAAAACGTCCGGAGGCCTTTCCAGCCATGCAAAGCGATGCACCTCTGGCACAACCGTACTCCACAACATGCCCGGGTGGCCTAACCAACATATACACGCCTCCCCCCTGGGAATCCCCAGCTGCCTGCCATTAGGCCTAATGTCTGCTCGCCTGGCCACCCAAAACACATAGGAGTGGCCCAATAACCAGACGAGGCACATCTGGCTTCCACCTGCAAGAATAGAAGAAAACCACAAGATAACCATGATACCACTACACCCAATACTCACCCAAGTCGAAAACTTGAATACATGTCGAACGGCTAACAAACCACCCCCTTTCATGTCCTACCCCATGCGGATCGGATGTAAGTTCGGAATCTCCCCGATTTCCAGCGACCAATCCGTTTTACAGCTGCCTCGTCCAACCCACATCGTGCGACCTCTGTCGCCGTGCCAATGCAGAAGGAGTGCGAAGGATACTGTGAGCTATCCAAACCCGCTGCTGTCAGGCATTTTTTTTAAATGGCCACAAGCGGGAATTTAGACAATGGGGCTCCATCCCTGTGCACCAGAAAAATCCCATCCAAGCTCCCAAAAATTCCCTCACCGACACCACCGCATACCACTGGTAATGAATAAAGCCGTACTTTTACCCCTTTGTCACCCTGGTCTGTCTTGGACCGGTGTAACAATACCTCAATGCATGCCCCTTTGAAATCCACGTCCTGAACCTGTAAACCCCCCAGGAACCTTTTTGGAAGGGCTAACCAGCTCGCTAATTCTGAAGGCTCCAAAAAAAGCTAGCGAAAAAGCCGCTCTCAACAAATACCCTTCATGTGCCGAAGAGCACACCCCACCCAACTGAACAAACAGTGACCGCAGGTTGTCAAAGGGCACCGGCCTCCTGGAATCCCTCCGTTTATGTTGAGGACGATAAACCTTCATGGCCTGTCGTATGCAGAAATCCTTCGTGAAATCTGCCCCACCCTACAATTTAAACAAGAAGGAGAGCCCCACTAGCTTGCGGTCCATGACGGACACTGACACCCCTCGTTCCAAATTCCTGGAGACAAAATAATAAACCAGCAACCTTACCTCCATGGCGTCCTGCTCCACTCCAGCCTGCCTGACCAGCACCTACCATTCCTGCCATACCTTCTCGTAACCAGCCCACATGGACATACTCACTGACCTCTTTATCCAACCTGTGAGGACACCAAGACGATCTCCCACAGCCATTGTGGACACAGCACCCCTTGTCGGTCCACCGCCGGAGCCAGCTCTCGGAACTTGTCCCACTGAAAGCGAGATAAGGCATCAGCCAAAGTGTTATCCACCCCCTGGAGATGCATTGCATACAGAAAAATGTTCAACTGTAGGCAGTGCAGCCCCAGGTGGCGTAACAGCCGTATTACCGGCTGTAACGACGCTGAGACCCGGTTAATGACTTGAACCACTCCCAGGTCGTCACAGTTTAACCTCACCTTTAAATTCCTGAAAGACTCGCCCCATACTTCCACGGCCAGAACCACTGGAAACAGCTCCAGAAGCACCAGATTTTTTTGTCACCCGGTGTCCACCCACACCACAGGCCAAGGAGCGGCACTCCTGATAGAAAGCCCCGTAACCTGTTGCCCCTGCAGCATCAGTAAAGAGCTCCAAGTCCCAGTTACTCACCGGGCCGGACATCCAGACTGATCTGCCATTGTAGTCCATCAAGAAGGTATCCCTCACCCTCAAATCTTCGCGATGCTCCCTAGTAATCCGAATTAAATGAGCAGTGTACCGGACCCCGCGGTTGCTGCCGACAGCTGTCGGCAAAACACCCTGCCCATGGGAATAATGCAGCATGCAAAGTTCAACTTTCCTAATAAAGATTGCAGCTGCCTCAGCTGAATCTTCCATAGCCCTAAAATCCATTGAATCTCGAACCTCAGTGCACCCAACGTCCCCTCCGGTAATCGACATTCCATAGCTTCCGAGTCAATGACAATGCCCAAAAAGCTAAGAGCGGTGGTCGGGCCCTGTGTCTTGTCCTCTGCCAATGGGATCCCGAATGCGTCCGCCATGTGTTGCAGTGTGGATAACAACACTGCGCACACGGTAGATGATCGCGAACCCACCCAAAGAAAGTCATCCAGGTAATGAATTATGGAATTCAGCCCAGAAACGTCCCTAACAACCCATTCTACAAAGGAGCTGAATGTTTGGAACAATGCACACGAAAAGGAGTCAGGGTCGATCGCATCGTTGACCGATCCCCCTTTTGGAAAAGACAGGTGGTGTATGAGCCTAAACGTGTTCGGCTCCTTTTTGGGAACCACTCACAAAGGGGAAATCACCCACTCTTCCATAGGCCGATCGCTGAAAGGCCCTGCCTTCCTTACCCCAATTTTTCCCTCACTATCCCAGGGTGGAGCAAAGCCGAACGCAAATTCTTAGCTACCGGCGGGATGGCCGATAAAGAGCAAGGGATATGGAAACCCTCTGAAAATCCCTCCCTCAACAGCCTAGCGGCCTCCCGATCAAGATACCTATTTAGAAAGATTTGCATCCTTTCCACCCTCATCGGTGTCGTCTCTTTTGTTGCTAAAATCCCCGGCCCGACCCTTACCTTTCTTGAAACAGCGTGAGACGGGATGAGATCCCCCACAGCTGGAGCACTCATGTTTAAAACGACATGCTCCCCCGAACTTGCAGGTTCCCTCATTGTACTGCCAGCAGACACCCCATTTTTTGGAGGCTGGCTGTCCAGGGGGCGTAGCACCCCTGGCCCCCCCTGTAAAAAAATGATTCGGGGCCCTCGCCGACGACATCAGCTTCATCCAGAGGCTAATGTCCTTGTGATCCCATCTTAGGGACGGAGGGACGGCCCTGCGTTGTCTGAACTGCTCGTCATACTGCAGCCATGCCGAACCTGCGTAGAATCTGTACGCTTTCCCCACCGGGTCCATGTAACAGAAAAGCGCCGAACAAGGGTTCTTTTCGCCTATCACGCTTGCCATAATGGCAAACGCCTGCAGCCAATTTGTGAACGTGCGCGGGATCAAACGGTATCTTCGTTTTTCCTCATCCTCCTTCTTGCTATCGTCTGGTTTAACCCTGTCCAAATTAAACTTCTCCAGGGGCAATAGCGAAAATATATCCACATACTCACCCTTCACTATCTTGTCTGTGACCTCCTGCTTCAGGTGAGAGCCTAGTGGGCGTTGGCTCTGCCCCCCGGTTGTTCCACCTGAGTGTCATGTGCACTGGCCCCTGCTGGCGTGTCCCCACAGACAGCACAATCTTGCCCTCGCAGCCCAGTGGTGCGAAGTGCCAGTGTGAGGCCACTGGCCGAGGCCGCAGAGGGCCCGGCGGCCGTGGTAGTTTGTCTCCCTAGCTGGGACCTCCCCCTGGCTGTGACATCCAGCAAGGGGGTGTCTGTTTGTCTCTGCTGACCCCGCCGCGCGGGCGGGGGTGATGTGCTAGTCCACAGAGCTTTGCCGGTGACGAGGATTCCGCCCCTAGTCTGGGGGGCTCCTTTTGTGGAGCAAAGCTCTGGGGGGGGCTCCTGGAGAAAAACGCTCTGGGGACCGTGACCTCTGAGAACGCGGGAGGTCCTCCCCCCTGCTACCGACCCTGATGCCTGCTCAGAAAGGAAGGGGGCCAATTGGCTCTGCAGCCATTCAAGGCTCTTGGAGGCAGCAGCCGCCTGCAGCTGGGCCAAAAGCCTATCGATATCTGCCATTGCTGATCTGGGAGAGGAGCTGCAAACTGTTCCTCTGACAAGATCCCCTGCAGTGTTGCCTGTGTCACCCCCCTTGCTCCTTAAATGAACTAAACCCCACCTATTCCACTTTCTCCTACAATCATTAAACCCCCACATTTTCTCTATTTTGTTAACCCATGCTTTTCCCTTATCACCTTGTCATGCCGGCCCTCTGCTAGTCGTTTTCATTCCTTCGCTCCAGGCCTCTCTATGAGCAATTTCAACCTCTAAGATAAGTTCCCACTGATACCAATGATCTTTTTAGGTATACTGTAAATGGGGGGATTCTTACCAATGACCCCCAATGTAAGGAGCATTCTTCCCAGTCACCCCCAATGTAAGGAACATTCTTCCTAGGAGTCAGGAGTACAAAGACAAGTGTGTCTTGCATACAGTCAAGCATGGTGGTGGGAGTGTCATGGTCTGGGGCTGCAATGGGGTGCCGGCACTGGGGAGCTACAGTTCATTGAGGGAACCATGAATGCCAACATGTACTGTGACATACTGAAGCAGAGCATGATCCCCTCCCTTCAGAGACTGGGCCACAGGGCAGTATTCCCACAAGATAACAACCCCAAACACACCTCCAAGATGACCACTGCCTTACTAAAGAAGCTGAGGGTAAAAGTGATGGACTGGCCAAGCATGTCTCCAGACCTAAACCCTATTGGGCATCTGTGGGGCATCCTCAAATGAAAAGCGGAGGAGTGCAAAGTCTCTAACATCCACCAGCTCCGTGATGTCATCATGGAGCAATGGAAGAGGACTCCAGTGGCAACCTGTGAAGCTCTGGTGAACTCCATGCCCAAGAGGGTTAAGGCAGTGCTGGAAAATAATGATGGCCACACAAAATATTGACACTTTTGGCCCAATTTGGACATTTTCACTTAGGGGTGTACTCACTTTTGTTGCCAGCGGTTTAAACATTACTGGCTGTGTGTTGAGTTATTTTGAGGGGACAGAAAATTTACACTGTTATACAAGCTGTACACTCACTACTTTACATTGTAGCAAAATGTCATTTTTTCAGTGTTGTCCCATGAAAAGATATAATAAAATATTTACAAAAATGCGAGGGGTGTACACACTTTTGTGAGATACTGTATGCAAGTCCCTGACCATCTCTTGTAGATTGCCTGTAGTCTTTGACCATCTCCTGTTGTATGTCATAGTCCCTGACCATATCTCGTGGCACTCCTGTAGTCTCTGAACATCTCCTGTAGTCTATTTGCAGCCTCTAAGTACTTTCTCTAGGACGGAGTTCGGAAACCCATTGATCGCGATTCTACCTGTCGATCCCTACCAGGTGACTGGTAGATTGCGACCTCAGCTTGCTGACCATTACTCATATGGAAACCGTGGGCAGAGAGGGCAGGCAGCGCATCAGTCACTGTTTCTTCTATAGTTCTGTCTGCAGTATCAGATGGAGTGATTTTAACTGAACTCCACCCCTCTGTAACCCTGCCTTAGTAGAGAGGCGGAGTGCAGTGCTGCAAAAACTTGTGTGTGGCTGAACTGGCTGGGGAGTGGGCGTGGAGCTGTGGGCGGACTTACCATCCCCCGTGGATGCCAGTTTGACGAGTTTCAAGGCGGATTGAGCTACTTCAGAGGGCAGAGGGCAGTTCTCTGTTCTGAAAACTGTCTGCAGGTTATTGTATAGAGGGGGGAAAACACACTACATGGGATATGTGAGAGGGGCTCCTTTCTGTCCTCATCCCGGGGGGTCCCTTTCTTCCTCTTTCCGGAGCTTCCTCTCTGCCCTCATCCTGGGGGCCCCTCTTTGTTCTCGCCCCAGGGGTCCCTCTTTGTTCTCACCCCAGGGGTCCCTCTTTGTTCTCACCCCAGGGGTCCCTCTCTGTCCTCGTCCCGGGGGTCCTTCTCTGTCCTTGTCCCCGGAGGTCCCTCTCTGTCCTTATTCCAGGGATTCCTCTCTTCCCTCATCCTGAGGGTTCCTCTCTGCCCTGATCTCAGGGTTCCTCTAAAATGCAACTATGATAGGTGGCTCAGGACAGTAAGAGTTTGTTGCGGTTTAGGGGGTAAAACCCCATAGTTGAGTCCTGTTTTTCATAACCCAACCGCACAACCTTTAGCTGCAGTGGCTAGGGATGTACACATGTCAGGGTCACAGCAGGAATTGTACACCCCGTCACTCTAGGCAAGGGAGTAGAACCTATTAAACGTGATCTATTCAAGTAAATGGGGTCCCTCTGAAAGCACCATGCAAGCACCCTGCAACCTTGTGAAGTACAGAGTTAAAGCAGGCAGTATGAAGGAGTTCTATTGCCTCCCCACCACCTGCTTTAACCCCTTGGCCTCCACATCAGCAAGCTGCAACTGCTTGCATTGCACACAGTTGTAGGGCATTTGCACAGGCCCCATTCACTTGAACCGCCCACCGAAAGCGTCAGGGGGTATAATCCCTAAGGGTGCCGTCACCAAATGCAACTAAGGGCTCATTCAGAAGTGCAGAAGGCAATGCTGCTCCTCTGAAAAGTGATCCGAGTTGCCTCCTCACTGCCTGGTTTAAACCAATAATTGCAGTGAAATGCATGTGATTGAGGCAAGGTAATACAGCAATTATAGGTTTAAATCAGGTGGTTAGGAGGCGACACTGTGCCCTGATGATCTTTGACTTCTTTCATGTTGTTCAGCAGTGGTTGGTGTTTTTTTTGGGGGGGGACGGCAAACATCCAACCCTCCCTGGGTGGCTGGCGCCCCCCCCCCTATCTCCGCTGTCTGTTGGTCGGTCTGGCACTTACCCCATCTAGGTGGTGGGTGGTGGCTCCGGTGTTCTCTCCTCTAGCGGCTTCCTCCACGGCTTCCGCCGTACGTCCCCCCTCTCCTCCTCCTAGGCACCAGGGGTCCAATAGGATCGCCTGACATTTTGGCCAATCGGGAAACGGTCTCACGACCTGCCTACCTGTGCTCTAGGATAAAATTTATTGCATATTATGTGTGACCTATTGGAGAATGCAGGGGTCACACTGGAGTTCCCCTATATAAAGTAAGTTGACCACTGCTGGTGTAGACCCCCTGCTTAAAGGGGTTGTAAACCCTTGTGTCTTTTCACCTTGCATCCTATGCATTAAGGTGAAAAAACTTCTTCTAGTGACTGCCCCCCCCCCCCCCGTTTTATTCACCTGAGCCCTGAAATTCCCCATGGCGGAGACACACTCTTCCTCAGGGGAGATGTGGGCATGCTCAGTGCAGTCATTCTAAAGAACAAAGAAGATTACAACAATACTAAGCAAGTAGTACCTACAAGCAGTGTTCATTAGGGTTTTTTATGCTGATTTACATGGGACAAAGTTGTCGTGGGAGAGTTTACAACCACTTTAAAGGGGTTGTAAACCCTTGTGTTTTTGCACCTCAATGCATCCTATGCATTAAGATGAAAAAACTTCTTCTAGTGACCGGTCCTCCCAGCCCCCCCCTCGTTTTACTCACCTGAGCCCTGGAATTTCCCACGGCGGAGACACGCTCTTCCTCTGCCCGGGGTTCTCGGCTCTTGATTGGATAGATTGATAGCAGCGCAGCCATTGGCTCCCGCTGCTGTCAATCAAATCCAATGACGCGAGTGCCAGGGGACGAGTCCTACATTTGGCGTCTATGGACACCGAATGCTGGACTCGAGAGCGTGCCCGCAAGGTAACCTCCTGGGAGAGCGCTTCTCCTAAGGGGTTATACGATGCGGAGAGCCTCCGAGGGGCCCCAGAAGTCGAGGATCAGGGCCACTCTGTGCAAAACAAACTGCACAGTGGAGGTTAGTATGATATATTTGTTTTTTTTTTTTAATTAAAAAATGTAGCTTTACAATCACTTTAACCAAAATGTTCCCCACCTTCTCCTCTCCATAAATTGATCCCACACAGAACCCCTCACATCGGGTCCAATAAACTCTTCCAAAAATCTCCTTCTGATTATCACTCCATCTTGGTATTCTGATGACAATATATAGAAATGACTTTACCCCAGAGATCCCAGTACATGTCACTGGATTTGTTTATTAGTCATTCCTTCCTAAAGACAATCATTGTGTTCGTTGTGCTTCTATCATTATCATTTCATAAAAGGCCTAGAGACAGAACAATGCAACACTAAAATCTCATATAAAAGTTTATAATTTCAAATATAATTTACAAGTTTTTGAATCTGCAGCTTTCATTAAAATAATCCCTGGTGATCCTGCCATGAAGGTCATTGTTCAGGCACTTCCTGTTATATGGTGACCACCCCCCCCCCCCCCCCATTTACCATTTCTTCACTGAATTAGACCTATAGCTCCCCAGTCAGCAAAGCTCATGTTTTATAGAGAACTCTAGCTCTGACCCAAAAGAGGGTCTAAATAAAGCCATCTATAAAACTTTGCACACTTTTTGTTTTGTTGCACCTGGCATATACTGTACTGTATATTGCAGATTTAAGCTGAAAGTTCAGTTTTAATTATAGTACGAATGTGGATATTAGCAGAAGTCCACTATTTCACTGCCATCTTCAACTCGGTGATCTTCATGGAGTAATAATCTCCTCGCCATGTTTGCCAGGTCATGCCAGTAGCATACTGGTCGGTGGGGCCTCCCAGATATAAACCGTTTGGGTTGGCACCATGGCAGTTTCTGTACCAGGATCCTCCTTTGAATTTAATGGCGCAGTTTCCAGAAATCAGATCTCTGTCGTGATCGTAGGTGGTGAAGCCCATGCCATGTTGGGTCACTAACGAATTTCCTGTTAGAATATGTATTACAGTTACATCGAATAGTTGTATAAATGTGACGGTTTGAAGAAAAACAAACACAAATAAATCATTTGTAGGATCCAGTAACAAAAATGAGAGTGTTTCTAGGCAGATTGCATTTGGATACAGACCACTGTAGGTAACACCCACAAGGCTATGCTATATATCAACCCATTCCATCTACCCACCTAACTATCCACACATTCATCTTTTCACTAATGTGCCTAACCATCCTTCTACCCATGAACCCACCTAACTATGCATAGATCCATTCATCCACCAGCCAGAATACCCATCTATGTTCCTGCCAGCCCACCTACCCATCCATTCACCCACCAACCAACCCAACCATTCACTCCCTTCCACAGTTAGGGGGTGTCAGCGGAGAGTGTAGATGAGTTCAAAAAACTTAAATAGGGATATGTATCCATCTATCCCTTTACCCTTCCAACAAATGTAATCCTTTGCCTTTGCCCGCTATCTGGCTGTAGTTCCTTAATCCTTACCAATAGGTTTGCATAGATTCCCTTCTTGAAATCCAACCATATACAGTCTGTAGTCGTCTCTCTCATTAGAGACGGAGAAATTATTGTAGTACACAAAACGAGAGTCATTGTCAAAATCTGTGAGGTCGACGCGCAGGCGGTAATTCCTCTGAGAGGTGATGCGGTGGATGTTCTCCAGACCTGCTCCAGAAAAAAGATGGAGGTTATTTAAAAAAAAAAAATATATATATACAGTATTACATATGTATGCATTTTTGCAGACAAGGTCTGTGCTCCTGGTGTGTTTCTGTACCTTTAAGAATAAAGGGGTTGTCTCCAGGTGAGCCTGCATTTAGTTTGTACACTGTTCATACATGCCCCATGGCTGGGGACTGGTTTTGAGTTATTGTTTGCACTCTACAGGGGTGCCTTGGTGAGGAATTGTGGCTTCAATGTGTATTTGTAAATGTATGCAACAAAAGCCTCTGTTTTAAACTGAGTAGTTGAAACTGGTTGGGGTTGTTTGCTGGCTAGCTTGAAAATGTGCTGGGGACCCCCTTCATATTGATATATAATATATATTGTCAAAAGTATTGGGACACCTGCCTTTACACACACATGAACTTTAATGGCATCCCAGTCTTATGCCCCGTACACACGGTCAGACTTTGTTCGGACATTCCGACAACAAAATCCTAGGATTTTTTCCGACGGATGTTGGCTCAAACTTGTCTTGCATACACACGGTCACACAAAGTTGTTGGAAAATCCGATCATTCTGAACGCGGTGACGTAAAACACGTACGTCGGGACTATAAACGGGGCAGTGGCCAATAGCTTTCATCTCTTTATTTATTATGAGCATGCGTGGCACTTTGTCCGTCGGATTTGTGTACACACGATCGGAATTTTGTTGTCGGAAAATTTTATATCCTGCTCTCAAACTTTGTGTGTCGGAAAATGTGTGATGGAGCCTACACACGGTCGGAATTTCCGACAACAAGGTCCTATCACACATTTTCCCTCGGAAAATCCAACCGTGTGTACGGGGCACTAGTCTGTAGGGTTCAATATTGAGTTGGCCCACCCTTTGCAGCTTTAACAGCTTCAGCTCTTCCCGGAAGGCTGTCCACAAGGTTTAGGAGTGTATCTATGGGAATGTTTGACCATTCTTCCAGAAGCCCATTTGTGAGGTCAGGCACTGATATGGATTTAAAGGCCTGGCTCGCAGTCTGCGCTCTAATTCATCCCAAAGGTGTTCTATCGGGTTGAGGTCAGATCTCTGTGCAGGCCAGTCAAGTTCCTCCACCCCAAACTCACTCATCCCTGTCTTTATGGACCTTGCCTTGTGGTCGGAGGTCGGAGACAAAACTTGCAATAGTGGTGAACCTTATCAGGAGTGGCCGGCCTTCCAAAATTACTCTAAGAGCACATTGAAGATTCGTCAAGGACGTGCTAAAAGAACCCGGAAGAACATCTAAAGAACTGCAGGCCTCACTTGCCTCAGTGAAGGTCAGTGTTCATGATTCAACAATAAGAAAAAGACTGGGCGAAAATGGCATCCATGGGAGAGTTCCAAGGCGAAAGCCACTGCTGACCAAAAAGAACACAAAGGCTCATCTCACGTTTGACAAAAAGAATCTTGATTATCCAAAAGACTTCTAGGCAAATATTCTGTGGACTGATGAATCAAAAAGTGAACTTTCTGGAAGGTGTGCGTCCCGTTACACCTGGTGTAAAACTAACACAGCATTTCATAACAAGAACATCATACCAACAGTCAGACATGGTGGTGGTATTTGTGATGGTCTGGGGCTGCTTAGCAGCTTCAGGACCTGGATGACTTGCCTTAATCGATAGAACCATGAATTCTGCGCTCTACCAGAAAATCCTGAAGGAGAACGTCCAGCCATCAGTTTCTGATCTCAAGCTCGTGTGTGGTTGGGTTATGCAGCAGGACAATGATCCGAAACACAACAGCAAGTCCAAACCAAAATTAAGGTGGTGGTGGAGTGTGGACAGCTCCTTTCCCTTAAAATCATCATTTAAAAACTGCCTTTAGGATTTACTCTGGTTTTCTTTGTGTAATATTTAAATGTGTTTCATGATCTGAATCATTTAAGTGTGACAAATAATAAAAAAAAATAAAAATAAAAAAATCATGGGGCAAATACTTATTTACAGCACTGTAATACACCTATAGCCAGAACACAATAGCGGCAGACATTAAAATAAAATCAGCAGAGTGAATAACGATCTTCAGGAAGATGTCAAATAAAAGCATTACCCAACCAATACTCTGAATCAGCTCGTCCAAATCCGACCTTGTAGTCTTGCCAACCTCGATAAAAATTCTCCCTCCCATCAAACCTTTTCTGAAATACCTGGAGAAGAGGCATTGAAGAGGCATTGAATTACTGGATCATGGTGATGGGGCAATGTGCTCAGATCCAAAACCGTTTCCTGTGTTTCATAATCCAAATATTAAAGCCCATCTTCGAGCAAACATTAACCGCCCTCCCACCCCTCTCCAACCCATTCTGTATGTATGTTTTTTTTTTACCTTGTAAAGCGGGATATACTCACATACCTCTGCCATCTGGGTCCCACACTGGTTCTGTTCCCTGGCATGGGGAATTGCTAAATCCAGCACTGTAGATGTGCTCTGCTCTGGCTGGTCCCCATTATTTCCTCTCATTGATGGTACTGCTGCAGACTCCTCCACAGGATCCTGAGAGGACCCCACCACTGGACAGCCAATAGGAAGAGGAAAAATAGCTTTGGACCTGTAGGGTTATCTCAGTGGTATTGAGGTTGATGTAAATAATCTGGTTCCCGGGAAGGCAGCCCTACACCCTAAAGGATCTCCATGGTCACCTTGGCTTGTAGTGTCATGGTATCAAGATGGAAATTGCAGTGCAACACCACTGTTTAAAGGGCCAGATATAACATTATTAAGTCAGAGGAACATTCCAAAGAGTAGCCAACATGTTTCAGGGGTCCAAATACCTTCCCTTCATCAGACATAGAGGAACATCTCCATACACAATCCCCTCCCCAGGGTCATAATTGGAACCAAACACCCAATAGCCAGTAGAATTCAATATATAAAAATAAATGTCAAGTAACATTGGTATGGTAAAATGGTATGTTTTATTATTCAGATTCCCACATTTGTCTGAGGTTCTTGTACAGTATATTGATTGTCAATTTAATGTTATCAGCAGTGGCGGTGCGTCCATTAGGGGCACGCGGGCGCCGCCCCCTCTATCCAGCCATCCCTCTATATCAGTGATGGTGAACCTTGGCACCCCAGATATTTTGGAACTACATTTCCCATGATGCTCAACTACACTGCAGAGTGCATGAGCATCATGGGAAATGTAGTTCCAAAACATCTGGGGTGCCAAGGTTTGCCATCACTGCTCTATATGAATAATGGATAGATTCATGCAATGCATGAATCTATCCATGGCCGTCACCCCCTATTCAGGCGTCCGACCCCTTTTCAGAAGCCGGGCGTAGCGTTGCCACCTCATCCCTTTAAAACCGAACACATATGAATTACACAAGTTCTGAGGCTAATTTAATGCAGATAAGGGCACCAAGTGAGTTTAATTACCTCCTTAATCAGCCACAGAACCTGTGTAATTTATATGTGTTCAAGTTTAAAGGAATGAGGTGGCAACCCTAGCCAGGCGCCTGAATTACAGTGGTGGGGGTGTATTTTTGAAGCACCTGGTTAGAGCCATAGGCTGTAATAGTAGACTTGTGCACAACGGAAAATTTTGTTTAGTTTCGTTTTGTTTTCATTCGTAAAATACATAATTTCGTTCTGTTATATTCGTTATGCATCGTTAATTCGTTTTCTGATAATTTGTTATTTCTATAGAGTGTCGATATTCGTTATGCTGAATCTCGAATCATGTCAAATTTATTTGTTATATCTGCTATAATTTCTTTCGTATAAGTTGAAATTTGATATTTATGTATGTATATATATATATTCGTGATAATGATTCTGAGTTTGGAAAGACGTTTGGAAATTTCGATTCGTTACGAAACTATTTGCACATGTCTATCTAATAGGCTTCAAAAAAGGTGAACTGCGAGCGCAGAGCATTGCGCTCGTAGTTCACCCAGGTGTGTTAGAACATCGAATTAATATTCGCCGTTCTAACACTGAAGCGTCTCTCAGCCAATCAGGAAGCGCGGGTGTGTTACCCGTCACCTCATTGGCTGAAACGACAGGCGCTGTGATTGGACGCCTGTCAGGAGGAGGGGAGGAGGCGCATGGAGGACACAGCTCGCCGCCGTTACCCGCTGCCCCACCGAGATAGGGTAAGTGCCGGGCAGACGGCGAGCGGGCGGGGGGGGTCACAGTGTTAACTTTTGACGGGCACAGTGGCGGCATTTGATGGGCAAAGTGGCAGCATTTGATGGGCACAGTGGCTGTGTTTGATGGGCACAATGGCAGCATTTGATGGGCAAAGTGGCAGCATTTGATGGGCACAGTGGCTGCAATTGATGGGCACAGTGGCTGCGTTTGATGCACACAGTGAGGTTGCAATTGATGGGTTTTTTTTTTTCCTGAATTTTTCAGTTTGTTTGGTTAGCAGACATTATTTTTTATACATCCAATACTGTAGGCTATTGGGTATTTGATTTTAATTATGGCCTTGAGAAGGGGGTATTGTATTGATATTGTATTGATACAGAGATGTTATTATGTTTCTTTTAGCCCTGATGAAGGGGGCATTTTTGGACCGCCGAAATGCGTTTGTTATACTTTGGATGCTCTCCTTGACTTTCACTGGAATAAATTGTATATAGACCTTTGAATAGTGGTGTGGTGCTTTAATTTGCATTTTGTTACCTTACACTACTAGCCAATAGGAAGTGTCCACACCTGGAGAAGGATATTGCCTCCTGTACACAGAAGAGAAGAGAAGACTTGGGACCAGAGAAGCTTTAGATGAGTAAAGAAGACATATTTAAGGGAGAAAAGCCCAGATATCAGCTTTAATCAATGGAGGTATTAGGACTAACAACAAACATACAATGAAACAGGTGGACCGTACTAATTAAACTGTATAAATGGTTGCATTTAGAACTAGGGTGAGGATAAAATTTGTAGTTTGGTTTATGGATATAGCCAGTTGAGATCTTCTTCAAATATCTTTAGGTTACCATTCATCTGTATATAGAGTAGGTAAAGGTTAAACCTCTCAGATTAATTTCTGCTGTCTGTGTCCTGCTGAGAAGGTTTCTCTTCACCGCCTGTATTAGAGACCCAACGGGAACTAAAAGTAAATTCCAACCTTGACAGCTATGATCAGAGTATTTGCCCCCATTGGGAGATTTCCCCTCTCCTCCCGATCTCTGGATAACCCTACATTTTAGGATTTCCATGTTTGTCTTGGTATTGGTGGCCACCGGGACAAGCAGAGAGGAGGAATCCCTATAGAGGAGACACAGACAGTTATAAAAACCTGACAGGCCTGACCTTTCCTTATCTAAAATCTAAAAACCAAAAAAAGTTTTGATTATAGAAAAACTTTAATCCTATACTAATCAGACACTTGGACCAAATATCCAAATCTTGATACATAACTATACTAAAGGTTTTTTTTTTTTATTATTATTACATTTTACCCTCTATACTCTAAACTTGGTGTTATAACATAAGTTGAGGGCTAAAAACAAGTTTGAGGTTTCAATACATTTCTGAATTGTTAGATAACGAATATTTTGCTGCAGCTTGAGTTTGGTTAGCAGTAGGTTTAGGGTTATAGATAGGATATGGGTGACTAGGAGTTTAGAGATTTCAGCTGCAGGTTTGATACATAGTGATGAAGAAAAGTATAACCTATAATGAAAATCTTATGGAGGATTAGTAAAGGTGCACAATAGATCTCCACACCACTAAGGGTCTACTCCCATAACTTACTGTCCATGGTCCGTTTCGAGTGGTCATGTCGCAGTACACCTGGACTGGAGCTGAATAATGTCCATTGGGGAATATCCGATACACGCCATTCGAGGTAAACTTACTGTCATATACATCCTTGCAGTCAAGAGGGTAGCATGTAGGAGAGGTGATGGCTTGATGACAACTATTAACTGGAAGGACAAAATATACAAAATATAATATCTATTGTTATTGGGCAGGTCTATTGTTGCTGGCAGGGGGTCTACTGTTGCTGGGAAAGATCTACTATTGAGGGAGAGGTCTACTGTTGCTGGCTGCTGGGGGATCTGTTGATGCTGGTGGGATCTATTGTTGCTGGGGTGGTATTTTGTTGCGGAAGGGCCCATTGTTGCTGGGGGGGGAAGGTCTGTTGTTGTGTGGGGGATCTATTGTTGCTGGGAGGCCTACTGTTGCTGGGTCGGGGGTCTATCAAATTCCAGACAAATTACTTATGCCGCGTACACACGATCGGACTTTACGGCATACTTGGTCCGGCGTACCGGATGTCGTCGGACAATTCGATCGTGTGTGGGCTCCAGCGGACTTTGTTTTCTCAAAAGTTTGACGGACTTAGATTTGAAACATGTTTCAAATCTGTCCGACGGACTCAAGTCAAGTCCGGTCGAAAAGTCCGCTCGTCTGTATGCTAGTCCGACGGACAGAAACCCTCGCTAGGGCAGCTATTGGCTACTGGCTATGAACTTCCTTGTTCTAGTCCGGTCGTACGTCATCACGTACAAATCCGTCGGACTTTGGTTGATCGTGTGTAGGCAAGTCCGTTCATTTGGAAAGTCCGTCGTAAAGTCCGGTCGTGTGTACGCGGCATTAGTAGCGCAAAATGATACTTGGTTTTGTATTCTCTAAAAGGGACGATTTTGGGAAGTGGGTAGGGGTTGGAGCCAAGAGACAGTGTTCAGAGGTGGGTAGGGGGCAGATACGAAGGGTGCCTCAGGAGGAGGGAGTTCCTGCACCTATTTTCTGAGAAAAAAAGCCCTGCGTATCGTTAACCAAGTTGATTTGCTTGGATGAGGCTGCTCACATGTACCAGAGTGTCCCCAAAAAAAGGGGGGTCTTGAGAAAAGCTTAACTATGTAAGAAGCAGTAAGGGTGCCACTCCAATGGTCAAAGAGTCCAAAATAGCATTTTATTAGACAATCGGTAGAATAAAAAAGCCAACAGGACATGAGAATTTAGCCATTTACTCTTTACCAGGGCTTAAAGTGATTGTAAAGTCTTGTTTTGTTTTTTTTCTTTAAAAATAACCAACATGTAATACTTACCTCCTCTGTGCAGTTGGATTTGCACAGAGCAGCCCCGATCCTCCTCTTCTCGGGTCCCTCTTCAGTGCTCCTGGCCCATCCCTCCTGTTGAGTGTCCCCCACAGCAAGCAGCTTGATATGGGGGCACCCAAGCCAATCCGCAGCTTTCTGTGTCCATTCAGACATGGAGCTGTGACTTGGCCCCACCCCCCTTTCTCTTCTCATTGGCTGACTGACTTTGATTGACAGCAGTGGGAGCCAATGGCACCGTGCTGCTGTTTCAGCCAATGATGAGAGGAGTCCCGGGCAGCCGAGACACTGCCGCAACATTGCTGGATCTAGATGGGGCTCAGTTAAGTATTATGCCCCCTACACACGGTCGGATTTTCCGATGGAAAATGTCCGATCGGAGCGTGTTGTCGGAAATTCTGACCTTGTGTGGGCGCCATCGGACATTTTCCATCGGATTTTCCGACACACAAAGTTGGAGAGCAGGAGATAAAATTTTCCGACAACAAAATCCGTTGTCGGAAATTCCGATCGTTTGTACACAAATCCGACGGACAAAGTGCCACGCATGCTCAGAATAAAGAAAGAGATGAAAGCTATTGGCTACTGCCCAGTTTATAGTCCCGACGTACGTGTTTTACGTCACCGCGTTCAGAATGATCGGATTTTCCGACAACTTTGTGTGACCGTGTGTATGCAAGACAAGTTTGAGCCAACATGTCGGAAAAAATCCATGGATTTTGTTGTCGGAATGTCCGATCAATGTCCGACAGTGTGTACGGGGCATTAGGGGGACTGAGGGGGGGCAGCTGCACACAGAAGATTTTTTATCTTAATGTATAGAATGTATTAGGATGAAAAACCTTCTGCCTTTACAATTACTTTAAGTACTTAATAACCTTAGAAGATCTTGCTGGACTCAAATGGATTGTAATACAGTGGAACCTCGGTTTACGAATAACGTGGTTAACGAGCGTTTTGAAAGACTAGCAACTTTTTTTTAAAATTCTGACTCGGTTTGCGAGTGTTGTCTAGCAAAATGAGCAGAATTCAAGCCATTGGGGTGCGCAGTACCGCATTTGGCCAGAGGTGCGGGGGGCACCTATGACACTCGAAACGGTTCAGAGCCGTTCGGAAATACTCGCATTCACTCGGATATACTCGGAAACACTCGGAGTTCAGCCGAGCTGTCCCCGAGTATTTCCGAGGTTCTCCAGCGCCCCCCCCACCTCTGGCCACATGCAGTATTGCATGTAATAGAAGTCAATGCAGAACTAATTATCTTCGTTTCCATTGACTTCTATGGGGAAACTTGCTTTGATATGCGAGTGCTGTGGATTACAAGCATTCTCCTGGAACGGATTATGCTCGTAATCCAAGGTTTCACTGTAATACGAATTATCAAATAAAATATCATTTGTCATTGACCATTGGTGTGGCGCCCTTACTACTTCTAACATAGTTGGCCCTAATGAAAAAAAAAATACACAAAAAAAAAAAAAAAAGAATGTATGAAAGTGTAGCAAATAAATGAAGGTAACCATAAGCAGTTTGTTTTCATATTCCACTTTTTACACTCATCCGGAAATATTTATGGAAGGTTCATATCCCAGTACAGAAAATACAATTTGACATGTTTAAGGCAGAAGGAAGCGTAGTCTGGTAGCAGGCCTTGTCAGTGCCAGAGAAGCAGTGTAGTCCAGTAGCAGGCCAGAGTCAGTACTGGGAAAGCAAGCAGAGCAAGGTCCATTAGCATGTAGGGTAGGCAATAAAGGTGTCACGTCCTCCATATTCCCCTCCTCATTGGGCGTCAAGCAAGGGTCACATAGGAGGTCTACCCTGGGGTGAGTTCTTTTGGGTTATGCTAGGCACCATGAACAGTCACTTGCCTTGCACATGGGGTTCCTTTACTTCATGCTGAGCACCATGTACACTTGAGCAGATGACTGTAGTTTAGTTAACTCTCTTGGCCCTGTGTCAATGTACACTTCCACCGTTGCATTTAGGAGGGACATGCTGTTGCCTCTGCCCTCTCCACCTGTCTAGCGTTTCACCGCTACCTCACTCCCAGTAAATGTATAGGGCCCCGCCTTGCACCCTGCACAGACTCCATGCACGCACTTTCCTTAACTGTTTCTCTTCCGTACTTGTGTACAGGCTGGAGACCTCTGCGGCGCGAGTCTGCTGCTGTTGCTATGCGATATAGACCACTCACGGAGAAAGTGCCAATAACAGCTCCCTCCTTGCAAGAGGCTATCCCACCTGCCACATGTACGCACCTAACAACAGGCTGCTTGCTAGACCTCCGTTACCCTTGGTAACCACTTGCTTTTCTGCACCAGAATGACTTTTAAGTGCTGTCTCTTCATACCCCATCATGCTAGTGTCCTTGTAGAAATGTGCCGGTTACTTGCATTGCACTTCTTTAAAGGAGAAGTACAGCCAAAGCTCCTTTGGTTGTACTTCTCCTGTGGCTCACAGGAGTGCAGTTCTTTTTGCACACCTGTGACCCCTTTTCAGCAGACAACAGGCTGAAGTCCGCTGTCTGCTGAGGTCACAGAGCCGTCCAGGCTCGGTCAAGATCACGAAACTGGGGTCGGGATCCACACACATGCCTGGACCGGCATGAAAGCCTGACCCGGCCGCTCCTGCCCCCTCCACAGCCCAGCGCTCTAGTGAGCAAGGAGGGGGAAGAGCAGAGAGCGGTGACTGACAGTCACCAGCTCTCTGCTCCAGGAGCTGTGATAACTGAGCGATCTGCAGTGTTAGATCGCTCGGTTCTCAGTGTTAGAGCCGGCGGGAGACAGACGCAGCATCGGACCGATGCTGCATCCAGCTAGGTAAGTATAAATCTGCAAAACCCCCAAACCCATACTTCTCTTTTAAATAATTTCACACCAGGCAGAAGGCAAAGTTTCAACACTTCACTTCAGAAAGACTCCAAACATACAAAGTTCATAATATAATAAACAGTTCTTGTCCCTATGTCCCTAACCCAGGCTGTGTGCTGCCCCAGCATACTGCAAAGGTATAGTCCATGTACTGAAAGGTCCATTAGTGGCATTCTTCAGTGGCTGGTGTCTTCGGGACGAACCCCAGGTCCCGATGACATACCACATCACGACAGATTTGCAAACATCTGCGATAGGCTCTCACTCCACAACCCTAGGTTTACAGCTCCCTAGCTTCCCCCTACTGTCCCTCTTTTATATCATAGGACCAATAGATAAGACCCAGAGAAACCCACCAAGCAAAAAAGACATTGAATACTGCAGCACCGACATTGAACACTGCAGCACCGTCTTCATTGGTCTACCTTTATCCAGACTGTCCCCACCCCAGTCTATCATGAATGCAGCTTCCAAACTTATTCACCTTACCAACTGCTCTGTGTCTGCTGCCCTTCTCTGCCAATTCCTCCACTGGCTTTCTAATGGGCCAGTGAATAAAATTACATATATTAACAACAACATACAAAACCTTCCACAACTCTTCACCGGGCTACATTACCAATCTACTTTCAAAATGGAATCCAAACCATCCTCTCCGCTCCTCTCAAGACCTCCTGCTCTCTAAATCCATGACCTCCTCCCATGCTTGCCTCTAAAACTTCTCTAGAGCCTCTCCCATCCTCTTGAACACTTTGTCCCACTCTACTTGGTCCATTTTTAGGCATTTCCCGAAAATGCAACTCTTCGGGCAAGTTTATGCCAGAACACAAAGAACAAACCAAGGTCCAAGTATAGATTATCATGAACCGTACCCTCCTAACCATCTCATTTTTAATCTGTATCTGTCTCCCTTTATGTTGGAGAAGAAGAAGGAAGAAGAGAAAGAAGTAGGAAGAAGAAGAAGAAGAAGGAAGAAGAAACCATGAAGAAGAAGAAAGAAGGAAGAAAGAAGGAAGAAAGAGGAAAGAAGAAGAAAGAAGGAAGAAGAAGAAAGAAGGAAGAAAGAGGGAAAAAGAAGAAAGAAGGAAGAAGGAAGAAGGAAGAAGAAAGAAAGAAGAAGGAAGAAAAAGAAGACGACTCCACTTCTCAGTCACATTCACAAACATTTATGGAAGGTTCATATACCAGTACAGAAAATAATATTTGATATATTGTACCATCAAGTAATAGAGGAAAATAACACTCACTCTTATTCTGGTTGAGAGGTGTTTGGAGAGCGATAACAGGAGCCAAGCAGAACACAAGGAACAAACCAAGGTCCAAAAATAGGAGCTGAGTGATAGAGGAAGAATGATTAGTGTCCTTTAAACTTCTTCTTAGATAGCCTAATCTACTTTAACATATTATGCCGATCTGTATATACATTTATAAGCAACTACTTTATTTCTACTGATCATGAGAATAAATGCATGCCCCATAACTATGCAGGGACAAGCTACTTCTTTATTCCTCCACCTATAGGCACAAACCTAATAAGCCTGATGATAAATCTGAACCCATAATTGTATGCAGCCATTGTTAACCAGGGTGCCTCCATTGGTTGGTATGGGTTTCTAGAGCTGTGGATGGTTGACTTTCCATCTGATGGTGCCTGCATAGTTCTGGGGCTAACCCCACATGGCATAGTCTGCAGCATGACACCAAAATCTTTTAGCTTCCTTTAAGTGTGACTATCTGACCATCGATGTAAGGGACATTCTTCGCACTGTCCACCAATGTAAGGGACATTCTTCCCACTGACCTCCAATTTAAGGAACATTCTTCTCACTGATCACCAGTGTAAGGAACATTCTTCTCAATGACCACCAATGTAAGGGACATTCTTTCCACTACCCACCAATGTAAGGGGCATTCTTCTCACTGACCTCCAATGTAAGGGGCATTCTTCTCAATGACCACCAATGTAAGGAACATTCTTCCCACTGATCACCAATGTAAGGAACATTCTTCCCACTGATCACCAATGTAAGGAGCATTCTTAAAGATAAAACAATGTGTCTGTGCTAGAAAAAATCACTTCAATCAAAAGTGCAGCAATAATGAACATAAACACCATGGGTGTTAACATATAATGTACTTGAGTGAAAAATACCCCTAAGTGCTAGAGTATAAAGTGCACAGTGCTATATAAAACACAGAACGTGAGTGATCAATAAAAAACATATCACTTAGAAAATGAATCAACTATAATGTAAAGGGATATAACAACAGGTGAATGAAGTAAAGTCCAAAGACAGTGTATATCCAACGATATAAAAGTGCCCAGAAAAAATAGTCCGAAGATTTAGTGAAATTCACATATCCTTCCTTCCAAAAGTGTGTCACCAGGAAACATGCTGTGGTGTCTTCCAGCCGCCCCCACAGGTGTATATGCTCACCTTCCTGTGTGTGACACAGCGATTAGACTATGTCAAACAAAGCCTTGGAGCCACTCCTGTGCTCATTCGGAACCAGCTGTACAGACCTCCAATGCTCTCAAATCTCCTGTGTTTTGATTGCAGAGTCTATTGCCATCAGTACTTCAGGCAGTGCAAGGTGATCAGCTTCTTCCTCTCTCCTTACTTTCTTTTTCTTTATAGCTGCACACTCTGATAGGATCTCTGGAAGACCTGCAGCCCACCAGCAATCTGTGTCCGTGGGACACAGATTGCTGGTGGGCTGCAGGTCTTCCAGAGATCCTATCAGAGTGTGCAGCTATAAAGAAAAAGAAAGTAAGGAGAGAGGAAGAAGCTGATCACCTTGCACTGCCTGAAGTACTGATGGCAATAGACTCTGCAATCAAAACACAGGAGATTTGAGAGCATTGGAGGTCTGTACAGCTGGTTCCGAATGAGCACAGGAGTGGCTCCAAGGCTTTGTTTGACATAGTCTAATCGCTGTGTCACACACAGGAAGGTGAGCATATACACCTGTGGGGGCGGCTGGAAGACACCACAGCATGTTTCCTGGTGACACACTTTTGGAAGGAAGGATATGTGAATTTCACTAAATCTTCGGACTATTTTTTCTGGGCACTTTTATATCGTTGGATATACACTGTCTTTGGACTTTACTTCATTCACCTGTTGTTATATCCCTTTACATTATAGTTGATTCATTTTCTAAGTGATATGTTTTTTATTGATCACTCACGTTCTGTGTTTTATATAGCACTGTGCACTTTATACTCTAGCACTTAGGGGTATTTTTCACTCAAGTACATTATATGTTAACACCCATGGTGTTTATGTTCATTATTGCTGCACTTTTGATTGAAGTGATTTTTTCTAGCGCAGACACATTGTTTTATCTTTATCACTTTGCACGATTATGAAACGTGATTGAGTGTTTGCAGCTGGTCTCCACATAAGACTAATTACTCACCATTTTGCAGGCATTCATCCATAAGTGGCTCGCAGGGTTTTGCTCATTATTTAAGGAGCATTCTTCTCACTGACCTCCAATGTAAGGGGCATTCTTCCCACTGATCACCAATGTAAGGAACATTCTTCTCACTGATCACCAGTGTAAGGAACATTCTTCTCAATGACCACCAATGTAAGGGACATTCTTTCCACTACCCACCAATGTAAGGGGCATTCTTCTCACTGACCTCCAATGTAAGGGGCATTCTTCTCAATGACCACCAATGTAAGGAACATTCTTCCCACTGATCACCAATGTAAGGAACATTCTTCTCACTGATCACTAGGGATGAGCCGAACACCCCCCGGTTCGGTTCGCACCAGAACCCGCGAACGGACCGCAAGTTCGCACGAACGTTAGAACCCCATTGACGTCTATGGGACTCGAACGTTCGAAATCAAAAGTGCTCATTTTAAAGGCTAATTTGCATGGTATTGTCCTAAAAAGGGTTTGGGGACCCGGGTCCTACCCCAGGGGACATGTATCAATGCAAAAAAAACTTTTAAAAACGGCCGTTTTTTCGGGAGCAGTGATTTTAATGATGCTTAAAGTAAAAAAAAAAAAGTGAAATATTCCTTTAAATATCGTACCTGGGGGGTGTCTATAGTATGCCTGTAAAGTGACGCGTGTTTCCCATGTTTAGAACAGTCCCTGCACCAAATGTCATTTTTAAAGGAAAAAATCTCATTTAAAACTGCTTGCGGGTTTAATGTCATGTCGGGTCATGGCAATATGGATGAAAATCAGTGAGACAAACGGCATGGGTACCCCCCAGTCCATTACCAGGCCCTTTGGGTCTTGTATGGATATTAAGGGGAACCCCGCACCCAAATTAAAATAAGGAAAGGTCCCTATATACTCTGAACAGCAGTATACAGGCGGTGCAAACAAGACAGGGACTGTAGGTTTGTTGTTAAGTAGAATCTGTTTGTAATTTTGAACATTTTTAATGTGTTTAGCTCCAGCCAAAAAATCTTTTCTAAGCTTTTTGGAAAACATAGGGAAGGGTTATCACCCCTGTGACATTTGTTTTGCGTCTTTCCTCCTCTTCAGAAGATTTCACCTCACTTTTTTGTCCCAATGAAAAATGTTTTTTGAAAATTTGTGTTTTTTTGTGGAACAAGGATTGGAAAGCATCAGTGGAAAGGAAAAATTGTTTTCCCATATTAACTCTTACAGGAGAGAATTTCCCTTCCTTAGGGGTAGATTTCATCTCACTTCCTGTTGTCTCCTTCCGTTTGCAAGTAGGAGTCGTTTGTAAGTTAGATGTTTGAAAGTAGGGTCCTACCCTATATACTCAGCAGAAATTTGGGCCTTAGGTGTTGCTGTGGCCAAAACACTGTAAGCCCTCACAGGGCCCTGCTGTGAAATATTAGATCAAGAATTGTAATTACATGCTCCTGTTGAACAGGAGCTGAAAAATTAGGCCTTAGGCACTGGTGCTGGTGCCACAACACTGCAACCCCTCACAGACACTCTAGTTGGAACGCAGGAACGAGCCCTGCTGCAAAGTATTGCATCAAAAATTGTAATTACACGCCCCTGTTAGACAGGGGCTGAAAAATTGGGTCTTAGGCACTGGTGCTGGTGCCACAACACTGCAACCCCTCACAGACACTCTAGTTGAAACGCAGGAACAAGCCCTGCTGCAAAGTATTGCATCAAAAATTGTAATTACACGCCCCTGTTAGACAGGGGCAGAAAAATTGGGTCTTAGGCACTGGTGCTGGTGCCACAACACTGCAACCCCTCACAGACACTCTAGTTGGAATGCAGGAACAAGCCCTGCTGCAAAGTATTGCATCAAAAATTGTAATTACACGCCCCTGTTAGACAGGGGCAGAAAAATTGGGTCTTAGGCACTGGTGCTGGTGCCACAACACTGCAACCCCTCACAGACACTCTAGTTGGAATGCAGGAACAAGCCCTGCTGCAAAGTATTGCATCAAAAATTGTAATTACACGCCCCTGTTAGACAGGGGCTGAAAAATTGGGTCTTAGGCACTGGTGCTGGTGCCACAACACTGCAACCCCTCACAGACACTCTAGTTGGAATGCAGGAACGAGCCCTGCTGCAAAGTATTACATCAAAAATTGTAATTACACGCCCCTGTTAAACAGGGGCTGAAAAATTGTGCCTTAGGCACTGGTGGTGGCGCCCAGAACCAAAAATGTTCTTACAAGCTATCAGCGTGATGATTGAGGAGGAAGAGGATAATTACTCAGGGATAGTCACTCAGCATCAGCATAGGCAGTCTTTGAAGGGATCTGAGATTTCAAAAAAAATTATTCGGTTACATCTGCATCAGGTGCTTGGTAGCTGGTGGTGATCCAAGACTGATTCATTTTTATGAAGGTCAGCCGATCGACCGAGTCGGTGGACAGACGCACCCTGTGATCGGTTACCACGCCTCCAGCAGCACTGAATGTGCGTTCCGAAAGAACGCTGGATGCAGGACAGGCCAGTAGCTCAATTGCATACTGTGCAAGCTCTGGCCAGTGATCCATCCTCAAGACCCAGTAACCCAGAGGATTTTCGGTGGGAAAGGTGTCCAAGTCTGATCTTGCCCCTAGGTATTCCTGCACCATGTAAAACAGACGCTGGCGATGGTTGCTGGAACCGATCATACCTTGGGGCTGCGGACCAAAAAATTGTCTGAACGCATCGGTCAGACGGCCACCTTCTCCACCGCTCCTTCTTTGACTGACCGAAGCCTCAGCAACACGTTGTCCAGAAACAGGAGTTTGTAACCTCCCAGTCTCTGGGAACGCGTTGCACAGACCTTTCTGCAAGGCCTCCCGAAGATGTTTCATCCTCTGCTCCCTCTGCGATGGCAAGATAAGGTCCGCAACCTTACCCTTGTAACGTGGATCAAGGAGGGTTGCCAGCCAGTATTGGTCCTTCTCCTTGATACCACGAATACGAGGATCCTTACGCAGGCTTTGCAGGATCAGGGAGGCCATGCAGCGTAGGTTTGCTGAGGCATTCGGTCCGGAGTCCTCTGGGTCACTAAGGACAACAACGTCCGCAGCCACCTCCTCCCAGCCACGTACAAGTCCATGTGTTCCTTGGGACTGATCCCTTAAAGACTGCTGATGCTGAGTGCCAGGCTCCACCTCCATACTGACACAATCTTCCTCCTCCTCCTCCTCCTCCTCCTCCTCGTCCTCTTCCTGTGTGATCGGCGGGCACGCAGGAACACTGTCTGGATAAAGGGGGCCTTGAGAGCTAAGGAAGTCCTCCTCTTCCTGCCTCTGTTCTGCCTCAAGTGCCCTGTCCATTATCCCACGCAGCGTGTGCTCCAACAGGTGGACAAGGGGGACAGTGTCACTGATGCATGCACTGTCAGTGCTCACCATCCTCGTGGCCTCCTCGAATGGTGACAGGACAGTGCATGCATCCCTGATCATGGCCCACTGGCGTGGGGAAAAAAAACCAAGGTCCCCTGACCCTGTCCTGGTGCCATAGTCGCACAGGTACTCATTGATGGCCCTCTGCTGCGTGTGCAGCCGCTGCAGCATGGCCAACGTCGAGTTCCACCTGGTGGGCATGTCACAGATTAGGCGGTTCTTGGGCAGGTTAAACTCCTTTTGGAGGTCCGTCAGCCGAGCACTGGCATTATATGACCGGCGGAAATGCACAGAGACTTTCCTGGCCTGCCTCAGGACATCCTGTAAGCCCGGGTACCTGCCCAAGAACCGCTGCACCACCAAGTTAAGGACGTGAGCCAAACAGGGCACATGGGTCAGTTGTCCCTGTCGGAGGGCAGAGAGGAGGTTGGTGCCATTGTCGCAAACCACCATTCCTGCCTTAAGTTGGCGTGGCGTCAACCACCTCTGAACCTGCCCCTGCAGAGCTGACAGAACCTCTGCCCCAGTGTGGCTCCTGTCCCCCAAGCACACCAGCTCAAGCACCGCATGGCATCTTTTGGCCTGCGTACTTGCGTAGCCCCTTGAACGCCTACGGAGCACCGCTGGTTCCGAGGAAGAGGCCATGGAGGAAGAAGAAGAGGAGGGGGTGGAGGAGAGAGGTGTGTCACAATCAGCATTTTGGAGGCGTGGTGGCGGAACAACCTCCAACACTACTGCACCTTGTCCTGCATCCTTCCCAGCTGCCAGCAGAGTCACCCAATGCGCCGTGAAACTTAAGTAACGTCCCTGTCCATGCCTGCTGGACCATGAGTCAGCGGTAATATGCACCTTACCGCTGACCGCCCTGTCCAGCGAGGCATGGACATTGCCTTCCACATGCCGGTAGAGAGCCGGAATCGCCTTCCGTGAGAAAAAGTGGCGTTTGGGTACCTGCCACTGAGGAACCGCACATTCCACAAACTCACGGAAGGGGGCAGAGTCTACCAACTGAAAAGGCAGCAGTTGAAGTGCTAGCAATTTTGCCAAGCTAGCATTCAACCGCTGGGCATGTGGATGGCTGGGAGCAAACTTCTTTCGGCGGTGCAGCAGCTGGGGCAGGGAAATTTGCCTGGTACAATCTGACGTCGGTGTACCCAAAGCAGATTGCCCATAAGTACTTGGCTGTGACACACCTAATTCTACACCTTCATTCCTCTCACTGCAGGTCGCAGAGAGGACTGAAGGTCTAGTGGGGTTGGAAATCTCAGCTGATGAGGAGCAAGGAGAGATCGTCTTTGTTCTTTGGTGTGGGTCTTTTAGATACGCTTGCCAACGAACTGCATGGCAGGTCAACATATGTCTGGTCAAGCATGTGGTACCCAAGCGGGAGATGTTTTGGCCACGCGAGATACGCTTGAGACATATATTGCAAATAGCAGCGGTGCGATCTGATGCACTCGTCTCAAAAAAGGCCCACACCAAAGAACTTTTTGAATAACGCGCAGAGACTGCAGCGCCCTGCACATGTGGAGCTTTGGGGTGTGATGCAGTCAATGTGCTGCCCTTAGGCTGGCCCCTGGAGGGCATCCTGCCTAGTTGGTGATGTGCCACCTCCTCCTCCTCCTCCTCCTCCTCCTCTCTCCTATCAGGCACCCACGTTGAGTCAGTGACCTCATCATCCCCTCCCTCCTCATCACTGGAGCAAACCTGGCAGTATGCTGCAGCAGGGGGAGCATGACTGCCAGATTGCTGTCCTTCTTGGGCACCCCCTCTGTCCGTGCTCATGTTACTGCCTTCATTGAGCTCAGTATCATCATCAGAGCCTTCCAAACGCTGGGCATCCTCCTGGAGCATGTACCCAACACTGTGGTCAAACAGTTCGAGGGAATCCTCAGGAGGACATGGTGGGGCTAGGGAAGGAGTCACTGATGACATTGAGCTGAGGGAAGAGGCCGCTGCTTTGCCAGACAAAGCACCCTGGGCATGGGTGAGAGAGGATGAGGAGGATGAGGACGGCTTGGTCATCCACTCGACCAAGTCTTCCGCATGTTGCGGCTCAACACGGCCAGCTGCCGAAAAAAAGGCCAAGCGTGTCCCATGGCCACGTGCTGATGAGGATGCACCGTCTCCACGACCAGCACTAGACACAGAGCCTGCTTGCCCTCTCTTATTGGCTTGTGACTGTCTGCCTCTCCTTCTTGGCCTTCCAGACATACTAATGGCCTGTAGCTGCACTAAGCTGGGATAGAACACCTGTAATTTTCTTCAGGTAGCTTTATATACTGTAACCAGACAAGCCTGCCTGTCAGTAGGAAGATAACAGGAACGGATCTAGCTGAACACTGTGAGCAGGACGCACTGCACTGAATGTAAATAGCAGGAACGGATCTAGCTGAACACTGTGAGCAGGACGCACTGCACTGAATGTAAATAGCAGGAACGGATCTAGCTGAACACTGTGAGCAGCACGCACTGCACTGAATGTAAATAGCAGGAACGGATCTAGCTGAACACTGTGAGCAGGACGCACTGCACTGAATGTAAATAACAGGAACGGATCTAGCTGAACACTGTGAGCAGGACGCACTGCACTGAATGTAAATAACAGGAACGGATCTAGCTGAACACTGTGAGCAGGACACACTGTACTAAATGTAAATAGTCTAGCTGCCTGACCGTGGTACTAATAGGATCAAAAAGAACACCTGTAATTTTCTTCAGGTAGCTTTATATACTGTAACCAGACAAGCCTGCCTGTCAGTAGGAAGATAACAGGAACGGATCTAGCTGAACACTGTGAGCAGGACGTACTGCACTAAATGTATATAGCAGGAACGGATCTAGCTGAACACTGTGAGCAGGACGCACTGCACTGAATGTAAATAGCAGGAACGGATCTAGCTGAACACTGTGAGCAGGACACACTGTACTAAATGTAAATAGTCTAGCTGCCTGACCGTGGTACTAATAGGATCAAAAAGAACACCTGTAATTTTCTTCAGGTAGCTTTATATACTGTAACCAGACAAGCCTGCCTGTCAGTAGGAAGATAACAGGAACGGATCTAGCTGAACACTGTGAGCAGGACGCACTGCACTGAATGTAAATAGCAGGAACGGATCTAGCTGAACACTGTGAGCAGGACGCACTGCACTGAATGTAAATAGCAGGAACGGATCTAGCTAAACACTGTGAGCAGGACACACTGTACTAAATGTAAATAGTCTAGCTGCCTGACCGTGGTACTAATAGGATCAAAAAGAACACCTGTAATTTTCTTCAGGTAGCTTTATATACTGTAACCAGACAAGCCTGCCTGTCAGTAGGAAGATAACAGGAACGGATCTAGCTGAACACTGTGAGCAGGACGTACTGCACTAAATGTATATAGCAGGAACGGATCTAGCTGAACACTGTGAGCAGGACGCACTGCACTGAATGTAAATAGCAGGAACGGATCTAGCTGAACACTGTGAGCAGGACACACTGTACTAAATGTAAATAGTCTAGCTGCCTGACCGTGGTACTAATAGGATCAAAAAGAACACCTGTAATTTTCTTCAGGTAGCTTTATATACTGTAACCAGACAAGCCTGCCTGTCAGTAGGAAGATAACAGGAACGGATCTAGCTGAACACTGTGAGCAGGACGTACTGCACTAAATGTATATAGCAGGAACGGATCTAGCTGAACACTGTGAGCAGGACGCACTGCACTGAATGTAAATAGCAGGAACGGATCTAGCTGAACACTGTGAGCAGGACGCACTGCACTGAATGTAAATAGCAGGAACGGATCTAGCTGAACACTGTGAGCAGGACGCACTGCACTGAATGTAAACAGCAGGAACGGATGTAGCTAAACACTGTGAGCAGCACGCACTGCACTGAATGTAAATAGCAGGAACGGATCTAGCTGAACACTGTGAGCAGCACGCACTGCACTGAATGTAAATAGCAGGAACGGATCTAGCTGAACACTGTGAGCAGGACGCACTGCACTGAATGTAAATAGCAGGAACGGATCTAGCTGAACACTGTGAGCAGCACGCACTGCACTGAATGTAAATAGCAGGAACGGATCTAGCTGAACACTGTGAGCAGGAAGCACTGTACTGAATGTAAATAGCAGGAACGGATCTAGCTGAACACTGTGAGCAGGACACACTGCACTGAATGTAAATAGTCTAGATAGAAGATAACAGGAACGGATCTAGCTAAACTGAATACAGTGTATATATATATATGCAACACCTGGGATGCATATATATACACAATACACTGTAAGTGCAGCTAACTGACTGACTGTTCTGCCTAATCTATCTAACTCAAATCAAATGACACTGTCTCTCTCTCTCTCTATCGCTCAGCACACCGGAACACACACTACACAGGGCCGCCGTGCAGGCGGCCTTATATAGTGTGGGGTGTGTACTAAATCCCCTGAGCCATAATTGGCCAAAGCCACCCTGGCTTTGGCCAATTACAGCTCTCTCTACTGACGGCGCTGTGATTGGCCAAGCATGCGGGTCATAGTGCATGCTTGGCCAATCATCAGCCAGCAATGCACTGCGATGCCGCAGTGAATTATGGGCCGTGACGCGCCACACGAATTTGGCGCGAACGGCCCATATCGTTCGCAATTCGACGGACGGTCGAACAGCCGATGTTCGAGTCGAACATGGGTTCGACTCGAACACGAAGCTCATCCCTACTGATCACCAATGTAAGGAACATTCTTCCCACTGACCTCCAATGTAAGGGGCATTCTTCTCAATGACCACCAATGTAAGGGACATTCTTTCCACTACCCACCAATGTAAGGGTCAGTGTTCTCAATGTCCATCAATGTAGGGGAATTTTTCCCACTGAGGCTTGAAATTTCTTTCAGTCGTTCTTCAGGTGGAAAAACACAGTGGAGAAAGATTATGTATGTGTTTAACAACAGCATTTCCACAAAGGTATTGAATGATATATTCTACTTTTAGGGCAAGTCACACTTGAAATCTTAGAACAATGCAGATAAGAGCTGTACTCTTTGCAACACCAAGGTTAAAGCGGAGTTCCACCCACATTTGGCATGTCATTTTTTGGGGGGGGAGAGGGTACCTTGTTTTTAGAGGGACTTCCTGTCCCTATTCCTGCTTCCATCTCTTGGCCACCTAGGTGACGCCTTCTCTCCCCCTAGGAGCCCCCTCCCTCTCTGCAATTTTCTGGGACACATTACAGGTCCCAGAAGATTGCCTGGCCACAAGCAGAGCGCAGTGCGCGCCCGGCCATGAAGCCGCAAGCTTTCACAGCCGGGCGTCCACAGTTGCTATGCCAGTGCCGAGGAGAGGAGGGGGAGAGAAGCAAGGTTTTATGCAGCCGCATTGCTGGACCGTGGGACAGGTGAGTGTCTGTTTATTAAAAGTTCAGCAGCTACACTTTTTGTATCTGCTGACTTTTAATAAACTAAAAAACAAGTGGAACTCCTTTTAAGGAAATCACCAGCACTCTAGTGATACTCTCACATATTTATTTGAGGATTGTCACATTTGTCAGATAAACCCCACATTTTGGGGCCTTGTAGGGTCCATTCCTCAAGAAGGTATAGTGGCAATAAACATGCAAACCAAACAGACATTTACTCTATATCAGGGATATGCAATTAGCGGACCTCCAGCTGTTGCAAAACTACAAGTCCCATCATGCCTCTTCCTTTGGGTGTCATGCTTGTGGCTGTCAGGGTCTTGCTATGCCTCATGGGACTTGCAGTTCTGCAACAGCTGGAGGTCCGCTATTTGCATATCCCTGCTCTATATCATGTAGTAAACTAGTGCAACCCCTTCCATGATGTCACAGTAACATCATCATTTCTCTAAATAAATTCAGCACAGACCATTCCTGTTTAATTTGTTCATAAACGACCTGGAGGATTGGGTAAACAGTTCAATCTCTGTATTTGCGGACGATATTAAGCTAACTACATGGAAAATGAGGTTTAATTTAGAAAAATGTAAAATAATGCATTTGGGTGGCAAAAATATGAATGCAATCTATACACTGGGGGGGAGAACCTCTGGGGGAATCTAGGATGGAAAAGGACCTGGGGGTCCTAGTAGATGATAGGCTCAGCAATGGCATGCAATGCCAAGCTTCTGCTAACAAAGCAAACAGAATATTGGCATGCATTAAAAAGGGGATCAACTCCAGAGATAAAACATTAATTCTGCTGCTCTACAAGACTCTGGTCCGGCTGCACCTGGAGTATGCTGTCCAGTTCTGGGCACCAGTCCTCAGGAAGGCTGTACTGACACTGTCCTCTTCTGGTCTGATATGGATTTTGAGGGGAAACCCGACGCCAAAAAATAAATAAAAAAATTGGCGTGCCACCCCCCAAATCCATACCAGACCCTTTTGCGAGCACGCAGTCTGGTAGGTCAAGGTGGGGGGTGGGGATGAGCGAGCGCGCCCCCGCCTCCTGAACCTTACCAGGCCACATGCCCTCAACATGGGGGGTGGGTGCTTTGGTTCTGCCACCCATTCCAAAGCACCTTGTCACCATATTGATGAGGACAAGGACCTCTTCCCCACAACCCTGGTCAGTACCTGTCAGGGTCTGCGGGCAGGGGGCTTATCGGAATCTGGAAGCCCCCTTTAACAAGGTACCCCTACCCATTCACCCAAAAAAAGAATTGTAGTGGTATGGTCCGGGGGGGCATATGTTTGGCATGAGGTTTTATCCATACCAGGAGCAAAGGAATTGTTTTGATTGGTCAAAGGACAAGTTGCAATCATCTCAAACTCAGATCCTGTTCACTGAAGCCGCATGGAAGTCGAACATGAGGTTGCAGGGCAAAGTTTGGAAGTCGGGCAACTTTTGCGTTGGATCAGTGTGAACATAGCCTAGATTGTAATGCATTATTTAAACATTTCTCTAGAATTGTCAAACTCACGATATACTCCTGGAGTAAAAATCTAATAACATGTTATTATTTATGGTATTAAGGTTTGAACATGCACTACAGACACAGATTTAGCCGTTGTCATATATAACAGTCTATAATTGGCCTTCACAGCAAGGAGCACATGGCAGGGCATGAAAGACAAAATCAGAACATTCCATAGCTCAACTCACCAACCAGTCTGCCAGCCGACCAAATTATCCTGTCCAACAGTCTGCGTTAAAAACAGGGATTTAGTTAGCACGCATTTGCAAACGCATGCATAAGCTGCAAGGCCTCTTCACGGCACCCTGCGTACCGTAGTCCTAACACTACTGAATTTTTTAAGTGTCTCCACAATGGAAGCACATGCATTAAATGGATAGATGAGGTGCAGGTGGGCCTGGAGGCAGCCCAATCCCCCTTAAAGGAACAGGAGCACACTGTTAGACAGGTTAATTTGATCAGTTGGCAGACTGGTTGGTGAGTAGAACTATGGAATGTTCTGTTTTTGTCTTTCATGCGTTTGCCTTTCCATGTGCTCCTTGCTGTGAAGGCCAGTTATAGGTGGGGGCAGGGGCCATTTGTTTGTTACTGGTGTAAATATGGTCCGGGGACACACTGGGCACCTTCGCTGCCATTGTGCTCTTACTGGGTGTTCAGTGTGCTCCTGTTCCTTTGGGCTGCCTCCAGGCCCACCTGCCCCTCATCTATCCATTTAATACATGTGCTTCCATTGTGGATACGCTTATAAATTCAGTAGCATTTAGGATAAGGTGACCAGATTTTTAAAATGAAATCCGGGGACATTTTTTTTTTTACTAGTAATGGCAGCAATCGACGACTCTTCGCCCATCTCCGCTGCCGCCACCCGCCTCACAGCCTGTCAAGTCTAAAGCCCTATACACGCTATCAGATTTTCTGCTGATTTTTTCCTTCAGATTTACCAAAACCATATAGTAGGAGGTCAAACCTTAGGAGTTTCAATTTGTATGCAATCAGGCAGGCCCTTGAACTACATGGTTTTGGTAAATCTGAAAATAAAAATCAGCAGAAAATCTGATAGTGTGTATGGGGCTTTACTCTTCGGGCCCCGGCTACTACTGGGTGGGGAGCAGAGGAAGATCACTCCACCAGGGGAGGCAAGGAGATAAGCAGGCAGGCAGCTGGCCGGGACTTGAGCCAAGGCAGAAGAACATGCGAGTGGAGCTGAATGGGCATGCGCCCGAAACTGAAGAAATAGTCCCTCCGCTCCGACCAGCACATGATAATCAGAAAGGGGCACAGATAATGGAAAAAAATAAACCCCCATAAGCTAGTAGGAGCGGCAGAGGAGGGAGGTGCAATTCAGATTTTTTTCTTTTTATTCTGCACGGGCTGTCTTTGAAATTGCCCCAGCCCCTGTTCAAATCCAATCAGGGGACAAAACTGGGGACAGACTTGGTCTGGGGACAGTGTCCTCAATCTGGGGACTGTCCCCAGAAACCGGGGATGTCTGGTCACCCTAATTTAGGACTGCAAGCAATACGCAGGGTGCCGTGAAGAGGCCTTGCAGCTTACGCATGCATTTGCAAATCCGTGCTAACTAAACCCCTGTTTTTAACGCAGACTGTTGGACAGGATAATTTGGTCGGTTGGCGGACTGGTTGGTGAGTTGAACTATGGAATGTTCTGTTTTTGTCTTTCATGCAGTTAACAAACGAGCATATATGCAATGTATATCCGCCCTGGGATACAAACCAACAGCCTCAAGGGGTCAGCGGGCGTGGTAACATCGCAAGCATGGACTCCACCCAACGCGTTTTGTGAAAGATCACATCATCGGGGGCACCCCATAATGGCTACAGAGGGCTCCCCTTCCCTCTTATGGGAGTCTCAGTCCTGCTGAGGATGGACTCATTGCCCATAACTTAAAGGGGGTCCTACATCCACCCCCCCTTCATCCCCATCCAGTAGGATTTGTTGAACTCACCTGCATTGTTCAGCTTCCCATATAATGTTGTCAGTCACAGGTGCGAGGGGTATTTATATCTGTGCTTATCAATCAAGCAACGTTGTTAGAATGTGAGCCAAGGCGGAAGAAACGTTAAAATAAAATCTTATATTTATCATACCTAATGCAGTTGTGAAGATAGTACCTGGACCTTGACCTAGACATCCTTGTAGTCTATCTCGCCACTCCTGCTCTGTGCTTTGGAGATTGTAGGGGGCTACTTAACCATTTCAATATCACGATATAGCCAAGAGATGGCTACAGCAGAAGTCTACCTTCTGTGCACCTCCTGCAGTACACAAGGGGTGTACTCTGTGATTGCTGTGTCCTTCAGCCACAGCTGATCACAGACCAATTACAGTGGCGCTTTAACATGTGATTAGCTGTGTACAATCACAGCAGAACACATGTAAACACACTTGCCACACACACGGCAGTCCTTTTCTCAGTGTCCTGATGACCAGCGCAACCCCATCAGTGCAAATCAGTGCCCATCAGTGCCACCTATCAGTGTCGCCTCATCAGTGCCCATCAGTGCTGACTCACCAGTGTAGCCACATCAGTGCCGCCTCATCAGTGCCTATCATCGCAGCCCCATCAGTGCCCATAAGTGCAGCCTCATCAGTGCCTATCATAGCAGCCTCATCAGTGCCCATTAGTGCAGACTCATCAGAGCATATCAGTGCAGCCTTATCAGTGCCTATCACTGCAGCCTTATCAGTGCCCATTAGTGTAGCCTCATCAGAGCCCATCAATGCAGCCTCATCAGTGCCCGTCAATGCAGTCTCATCAGTGCCCATCAATGCAGCCTCATCAGTGCCCATCATCGCAGCCTCATCAGTGCTCTTCAGTGCAGCCTCATAAGTGCCCATCAGTGCAGCCTTATCAGTGCCTATCATTGCAGCCTCATCAGTGCCCATTAGTGCCGCCTCATCAGTGCCCATCAGTGCAGCCTCATTAGTGCCCATCATCGCAGCCTCATCAGTGTTCTTCAGTGGAGCCTCATCAGTGCCCATTAGTGCAGCCTCATCAGTGCAGCATCATCAGGGCACACCAGTGAAAAATAGACTTATTTGAAACATTTTATAACAGAAACTAAGAAAAACTTCTTATTTTTTCAAAATTTTCGGTAATTTTTCCTTTATTTGGTAAAAATTAAAAAACCTAGTGGTGATTAAATACCACCAAAAGAAAACTCTGTTTGACAAGGGTTAAAATTTCAACATGATATGTAAATGTGCTCACAAGCGGGTGGAATAAGGGATGACAGATTGAGAGAGAGGAAGGTCCATGTGCGAGCCAGGGACTAGAGTCTCTATCCACGGATGGTATGAGAAAGCCATGAGAAGGGAGCGGGATGAGCCAGGGAACCGTCACAGAGAAGCCGGCATCAGGCTGCCCTTTAAGGCTGGGATGAGTCTTCCAGTAGGACAAAGGAGGCGTGGCTAGCTTCTGCAACGCGTTCCTATTGGTCCCCACAACGGACAGGGTGACAGCTCCTTTCCAAACTCCAGCCAGAGAGAGACACACCCTCTGGAAGGTACCCGCATACCGGACGACTCATGACTTGAGCAGTATATTCAGGGCCGGTGCTACCACTAGGCAAACTAGGCAGCCACCTAGGGTGCACCGCAGCCTAGGGCGCAGCCACGGCCACTGGTCTGCTGATGTTTCCCACCAGGGTCGCCATCAGGAGAAGCGACTGTCAAAGAAAGCCTCCATGAAATTCTCTAGCAGGTCCGTTTCCCTCAGGTCCTGATTGGTGGCTCTTCACAGAGATCACGCGGGTCCTGCTGGCTTGTTCTTGGGCACGGAAGCCTGGCAGTTCAGTGAAGTTGGACCTGGGGGCTGCTCTTCACGCTTCTCCTCAGCCTCCTAGGGCCCCCTGAGTCCCTCCGCTGCATCCTGACCTGTCCCCCAAGGCTCCGGCAGGCTCCATTCTCATCATCACCGGCACAGGAGGTACAGCAGGGTATCTGGACCGATGCAGAGGGCTGGTATGTTCACCTGACCTGTCTGATAATCCCAGCACTGATCCTGGCCACGGATCCTGAGCCCCAGCACACAGCCTGACCGGCCAGACCGGGCTCTTCCTCCACCACTTGAAAGTAGAAGTCCGCTCTATGTCTGTCCCGGACTGCCACTCACAGCCAGTCCTGCTCTGCAGAAGGAGCTCCCCGCTCTCTCCACATCCCCGCTCATTGGAGGAGGACCCCTCCAGCTGTACGCCTACTCCACTCCTCTGTACACCTTCACTTTTCTGCCAGGACCAACACCCCCGACCATCAGGACCCCCAACACACTCAGCCTATCCATATACTATCCATATACTAGCCTAGCCCATCCGTATACTACGCTAGCTCATCCGTATACTACCCTTGGTCATCCGTTTACTACCCTTGGTCATCCATATACTATCATAGCCCATCCATATACTACCCTAGCCCATCCGTATACTACCCTAGCCCATCTGTATACTACCCTAGCTCACCCGTATACTAGCCTAGCCCATCCGTATACTAGCCTAGCGCATCTGTATACTAGCCTAGCCTGTCCGTATACTACCCTAGCCTGTCTATATACTACCCTAGCCTGTCTGTATACCACCCTAGCCTGTCTATATATGACACTAGCCTGTCCGTATACTACCCTAGCCTGTCTATATACTACCCTAGCCTGTCTGTATACTACCCTAGCCTGTCTATATACTACCCTAGCCTGTCCTGATACTACCCTAGCCTGTCCGTATACTACCCCAGCCTGTCCGTATACTACCCCAGCCTGTCCGTACACTACCCCAGCCTGTCCGTATACTACCCTAGCCTGTCTATATACTACCCTAGCCTGTCTATATACTACCCTAGCCTGTCCTGATACTACCCTAGCTTTTCTATATATGACCCTAGCCTGTCTGTATACTACCCTAGCCTGTCTATATACTACCCTAGCCTGTCCTGATACTACCCTAGCATGTCCGTATACTACCCTAGCCTGTCCTGATACTACCCTAGCCTGTCCTGATACTACCCTAGCATGTCCTGATACTACCCTAGCCTGTCCGTATACTACCCTAGCCTGTCCATATACCTGCGGACCACAGCTGGCGTACCACCACTATTTGTCTTTAGGCCAGGTCTAGAGGCGCAGGTGCGGACCTGCAGACCACGGCTGAAGAAATAGGTGAAGAGGCGCTGCAAAAATCTCAGGAGTCAGGGGCGGGGCCAGGAGGCGGCAAAATGAGATTTTGCCTAAGGTGTCAAAAATCCTTGCACCGGTCCTGAGTATATTAGCGCATTTTTTTAAGGTGCTCCATACTGCTTCGTGAATGGAGCCCAATGTCACTTTGTACTGATGTGTAGCACCATACTGACCATCATCCATGTGGATCGACATGCTTCTGGTGACTGATCACTGCACATAACAGACAAAGGCAGAACATACAGGCAGAGTTCAATGGCAGGCTGGCACCTGTGAGAGTCAACGCTGGGGACAAGGCTTGGGTTCCATCCTACCATAGGTAATCCTGCTTGTACGAGATACACAATCCCTGCACATTTATTCTCTTTTCATACAGTTTATCCTTGTGAATTGCATACACATCTTGGAAAAAGTGAACCTTGTTCCAGGAAATGTGTTGGATGAATTCTACGTTATCATGTACCAGATAGTCTCTTGTTTAATATGTAACTACATTTAGGTAAAAAGGTTTTTGTCCTACAGATTTATTCAGGGAGTATTCACATGTTGTCCTTTTACTGTATCTTAATGTAACAATACAAATTGAGAATTCTTTGATTTTTGGGTCATTGACTGATATAAGTATTGTTATCTTTTATAGAGGGGGATATGCCTGTGAATCCCATAATTATATTTACTTACCTACTTTGGGGGTATATTGTTTTTTATCAAATGTTCATAGGGCCCTTATTTTAGGTTAAACTGCTTTTTTTTTTTTTTTTTGCAAGGCTTCCCTTTAATAATAAATAGGCTGTTCTTTCAGGAGTGGCATTTTGGGGTTTCATGTATTTTTATTTTACGTTGATAGAGCATTTTTTGAAGTACTCAAAGTGAAGCGCTCACGTGTTACCGACCATCTGTTGTTAGAACTGCTATTTATTCATGGAACGCTGCTGCATCATTAGAAGGAAAAAAAAAATAAGTGGAAGAACAATGTACACCTCTGGTTCTCTGGTCCCCCCATGCTCCTCTGGTCCCCCCGTGCTCCTCTGGTCCCCCCCCATGCTCCTCTGGTCCCCCCCCATGCTCCTCTGGTCCCCCCGTGCTCCTCTGGTCCCCCCATGCTCCTCTGGTCCCCCCCCATGCTCCTCTGGTCCCCCCGTGCTCCTCTGGTCCCCCCCCATGCTCCTCTGGTCCCCCCCATGCTCCTCTGGTCCCCCCCCATGCTCCTCTGGTCCCCCCCCGTGCTCCTCTGGTTCCCCCCGTGCTCCTCTAGTCCCCCCGTGATCCTCTAGTCCCCCCGTGCTCCTCTGGTCCCCCCCGTGCTCCTCTGGTTCCCCCCGTGCTCCTCTAGTCCCCCCGTGATCCTCTAGTCCCCCCGTGCTCCTCTGGTCCCCCCCGTGCTCCTCTGGTTCCCCCGTGCTCCTCTGGTCCCCCCCCCGTGCTCCTCTGGTTCCCCTGTGCTCCTCTGGTCCCCCCCCCCCCGTGCTCCTCTGGTTCCCCTGTGCTCCTCTGGTCCCCCCGTGCTCCTCTGAGTCCCCCGTGCTCCTCTGGTTTCCCCGTGCTTCTCTGGTCCCCCCCGTGCTCCTCTGGTCCCCCCTGTGTTCCTCTAGTCCCCCCCGTGTTCCTCTGTTCCCCCCATGTTCCTCTGGTTCCCCCTGTGCTCCTCTGGTTCCCCCGTGCTCCTCTGGTTCTCCTGTGCTCCTCTGGTCCCCCGTGCTCCTCTATTCCCCCCATGCTCCTCTGGTCCCCCACATGCACCTCTGGTCCCCTACATGCACCTCTGGTCCCCTGCATGCGCCTTTGGTCCCCCGTGCTCCTCTATCCCCCCTGCTGCTCTGGTCCCCCACGTGCTTCTCTGGTCCCCCCTCTGCTCCTCTGGCCCCTCACGTGCTCCTCTGGTCCCTCTCATGCTGTTCTGGCCCCCCATGTGCTTCTCTGTTCCCCCTGAAGCGCACTACCCCCGTAGGAGCTGCTGGGTAGTTCGTTCCTCCCTGAAGTGTGTTCCCGTTATCCCCTTTTCCTCACAAATTGACACGACGAAACTTTAAACTTTATTTTTCTTCAGGTAGTATCCGTTGCGGTATTGCATTGAGAAGCCACTCTGAATAACTTCCAAAGATTTATGCAATGAGAACACAACACTCGATCCAGAACATGTAAAGCCATCTTGCACTGGTTCCAAATACGTAATGCGCCTTTCCTTCCTCCTGTTAGTTACTATTTCCTGACTGCACAACACTTCTAATTTAAACTCTAAGGACGATACTCTGAATAAAGTCCAAAGAGATGTCTTTTTGGATTCCTCCAGGGTGCTAGTTCTCTAAGCTCCACTTCTGTATATTTTCCTCCTGGACCCGCACTCTAACCCCTTTAAAGTCTCTTAGAAGCGCTGTTCCCCTGGGTTACACTTACATGTGCTCCTGAGCGACCGTCCATGCATGTCACAGAAAAGTCCTCTCCCAGTCCTTGTATCTGTCAGTAGTAGCAACCTTCTCATGAAAACCTCCTTCTGAAATCTCCTCTCCACATGGCGTACTCCCCGCAGGGGAGAGCACCCGGGCTGCACCAGCCTCTACATCCTTCTTCTCTGGATCCCCATACTCCAACCCTCCGGAACCATGTGACCTTGTCTTTTATAGAAGTCCCGCCTCTGCCCAAGCAAATCAATGATTGGCTCATAGGGGTCTCCAGAAGACTACCTGCCACTCTATTCCTTTATTCCTCCCCCTTTCCAGATCAAGTCATAGAAAAATGAAAAAAAATCACACAGGCAGAGTGTAGGAGGCCACACCTTCCTCTACGCTAATCAACCTCCCAAACAAATTAAACCCACCAGCTTACACCACAGGGTAAAACACTGGCAATTTTGGCCTAGCACAAATCCTGACTATCTAATCTAGCACACACCTAAGTCGGTGGGTGCTACAACAACTATGCTCTTCTGTCAAACCCCCACGCTCCTCGGGTCCCCCCCTCCCCGCAGCGCTCACTGAGAAGCTCATCATTCGATCCAGAAGAAGGGAAGCCACACACAGCTGTAACTATACCTTCCTCTGCACTTGTTTTCCTGGTCTTTCCTTCCCCCGCACTCCTTCTTGTCTGCTGCCGCAGAGAATCTAGATGGAGACCAGGAGAACGAGTGCCGAGGAAGGTAATGTTACAGAGCTGTGTGTGGCTGCCCTCCTTTTAGATCGTATGACGAGCTTCTCAGTGCCGATTCCTGAGGATCATGTCTTTATTCAGCCGGCACTGCACAACTAGCCAGGGAGAGGAGGTGAGCACTGTGGGGGGGGGGGGGGGCAGAGAAGCGGCGGTCCGCTGTCACTATAACTGGCCCACCTCCCGAAACCTCCCGATGTAACTTATCTTCAGTTCAAATTACTCCTGCAGATTACCAACCTCTGCAAAGCAAACCATTGCGAAGGCCTGGAAAGCCCCACACCTCATTGTCCTGGAAACAGAAAAATAGAGTTGACAGAAGAAAAGATAGGGGGACTTTGTAGGCACAGTAACACCACGTACTTACATCAAAACTATTTTATTGAAAAAACATATACATAGAAAGTACGTTAAAAACCACAGATCACAAAAAATGTAGTACGAGATATTAAGTAGATCGATTGCTATACAAAACTCTCTATATACACAGCTCAGACATGAGGATAGCTATCCAGGGTAACGACAGGTCCGAGGCGATGGTTGAATAGCAGATCCAAGGGAAATAGATTCGTATCACGTAGGTGCTCAACTAGTTGCGCGTGTCTTCACGCTTCTTCAGGAGCGAACACTGTGTTGTGGCTGACAAAGTGCATAACATATAATTAAAATACTTCACCATAGGAGCCAACCATATAGAATGCTCAAAAAAAATGTAGCCATACAGTTAGGAAGAATATATATATATATAATAAGAAATAGTGCTGGCTAGAACACTGAAAAATAGAGTTACCAGAGCCATGATTCACGCCAAAATAGAAACGGTTCTCCTGGACAAGGTCAAAAAATTTGAACGCCTTTGGAAACCTTGGGTCGACCATTATCTGCCCCCTGACTTTAATGATGGTCTAATGCAACCCTGAATAACCATATTTACCATTTTATTTACTTATTGAGACTAGATCCTCACACCTCTCACCTTCTCCCGGTGAACTCCCCTCCAGTCCCTCATCAACTCCTTCTGAGCTGCCTTCTCCCTCTTTCTCTACTTCCCCTTTCCCACTTCCTCCCTTCCTCTCTTTCCCCCTTCTCTTTAGCTCCTTCCTTCTGGATGTAAACTTCACAACTCTAACTGACTTAACTGCTCTTCAAGTAGAAGTTAAGCATTCCTGTCTAACTACAAACACCATGAGTTACGATCCATGAATGCTTGCTGGTATACCACACAACTTCACCTGTACCCGGCAGAAGGACCCTCAAATATTTGCTTCTTTGTAAACCACGGGACGACTCCTCCTGAAATCCTCAGTAAATAACCATGGTCCTAAAGAACCAATTTGGTTGCCGGACCCCACCTGAACATAGCCCCCTGCACATCCTTTAGCTCAGTGGTCATCAACCCCTGTCCTCAGGGCCCACTAACAGGCCAGGTTTTATGTATTACCTTGGGGAGATGTAGATTAGAATACTGCAATCACTGAGCAGCAAATGATATCACCTGTGATGTATTTCAGTTATCTTGCAAACCTGGCCTGTTAGTGGGCCCTGAGGACAGGGGTGAAGACCACTGCTTTAGCTGTAGAGTTGCCACCTCATCCCTTTAAACCCGAACACCTTTGAATTACACGGGTTCTGAGGCTAATTAAATGCAGATAAGGCACCAAATGAGTTTAATTACCACTTTAATCAGCCACAGAACCTGTGTAATTAATATGTGTTCGGGTTTAAAGGGATGAGGTGGCAACCATATTTAGCTGACCCACATTTGATGGTCCTCTGTTGTTTTATTTTGCTATACTGTTATATTCCGTATATTTTGTTCCAAAAGGGCTGCGTCCCTAACTCATCATTGTGCTTCTACGCCAGTGTTTCTCAACTCCAGTCCTCAAGGAACACCAACAGGTCATGTTTTCGGGATTTCCACTATTTTGCACAGGTGATTTGATCAGTTTCACTGCCTTAGTAATTACCACAGCAGTTCCATCTGAGGGAAATCCTGAAAACATGACCTGTTGGTGCGCCTTGAGGACTGGAGTTGAGAAACACTGTTCTACGCTACTATTACCTCCCCATATCCAGAGGAAAGATGTCTTTCTGATGTATTTTGTTGTGATTTCTTGTTGTTTACCTTCAATAAAAAATTTGAACTGTACTGTATGTGTTGTGAAAGGGCCCTTAAAACCACGCATGGAGAGACACATTTCCGGGACGGATCTGGAGGACGTTTTTGTGCACTTAGCGCCTGTCCACACCATGCCCACAGTAGAATCGCACAGCAACGCACTGCATAGCTCCCAACTGTCCCTGATTTCGAAGGACTGTCCCTGATTTCGAGGGACTGTCCCGGATTTGGAGCAATGTCCCTCTGTCCCTTTTTCCCCCCTCACTTGTCCCTCATTTTGGTCTGACCCATATAGTTGTATATAAAATTCACTTTATTTCTTTCAAAAAGTGTTTCCCAGTGCTAAACCTTTCATCCAATTTCTAAATTGCTGCATTTGTACATTTCAAAAGCCAATATAAAGGAATTGTAGTGATAAAAAAAAGCACTTGTGGATTTAATTAACCCTTTTTTTTTGTTCATTCTCCTTTAAAGGGGGTGTAGCAGGGGGCGTGTCCTATGCCTACATACATTTTCTAGTAGGTGTCACCCATTCTCATCTCAGAATGTTGGGAGGTATGGCACTGTGCGTTCCTCTGTGATTCAACCCTGTCCCCCAGGTGTCCCCCGCACCGCACATGGTACTAAAGCACCATGCAAACCGATTACAGTGTGTTTTAAAAGTAGTGCATGCGCTTGCGTGGTGCGGTTTTAGTCCGTTCAAAATGAATGGGGCTGAAATCGCACTGCACAGAGCCGCATGTGAATCGGGCATGGTGTGAACCGGCCCGTAGCCTTTTTATGGCCTGTTGCATAAGGTCCGTACCCAAAGATATGGATATATAGATCATTTATAGTTTATATATTGTTGGTCTAATCCATGTTTGTGTTTCTCTTTAGATAAAGATTACCTTTGTGAGATCCATGCACATCCTTGAAAAGTGAACCTTGTTCCAGGAAATGTGTTGGATGAAGACTATCCTATCACATAATCTGTTTGATATGTAACTATGGGGGGAGATTTACTAAAACTGGAGAGTGCGGAATCTGGTGCAGCTGTGCATGGCAGCCAATCAGCTTCTAACTTCAGCCTGTTCAATTAAGCTTTGACAATGAAACCTGGAAGCTGATTGGTTTCTATGCACCAGATTTTGCACTCTGTATGTAAACAGGTCTTTGTCCTATAGAGTTAGTCAGGGACTATTCACACGTTCTTCTTTTATTCTAATGTAACAATAAAAACTGGGATTTCTTTTATTTTTGGGCCATCGATTCCATATGACGTCCTGGGCTTTCAGTGGTTAACCACTTGCCTACTGGGCACTTAAACCCCCTTCTTGCCCAGGCCAATTTTAAGCTTGTATGGTCTTGGCCACCATGCTGCAGCTCAGTTTCAGGGTCTCGGCAATCTTCTTATAGCCTAGGCCATCTTTATGTAGAGCAACAATTCTTTTTTTTCAGATCCTCAGAGAGTTCTTTGCCATGAGGTGCCATGTTGAACTTCCAGTGACCAGTATGAGAGAGTGAGAGCGATAACACCAAATTTAACACACCTGCTCCCCATTCACACCTGAGACCTTATAACACTAATGAGTCACATGACACCGGGGAGGGAAAATGGCTAATTGGGCCCAATTTGGACATTTTCACTTAGGGGTGTACTCACTTTTGTTGCCGGCGGTTTAGACATTAATGGCTGTGTGTTGAGTTATTTTGAGGGGACAGCAAATTTACACTGTTATACAAGCTGTACACTCACTACTTTACATTGTAGCAAAGTGTCATTTCTTCAGTGTTGTCACATGAAAAGATAGAATAAAATATTTACAAAAATGTGAGGGGTGTACTGACTTTTGTGAGATACTGTACAATGGAATGGTTTAGATCAAAGCATATTCATGTGTTAGAATGGTCCAGTCAAAGTCCAGACCAAAATCAAATTGAGAATCTGTGGTAAGACTTGAAAATTGCTGTTCACAGACGCTCTCCATCCAATCTGACAGAGCTTGAGATATTTTGCAAAGAAGAAGAATGGGCAAAAATGTCCCTCTCTAGATGTGCAAAGCTGGTAGAGACATCCCCAAAAAGACTTGCAGCTGTAATTGAAGTGAAAGGGGGTTCTACAAAGTATTGACTCAGGGGGGCGCCATACAAATGTACCCCCCACACTTTTCACATATTTATTTGTAAAAAATGTCGAAAACCATTTATCATTTTCCTTCCACTTCACAATTATGTATCAATTTGTGTTGGTTTATCACATAAAATCCCAATAAAATACTTTTATGTTTTTGGTTGTAACATGACAAAATGTGGAAAATTTCAAGGGGTGTGAATACTTTTTCAATGCACTGTATCTGTTATTTTTTTATGTTTCCCAAAGTTTCAAATTAAGTTGGGACTTTCCTTCTGAAAACAAAGATTCTTAGATGGGTTCGGGTAAAATGTGAGAACAATGAAAGAGGAAGTGTCTGCCGTGACACATATACCATGAACCGTTCTTCATACCAGGAATGCATACGTTGGATTTTTCTGAACACATTCAAGACTTTACAGCAAAGGAAACCCAAATCACAAAATCTTCCCCTGCAGTCACCTTCATTAAATCACACCTTCACGGATGGATACACAACAATAATGGCATAAAAGTATAAAATGTCCATTTCAAGTCTGTTCTACAACACAGTAATGCCGCGTAGACACGGTCGGATTTTCCGACTGGAAATGTTGGATGTAAGCTTGTTGGCTGAAAGTCCGACCGTGTGTACGCTCCATCGGACATTTGTTGTCGGGCTTTCCGCCAACAAATGTTGGCTAGCAGGTTCTCAAATTTTCCGCCAACAAAACTTTGTTGTCGGAATTTCCGATCGTGTGTACAGAAGTCCGACGCACAAAAGTTCACGCATGCTCGGAATCAAGCAGAAGGAGCTGCACCGGCTATTGAACTTCATTTTTCTGGTACATCTTGTACATCACCATGTTCCCACGTTCGTAATTGTTGGCCAACATTTGTGTGACCGTGTGTATGCAAGACAAGTTGGAGCCAACAACCATCAAACAAAAATCCACGGTTTTGTTGTCGGAAAATCCGATAGTGTGTACGGGACTAACCAGTTTAGATCCCGTACCTGTACACCCCCTATGGACCAGAGCAAGTTTTCCATTTCCACTATGGGCCTGGTTATTGAGCAATACCTTTGTCTTTACATATGCTGGATGGAAATGATGCATCCAAAAAGCCCTAAAGTGCTTAAAATGGATCCAACATCAGATATACAGTATTTTTCAAGCCACACAAGATGTCAGTGTAAGGACCGGGGTTAGCTGACTTCTGTTTGTTTCAAGTGGATTTTGCATTCCTATACAAGTCTTTGGGAATGCAAGTTATCTTGAAGAAGATTAATATGAGGGGTTCTCACCAGTCCTGTGCTTAGTTTCTGGGTCTACACACCTGCTGTGACCATTATGAGGGTTTCCCACCATCCCTGCACTGGGTACACAGGTCTGCACATCTATTGTACCTGTCATGAGGGGTCTCCACCATCACTGCACTGAATTCCCTGGTATCTACTCCCACTGTGCCCATTATGAAGGGTTCCCACCATCCTGTCAGTGTGTTCCCAGTTTTACACACCTGCTATGCTGCCTATTGTAAAGGGTTTCCACCATCCCTGTGCTGAGTTCTCAGGTCTACACACCTGCTGCACCCATTATGAGGAAATCCCACCTACCCTGTGCTGATTTCCCGGGTCTGAACACTTGCTGCACTCATTATGAGGATTTCCCACCATCCCTGTGCTGAGTCGTTGAGTCTACACACCTGCTGTGCCCATTATGAGGAGTTCCCACCATCCCTTCACTAAGTTGCTAGGACTCTACAACTGCTGTGCTCATTATGAGGGGTTCCCACCATCCCTGCATTGAGTTCCCAGGTCTACACACCTTCTATGCCCATTATAAGGGATTCCCACCATCCCTGTGCTGAGTCGTTGAGTCTACACCCCTGATGTGCCCATTATGAGGAGTTCCCACCATCCCTTCACTAAGTTGCCAGGACTCTACAACTGCTGGGCTCATTATGAGGAGTTCCCACCATCCCTGCATTGAGTTCCCAGGTCTACACACCTTCTGTGCCCATTATGAGGGATTCCCACCATCCCTGTGCTGAGTCGTTTAGTCTACACACCTGCTGTGCCCATTATGAGGAGTTCTCACCATCCCTTCCCTAAATTGCCAGGACCCTACAACTGCTGTGCTCATTATGAGGAGTTCCCACCATCTCTGCATTGAGTTCCCAGGTCTACACACCTTCTATGCCCATTATAAGGGATTCCCACCATCCCTGTGCTGAGTCGTTGAGTCTACACACCTGATGTGCCCATTATGAGGAGTTCCCACCATCCCTTCACTAAGTTGCCAGGACCCTACAACTGCTGTGCTCATTATGAGGAGTTCCTACCATCCCTGCATTGAGTTCCCAGGTCTACACACCTTCTGTGCCCAATATGTGGGGTTCCCACCATCCCTGAAGGATCTGAATTCTATATTCATTAATACAACATAGAGAGTAACCTGGACTATAGCTGATAACTGCTGCAGAACTTGGTCCTTTGTTGCTGCTGTATTATCCCTATGCAGTGTGGACAGGGTTAAACTGAATATTCATAAAAGTGTTATTAAACCTTCCTTTTTTTTCATTAAAATAACAAACTTGTTATACTTACCTGCTCTGTGTAATAGTTTTGCACAGAGCAGCCCTGATCCTTTCCTTCTGGCGTCCCCCCAACGGCGCTTCAGGCCCCTCCTCTTCAGTGGTGCCCCCACGGAAAGCCACTGCAGCACAAAAGGTTTATCACCTTTATGCATAGAGTGCATTAAGGTGAAAAAACTTCAGGCTTTAGAACCACTTTAATGCTGAAGTACAGCAGCCATCTTTAAGGACACCACTTTTCAATGCTTATTTATGGATTGTCTCCAGTGCAGGGGACAGCCATCTTGGCTGGGTCTCGATCGATCCGGGAGGATGGTAATTGACTGATGCAACAAAGCAAGGGAAGTGAGCATCTGCTGGCAGCTGAGAGGAAAAAAAGAGACAGTCATAGTGCTAGGAGGGGTGAAAAAAATAGGCTGGGCTTCTGTTTAAGTGGAACCTTGCCATAGCTGACCACAGTCGACCTCAGAGCAACAAAGAGACTGCTCATTGCATAGGACCATGCCTCAGAGACTGGGAATTTTCCCCCTGGGTGGGAGAAAGGTGTGATTTGGATCGAAAGAGTGAAATCACAGCCATTTATATCCCTGTTGTACTTGAATGTGACTTTTACAGAGCTAGAAGATGTGTCCAGAGGAGTGGCGGTGCGTCCATAAGGGTGCACGGGCACCGCCCCCTCTCTCCTGCCACGCCCTCTCTCACCAATATATAGATTCATGCATTGCACGCATCTATCTATGGCCGCCGCTGCCAGCCCCTATTCAGGCGCCTGGCCCCTTTTTAGGCGCCTGAATTACAGCGGGGGGGGGGGGTTTAAGTACCTGATTAGAGCCATAGCCTCTAATAGGCATCAAAAAAGGTGACCTGCGAGTGCCATGCTGGGCGCTCGCAGGTCACTCAGCTGTGTTAGAAAAGAAAATGAATATTCGCTTTCCTAACACTAAACCGCCTCTGCGCCATTCAGGTGCTCGGATCTGTTACCCGTCACCTGATGAAACGACAGGCGCTGTGATTGGATGCCTATCAGGCATCCAATCATAGCAGAGGACGGGAAGAGAGGATGGGAGAAGACATCAAGGAGCTGTCCCACTGCCAGGTAAGTACAGACGGTGGGCGGGGGGCACACTGGCAGCATGTGATATGGCACAGTGAGGTTGCATTTGGTGGGGCACAGTGGCTGCATATGATGAGCACAGTGGTTGCATTCGATGCTGCACAGTGGCTGCATTTGATGGGGCACAGTGGCTGCATTTGATGGGCACAGTGGCTGCATTTGATGGGTACAGTGGCTGCATAAGATGGACACAGTAGCTGTATTTGATGGGGCACTATGACAGCATTTGTTGGACACAGTGGCTGTGTTTGATGGGCACATTGGCTGCATTTGATAGCACAGTGGCTGCTTTTAAAGGCACAGTGGCTGCATTTGATGGTACAGTAGTGGCAATTGATGAGCACAGTGGCTGAGTTTGATGGCACAGTGGCTGCGTTTGATGGAACAGTGGTGACAATTTATGGGCACAGTGGCTGCGTTTGATGGCACAGCGGCTGCGTTTGATGGCACAGTGGCTGCGATTGATGGTACAGTGGCTGTTGTTGATGGCTCAGTGGCTGCGTTTGATGGCACAGTGGCTGCGATTGATGGTACAGTGGCTGTTGTTGATGGCTCAGTGGCTGCGTTTGATGGCACAGTGGCTGCGTTTGATGGCACAGGGGCTGCGATTGATGGTACAGTGGCTGTTGTTGATGGCACAGTGGCTGCGTTTGATGGCACAGTGGCTGCGTTTGATGGCACAGTGGCTGCGATTGATGGTACAGTGGCTGTTGTTGATGGCTCAGTGGCTGCGTTTGATGGTACAGTAGTGGCAATTGATGGGCACAGTGGCTGCGTTTGATGGCACAATGGCTGCATTTGATGGCACAGTGGCTGTGTTTGATGGCACAATGGCGGCAATTGATGGGCACAGTGGCTGCGTTTGATGGCATAGTGAAGCTGCAATTGATGAGGGGGGGGGGGGGTTCAGAATTTTTCTGTTTGTTTGCGCCCCCAAAAAATTTTGAGCACCAGCCACCACTGGTCCAGAGACCACCCTGGGTCTGGTAAGAGACTGCACAAGGTAATCTGTTGTCAGCTGTTCTGAACTGTTCTGCTTTCTTCAAGGGCCTCAACTTTGCCTCAACTTTGCTAGCCAACTTTTTTTTCCCATAATTCGCTGGCCAGTGTGACAACTGTGATACCTGTAGCGAGCTAACATAACCTCAGATAAAAGTAATAATAACTTAACCTGAAGGAGGTGAGAACAGAGCCAGAAACTATGCCAGGGAGATGTGACCTCTCCGGTTTCCAAAACGTACTGTATGTAAAATGGAGGGCTCACGCCTCCTCACGCCACCACTAACCAAAAAAAAATTTAAAAATCCAGCTTCTCCTTTTATAAAGTCTTTACCTTGAGATGAAAAACATGTTAGTAATTTAACAGTTCCCTATTGTAAACATAGACAAGAGTTCTTTTCTTACTCGGAGACACTACAGTCCAGGAACTGCCCTATCCACCTTTTCATAACTTCTCAATTTACCAGTTTTGTATCAAAGAGATGTCTGAAAGACTTCCCAATATGAGCGACTGCATGGCCTGAAGTTGGATTTCCCCAAACTTCTCCAATTCCTCCACCTTCCTCCAATGTGCCACTTGGTCTGTATATATATAGAGGGGATGGCGTTCAAGGTCAGACGATAAGTGGAGTAGAGACAACTAGACCAGCATGAAGGTAAGCCAGACCAATATCGTCTCGCGATTTGCGCCTGGGACCTTAAAGTGATTTTAAACATGTCTTTTTTAAAAATAGCAAACATTTTATACTTACCTGCTCCTGGTTTTGCAAAGAGCAGCCCTGGCCCTCCTCTTCTGGGGTCCTCTGCTAGTGCTCTTGGCTCCTCCCCCCCAGCAAGCCACTTTTTATGGTGGCACTTGTGAAGGCTCGATCCTGAGCCACGCTCTGTGTGTCCATAGACACACAAAGTGCGGCTTGGCCCCACCCCTCTGCTCCCTGACTATAATTAAAAGTTGTCCTGGGTAAAAACATTTATAAATAAATGCTCTAGGGGTCACCCTGGGTGAAAGTTGCGTAAATCTTGGGCAAAAACATTTATAAATAGATTCCCTGGGGGTCATCCTGGGTGAAAGTTGTGTAAGTCTTGGCTTAAAACATTTATAAATAGACCCCCCTGGGGGTCATCCTGGGTAAACATTGTGTAAATATTGGGTTAAAACATTTACAAATAGACTCCCTATGGTTCCTATTGGGTGAAAGTTGTCTAAGTCTTGGGTAAAACCATTTATAAATCGACCCCCTATGGGCCACCCTGGTTGAAAGTTATGTAAATTTTGGGCAAAAACATTTCTAAATAGACTCCCTATGGGTCACCCTGGGTAAACTTTATGTAAATTTTGGGCAAAAACATTTATAAATACATCCCCAATGTTTCACCCTGGGTGAAAGTTATGTAAATTTTGGGCAAAAACATTTATAAATAGATCCCCAATATTTAAGGTAAACTAGGTAAACTTTGGGCAAAAACATTTATAAATAGACTATGGGTCATCCTGGGTGAAAGTTTTGTAAGTTTTGGGTTAAAAAATGTATAAATGGACCCCCTATGGTTCCTACTGGGTGAAAACTGTGTAAGTCTTGGGCTAAAGCATTTATAAAGAGACCTCCTGAGGTTTGTCCTGGGTGAAAGCTGTGTAAGTCTTGGGTAAAACCATTTATAAATGGACCCCCTATGGGCCACCCTGGTTTAAATGTTATGTAAATGTTGGGCAAAAACATTTTTAAATAGACTTCCTATGGGTCACTCTGGGTGAAATTTATGTAAATTTTGGGCAAAAACATTTATAAATAGATCCCCAATGTTTCACCCTGGTTGAAAGTTATGTACATTTTGGGCAAAAACATAGACTATGGGTCATCCTGGGTGAAGGTTTTGGGTTAAACAATTTATAAATAGACCCCCTATGGTTCCTATTGGGTAAAAGTTGTGTAAGTCTTGGGTAAAACATTTATAAATTGACCCCTGGGTGAAAGTTATGTAAATCTTGGGACTTACAGATATACCCCCTAGGGGTCATCCAGGGGGGAAGGTTGTGTAATTCTTGTGTAAAACCATTTATAAATTTTATAAAGAGACCCCCGGGGGGTTATCCTGGGTGAAAGTTGTGTAAATCTTTTGCAAAAATATTTATAAATGTAAATAGACCCCCCCTATGGGTCACCCTGGGTGAAAGTTATGTAAATCTTGGGCAAAAACGTTTATAACCAGACTCTATGGGTCTCCCTGGGTGAAAGTTGCGCAAGTCTTGGGTAAACATTATTTAAAAATAGCCCCCCCTGGAGGTCATTCTGGGTAATACCATGTAATTTTCTGGTTTAATAGGTACCATAGGTTTCTATCTATAAATGTTTTACCCAAGATTTACACATTTTCATCCAGAATTTACACAATTTTCATCCAAGATTTACACAATTTTCATCCAAGATTTACATATTTTCATCCAGGATTTACACAATTTTCATCCAAGATTTACACAATTTTCATCCAGGATTTACACAATTTACATCCAGGATTCACACAATTTTCATCCAGGATTTACACAATTTTCATCCAGGATTTACACAATTTTCATCCAAGATTTACACAATTTTCATCCAGGATTTACACAATTTTCATCCAAGATTTACATAATTTTCATCCAGGATTTACACAATTTTCATCCAGGATTTACACAATTTTCATCCAAGATTTACATAATTTTCATCCAGGATTTACACAATTTTCATCCAGGATTTACACAATTTTCATCCAAGATTTACACATTTTTCTAGTTTAATCTGAATGGAAAAATGTGTGAATTAAAGGTAAAAGTTGGTTGAATCTTGATAATATTTATTATTATAACTTTAAAATAATCACTGATAACCTGGCCATTTTATAGATAGGCAACTCCCATCCTCATATTGATTAGTGGTTCCAAATGAATAACTACTGCAGTAGGGAACAGACACAAAAGATACGCTCCGCATCTTTCCAAATAACTGTTCTGCTTTATTATGACACAATTGAAGGCTTTTATACACGTGATTACATAGGTATCACATTAATATTACAATTGTACTTTTATGGTAACAAGGGGCGTAACATAGGCAGACTAATTCTAATCAGGACTCGAAAGAATGCAAACATGTAATGAAAACATTATTAGTGCCATGTGCACAGTGAGGGAAGTGTGCAATACATACAAAATAGAATACAATTATATACAGAACTTACAAATTTCCATTACACTGATTAAACTTTTATGGTGAATCTTTACTTTTTAAAAAAATACCCAATCATGTGCAAAGAAAATTGGAAGATGGAAATCAGCAGCATTTGCGGATTAACACCGTGGCGCTTCCTATGGAAGGAAATTGCAGGAAATGGGAGTTGATTTACTAACCACTTCCGGACCGCCTGCCATCTTTATACGTCGGTACTTTGACGCTTAAATACCAGGGTGATGGCAGCAGATAGCTGCCATCGCCCTGGTATTTTCTTAAACAGCGGGCGGTCCGCTTTAATATAAAAGTGGTCTCCCACCACGTTCCAGTTGTCTCGGCCGCTTACCGGAGTCGTCGGTCGCAGCAGAGACGATCCGATCCTTTGCCCTCAGAGGCACTGTGTCGAGCGAGGGTATGATGGCTGCCACCCGACTCTATGCCAATGGGTTACGGGAGCGACGTCAAATGTCACTTCCGCCCAACGGCTTTCAAGGGACATTTTATTTTATTGAAAAAAAAAAAAAGATTTTTTTTTTTAATTGCATTTTTTTTTTGTTGCATTTAAGTGTAAATATGAGATCTGAGGTCTTTTTGACCCCAGAGCTCACATTAAAGAGGTCCTGTCATGCTTTTTTTTTTCTATTACAAGGGATGTTTACATTCCTTGTAATAGGAATAAAAGTGATCCAAATTTTTTTTTTTAAAGAAACAGTGTAAAAAAAAAAATTAAAAGTAAAATAAATAAGGAAAAAAAAAAAAATTAAAGCACCTCCCTCCGACTCTATTGCCCTGTACACACGATCGGACATTGATCGGACATTTCGACAACAAAATCCTGGATTTTTTCCGACATGTTGGCTCAAACTTGTCTTGCATACACACGGTCGCACAAAGTTGTCGGAAAATTTGATCGTTCTGAACGCGGTGACGTAAAACACGAACGTAGGGTCTATAAACGGGGCAGTAGCCAATAGCTTTCGTCTCTTTATTTATTCTGAGCATGCGTGGCACTTTGGCCGTCGAATTTGTCTACACACGATCAGAATTTAAAGGATCAGATTTTGTTGTCAGAAAATTTTATATCCTGCTCTCAAACTTTGTGTGTCGGAAATTCCGATGGAAAAAGTCAGATGGAGCCCACACACACGGTCGGAATTTCAGACAACACAATCCGATTGCACATATTCCGTCGGAAAGTCGGACCGTGTGTACAGGGCATAAGCCATTGAAAGACGGGAGCGACGTCAAACATCACTTCCACCCAACGGCCTTAAAGGGACATTTTTATTTATTTATTGCATTTAAGTGTAAATGTGAGATCTGAGGTCTTTTTGACCCCAGATCTCACATTAAAGAGGTCCTGTCATGCTTTTTTTCTATTTCAAGGGATGTTTACATTCCTTGTAATAGGAATGAAAGTGATCCAATTTTTTTTTTTTAAAGGGACAGTGTAAAAATAAAAAATAAAAAGTAAAATAAATAAGAAAAAAAAAATTTTAGGTGCCCTGTCCCGCCATGCTCGCGCGTAGAAGCGAACGCATACGTAAGTCGCACCTGCATATGTAAACGGTGTTTAAACCACACATGTGAGGTATCGCCGCGATCATTAGAGCAAGAGCAATAATTCTAGCACTAGACCTCCTCTGTAACTCAAAACTGGTAACCTGTAGAAATTTTTAAACGTCGTCTATGGAGATTTTTAAGGGGTTAAAGTTTGTCGCCATTCCACGAGCGGGCGCAATTTTGAAACGTGACATGTTGGGTATCAATTTACTTGGTGTAACATTATCTTTGACAATAATAAAAAAAGGGGGCTTACTTTACTGTTTTCCTATTTTTTAATTTAAAAAAGTGTATTTTTTCCAAAACAATTGCGTTTGTAAGACCGCTGCGCAAATACGGTGTAACAGAAAGTATTGCAACGACCGTCATTTTATTCTCTAGGGTGTTAGAAAAAAAAGTATATAATGTTTGGGGGTTCTAAGTAATTTTCTAGTAAAAAGAAAAAAACTGATTTTAACTTGTAAACAACAAGTTTGAAAAATAGGCCTGGTCCTTAAGTAGTTAAAAAGGAATAGGCTGTTGACTTTGCAAGGGACTGTTTTCCCAGAGCTTTGTGGTGAAGTTTTGCCTTGCATAGGACACCCAATCGCATGCAAGGGGAAAAAAAAACAGCATTTTTGCTTGCACCTGATTGGATGATGGAGGCCAAGAGAGCTTCACCTCATTTGCTAAGCTCTGGCGATAATTCCCTTGTAAAGTGAACAGCCTATTCGCCTTTAGTATGTGTCGTGTTTGGGGTCCCATTTACAACCAATGGCACCACAAATGCCATGAACGTTTTTCATGCATTTCATAAACAACTGCAAAATTGCACTCACAATCGCCCAATTTCATATATCTGTGTTGTTTATATCATTGATATGGCATCGATGGTTTATTGATTGATATAGATGTGACAGGTCCTCTTTAACAATCCCTGTTACTCTCTAGATCTTGATTCTTATCTTCTTGTGGCAATTTCACCACCTCAGCGGAAGCCCCGCCCATTCATCACCAGGTAAGTTATTCCGGAAGATCGGTATGGTTTGATTGATACGAAGGGCGGAAATGTTTATTATAGGAAAAAGTCCTGAGACAACCGATTTCAATGGAGCTCCCTATATACACTTTCATTTCGGTTGACCGCATGAGTTACAAACTAGACATGTGCACTGACAAAAAATGTGTTTGTTTCGTTTCATTCGTTTTTTTATTTTTTTTTGGAAATTCAGAATTCTGGAAATTCGGAAATCCAAAAATTCGGATTTTCAAATTTACGAATTTTTGAATTTCCGCATTTCGGATTTCCAAATTTTTTGAATTTCAAATTTCCGAATTTTTGGATTCCGAATTTTCGTACTTTCGGAATTCGAAAATTCGGAAATCCAAAAATTAGAAAATCCGAAAATTTGAAAATCTGAAGAAAAGAAAGAAAATCAGTAAAATTTGAAATAATAACTAACTATTAAAATATAGGTATTGGAATTTCCTTTCAAATTTGGCTGTTTGTGAAGGTAATGAGTACGAATTTATCTGAAGTTACGAATTATCCGAAATAACGAATGCCGCATCTAAACAAATGGAATGGAACAAATGAATAAATAATAATAATAAAAAGGTTTTATTATTATTATTATTGTTATTTATTATTTTTAGATCATTACGTTCCATTCGTTTAAATGCGGCATTCGTTATTTCTGATAATTCGTAACTTCTGATAAATTTGTATTCATTACCTTCACAAACAGCCAAATTTGAAAGGAAATTCTAATAAGTATAATTTAATAGTTAGTTATTTTTTCAAATTTTACTAATTTTCTTTCTTTTTTTCAGATTTTCGAATTTCCAAATTTTCGAATTTTCAAATTCCGAAAATCCAAAAATTCAGAAATTCGGAAATTCGGAAATCCGAAATTCGGAAATTCGGAAATTTGGAAATTCAGAAATTCAGAAATTTGGAAATTTTGAAATTCGAAATTCGTAAATTCGTAATTTCGGAAATTGAAAAATTCAGAAATTCGGACATTTGGAAATTCGAAATTCAGAAATTCGGAAATTCGAAAATTCAGAAATTTCTTAATTTCGGAAATTGAAAAATTTGGAAATTCAGAAATTTAGGAAATGAACAAATTCGTCAAAATTCGTTAAAAAACTAATTCGGAACTAAACGATTTGCACATGTCTATTACAAGCCGATTGTGGATTCCCCTCCAAGCTAGCCGCACACATTACAATATGATTGGACACTCTCTGTACGATGATCTCATTTGGACTTACCAAAACTATATAATATGAGGGCCTACCAAGATAATCCATTCTAGTGGTATCCAGTTGGGGAGCCCCTGTACTACATAGTTGTTGGTAAACCCAGGACAGGTTTCACAATTAGATTGTATATGGTTGGATGTAGCTCTACCATCTACTGTAGTGCAGTGGACTGTCTGAGGCTGGGTTCACACTATTTCCGCATGCGGCTCCCAGCAGGGGTCTGGTGCGTCCCCGTTCAATGTTTCAAGTCCGATTGCAGCCCGAATTTTTGGGCTGAATTCGGACCTGAAACTGACCAAAAGAAGCACAGGACCCCTCTGCAAATTGGCACCGGAGCCGCAACGGGGATATTTGAACCGGCTCCATAGAGAACCGGTCACAATCACCTACCATGCAAATCGGATGCGGGGAAATCCACATCCAATTCGCATAGGTGTGAACCCGGCCTGAAAGTTTATATTACAGTTTTGGTAAATCTATAGTGCCCACGTAGCAAATTGTGAACAGGCAATCGCAAACAAGGAATTTGTCATTGATTAACTCTGTAATGATGACTATACACATATATAGTATGTGGCAATATGGTGGTGGGCCTTATACCCCTCTGCCATATACAGTAAAACCTTGGATTGCGAGCATAATTCGTTCCGGAAAAATGCTTGTAATCCAAAACACTTGTATATCAAAGCGAATTTCCCCAGAAGAAATAATTGGAAACTCAAACAATTAGTTCCACAACCATTTATTCGTAAGTCCTTCAGTTTATAGTCCATATTATAAGATTATAGCAATGTGATTGTTGGTTGTGTAACCATAAAATGTCCATCTACAAATAGAAGCCTCCACAAGGGGATTAGAAGCAAAATCCAGCAGGAGCTTCAGAGTATAAAAGAGAAGAGAGGCACCTCTAAGTGTAGTAATATGGTTACATTGAATGAAGGTACAACATTTAGAAACTCACATGGTTGATGATTAAATTGGGCACATCTAAGTATGGAGGCATCCGGGGTAAAGCTGTTCACATAGACCATCCCCCGCACCGCCGGCTCTCACCGCTGTCAGTCTGTAATCGTGATCGGGAAGACTACCCTGCACTAGAGTGATCTGAAAGTGAGGCTTGAACTGTTCGTGGAGCGCAGCGTGGAAGAGATGACATCGATGGCGGTGCGGGGGATGGTCTATGTGGACAGCTTTACCCCGGATGCCTCCATACTTAGATGTGTCTGTTTTAATCATCAACCATGTGAGTTGCTAAATGTTCTACCTTCATTAAATGTAACCATATTGCTACACTTAGAGGTGCCTCTCTTCTCTTTTATTCTCAGTTGTGACGTGACGCTACTTGTATATCAAGACATCGCTTGTATATCAAGTCAAAATTTATTTAAAAATTTTACTTGTCTTGCAAAACTCTCTCAAACCAAGCTACTCTTAAACCAAGGTTTTACTGTATATGCATCTGCCAGCATCGCCACGGTGTGCTGGAATGGCGCTCACTAAGCACCCTGAGCACTGTCAGCGCCAGCTCACAGTCAACTGGCAACAAACTGGAGCTGTTTGTATGGGCTCCCGGTCATGTGGCCACTGCAAGTGGCTGCCATGTTAGGAGTTGGTAGTATAGGCTCCCATTCATGTGGTCACTGCGGATAGCTGCCATGTTGATCATGTGATCTAGAGATGAGTAGTATGCGCTCCTGGTCATGTGGTCACTGAAAGTGGCTGCCAGGTTGATCACATGATGGAGAGCTGGTAGTGTGGGCTTCTGGTCATGTGGTCACTGCGGATAGCTGCCATGTTGAGTTTGCAGTTGAGAGTTGGTAGTATGGGCTGCCAGTTATGGGGTCACTGCAATTGGCTGTCATGTTGATCACATGATGAGAGCTGGTAGTGTGGTCATGTGGTCAATGTGAGTGGCTGCCATATTGATCACGTGTGACCGAGAGCTACTAGTATGGACTCCCAGTCATGGGGTCACTGCAAGTGGCTGTCACACTGATCACATGATTAAGTGCTGGTAGAATGGGCTCGGGTCATGTGGTCACTGTGAATGGCTACCATGTTGTTGACATGATCAAGAGCTGGTAGTATGGGCTCCCGTTTATTAAGTCATTGTGATTGGCTGCCACATTGATCATGTGATTGGGAACTGGAAGTATGGGCTCCCAGTCATGTGGTCACAGCGAGTGGCTGTCACATTAATCACATGATTAAGAGCTGATAATATGGGCTCCTGGTTATGTGGTCACTACAAGTGGCTGACATGTTGAAGACGTGATTGAGAGTTGGTAGTATAGCCTCCCGGTCATAAGCTCATTGTGATTGGCTGCCACATTGATCACATGATTGAGAGTTGGTAGTATGAGCTCCTGGTCATGGGGTCACTGTGAGTGGCTGCCATGTTGATGCCATGTTTAAGAGCTGGTAGAATGGGCTCCCAGTCATGTGGTCACTGCGGGTGGCTGTCACATTAATCACATGATTAAGAGCTGATAATATGGGCTCCTGGTCATGTGGTCACTACAAGTGGCTGACATGTTGAAGACGTGATTGAGAGTTGGTAGTATAGCCTCCCGGTCATAAGCTCATTGCAATTGGCTGCCACATTGATCAAGTGATTGGGAGCTGGTAGTGTGGGCTCCCAGTCATGTCGTCACTGTGAATGACTGCCACATTGATCATGTGATTGGGAGCTGATAATATGGGCTCCTGGTCCTGTGGTCACTGCAAGTGCCTGCCAGGTTCATAACGTGATGGAGATCTGGTAGTGTGGGTTCCCAGTCAAGTGGTCACTGCGAGTGGCTGCCATGTTCATCATGTGATTGGGAGCTGATAATATGGGCTCCTGGTCCTGTGGTCACTGCGAGTGCCTGCCACGTTCATAACGTGATAGAGATCTTGTAGTGTGAGTTTCCAGTCAAGTGGTCACTGCGAGTGGCTGCCATGTTCATCATGTGATGGAGATCTGGTAGCATGGGTTCCCAGTCAAGTGGTCACTGCGAGTAGCTGTCACGTTGATCGCGTAATCCAGAGCTGGTAGTATGGGCTCCCGGTGGCAACCAATCCCAGTGACCACATGGCAGGGAAACCCATGAAATATTAAAAGAGTATGGTACAGCGCTGCGCTAAAAAACAAACTAAGGAAGCAGCCAACACACCCGTAGACTCAGGGACAAAAATAACAACAAAAAATTCACAGTGTGGCGCTATTTGTTAAGTGTATACAATATAAGAGATTAAGCGTTAAGTAACATCAAATCATTACAATGTGAACAAAGAGAATGCCACGTGAGCACATGTGACAGTGACTGGTGAACAAAATAATAGTACATATATGTGTTCAATTCAAATGAACATCAAAAACAATATCAAATATAAAGTCCATAACACCAAAGAAAAAGTCTGTGATAACAGTGCATAAACGATGATGAGCAGGTGTTTTCTTGTACGTGCAGAAAAGTTTAGACCTCGTAGCCTGGTAGATAAATGGACCATGGAAGGCCAGAGGTGCACAGAAATTTGAAAACAGTGCCAGGACCATCACCAGAGAGTATGGAGGCTTACCAGAAGTAGTGGCCTGAAATAGCATATGCCATACAGGTCAAAACAGCTTGATGACCAACAGGTCTAGATGTGTTATCTGGTCAGATGTCATCACCACACAAAACGAGGGGAGGGGGGAAATGATCAGCACGACTTCCTCATTAGTAGACGTACCACCATAAGCCAAGCGAAAGATTCGTGTTGCATGTGAGGGATGAAAACACCCCAGAAGACGACTTTTTTAGTTGAAACATGTCGGGTGGACCCCTCATGACTACCGCTACACGATTTATATGCTATTCTTATCTACAAAAAATGTGAGTTTGTTTTTTATTGCTATTTTTTAAATAAATCCAAGTTTAAACGTTACTATACTATGTGAGTGTTTTCATCCCTCACATGCAACACGAATCTTTCGCTTGGCTTATGGTGGTACATCTACTAATGAGGAAGTCGTGCTGATCATTTCCCCCCTCCCCTCGTTTTGTGCGGCGATGACATCTGACCAGATAACACATCTAGACCTGTTGGTCATCAAGCTGTTTTGACCTGTTTGGCATATGCTATTTCAGGCCACTACTTCTGGTAAACCCATGAAATGCCTCCAGCATTTAGATTTCTTAAAGGGCCTGCTCCCGGTGGCAGGAAAAGGTTCATATGGGGGTGGAGACTGGAGGCTGAAGGGGTGAAACAGTTGACGGAGAAGCGAACGTCAGACCTCAGGAGACATCTCTGTTGTGGGGCGATTCTCAGGTGAAGCAAATAAAGCTAATTATGGGCACCAATATAAATCTTAACTGTAATCATCTAAGGAAGAATATCCAAATTCTGGTTCAATCCATTGGTGATTTATGTTTTCTTCAACCTATCCTCAGCAATTAAACAAAAACCGGAGGTGGACTGGTTCCCGCTGGACTGTCAGGAGATTTGGGATCATGGCCAGCAAGCTAAGGGTGTTTATAGGATTTACCCACAAGGAGCACAGCGCCCCCTGCCTGTCTACTGTGACATAACCACCGATGGGAAGATCTGGACGGTGAGAGGAAATAATGGACCACACAGAGAGAAAATGAATATACTGTCATTTCATAATTCACCAAAGTGTTTGTGCTGATGTCATAAGCCTTAAAGAGACCCTGTCCTCAGACCATTCATTTCAACAACAATCTTCCCGTTATATCTGCATTGTATGTATTTTAGGCATGTTATTTTCCTGTAAGAGCCTCCCTGATGTGGGTGTCCAAAAGCCCAGAGTAAGGCCAGCAGATTCAGAGATATAGTATCTCTCAAGTCTGTAATATTTCCTTTTACTCCCCGCCTGGCAGCTACATAAAAGGTTATATAGGAAGGTGAAGGGAGGGGTGGAGGAGCTGGACCAACACAGACAGTAATTAAACATCCCAAGTAGAAGAGGGGGCTGACATCGAAGTAGGGAGGGGTTTATTTTAGGTAATTGTATAGAAAGTTTGGAGGCACATTGCAAGTGAATTAAAAAAAAACACTGCAAGTATGCACTTAAAATATTCGATTTTTCTGTGCTACCTGAAAATTTTATGTTTGTGACAGGGTTTCTTTAGGAGCAATGGATGTAATGGAAAAAAAGTGATCAAGTCAAATTGATACATTGGGGTTAAATGCCTTGGAGTTCTGAAATTTTCCAAAGCTGTTTTTTGCCTAAAGGGGCCACATTGGTTCAGAAAGCAATGTGAATCTATCCAATGAGCCAATACAATGGGGTGGATTTACTAAAACTGGAGAGTACAAAATCTGGGGCAGCTCTGCATGGTAGCCAATCAGCTTCTACCTTCACCTTGTTCAGTTAAGCTTTGACAAAAAAACCTGGAAGCTCTAAACAGAGCTGCACCAGAATTTGCACGCTCCAATTTTAGTAAATCCACCCCATTGCATTGGCTCATTGGATAGATTTCTGAACCAAGGTGGTCCCTTTAGGCAAAAAACAGTTTTGGAAAATTTCAGAACTCCAAGGCACTGGTCACATGATCTCTGCTGGAGGGGCTTGGAGATTGAGGTTATCCCAACTCCAGCCAATCAACAGCTCTGCCTGGACTCTTCCTATTTCAGGGATGATGGGACCTAAGTTCTAGTAATTGGTCACCAAAAGGTTAAGGACATCAACACTTTAGTACTTATGAATTGAGAAAGCCGGATAGTTAGGACGGGTTTGAGTCTGATTATAATATAGATTCACTCTAATACAGGCATGGTCTTCCTTGGCAGGTGTTCCAGAAACGTCTGGATGGCTCGATGGACTTCCAGCAATCATGGCAGGGCTATGTTAATGGATTCGGGAACGCCGATGGGGAGTACTGGTTGGGTAAACTCTTTTCTCTAATATCTGTCCAATCTCTCTCGTCATTCCTCACATATTGTTTGGACAAGGCTGTTCATGTTTCCCAATCTGGGATCAGTTGATGGCAGGAGGGGTTGAGTATGGGCTACTCATCTAGCAAAGTCAATTTTCACTTTGCAAATACATTTTTCCAAACCATGGTTAATGAGGTTAAGAAGTATGAACTTCAATCATCTAATCATGTACAAGCAACAATTCTTTTTTTCTCCACTCATGATTGGGTATTCTTTAAGACTTTAGTTACATAACGGGACTAATTTCTAGTTATGAGACCTCTGGCTTGGAGGGGAGGCTCTGAAGTGATGGTGGGACCTCTGACTCGAAGGGAAGACCTCTGACTTGAAGAGAAGATCTCTAACTTGAAGGACAGACCTCTGACTTAAAGGGGGGGGGGTGGGCTCTGAAGTGATGGGAGAACCTCTTACTTGGAGGGGGGCTCTGAAGTGATGGGGGACTTCTGACTTAAAGGGGAGATCTGACTTGAAGGGGGAGCTATAAAGTGACGGGGGGACCTCTGACTTGAAGGAGGGAGCTCTGAACTGATGGGTGGTGGACCTCTGATTTGAAGGGGGCCTCTCATGTGATGGGGAGACCTTTTAATGTACAGTGAATTTCATCAAGGGGGTTGTGTGCTTTGCCCCAGGCTCAGGTTTCCCATTAATAAGTATTTGCCTGTTATACATTGTAGACTAGGGGGGTCTTGGACATTGCACACTTTTATAAGGTTTTGGTACCTTTCTCTGGGCTCTGGTCTGTACATGTTGCCATCTTTATATTTTGGTTTCAGGGTTACAGAACATTTACTTGTTGACAATGAAAAGAGAGTATGAATTGAGGGTGGAGCTGGAAGACATGTTTGGGAACACAGCCTTCGCCCAGTATGGCAACTTCAGCCTTTCCCACAACGCCCTGAACCCGGAGAACGATGGATACAGGCTGTACCTGGGAGCGTTCACTGATGGTGAAGCAGGTAACCCACCTTGGTCATGGTGTCATTGGGAAACACAGAACCCATTAGAACCCCCAGCTGTAATTTTATTAGGAAAGTGCAAAATTGAATTGAGGGTATGGGGGGCATCAACCTACAACTGCGGGACTGATGCAATTATTTCTTTAATAGAGTCATTATAAATCAGGACTCGAATATTATAGAGATGGGTTATTGCTTTGTAGCCCTGATATAGGCCCCCCTAGGAACCCCAAAATGAGTTGACTTTTCCTGCAGAAACACCGTGACAAGGAAACTTCATAAGGACTGTCAACCATACGTTGGCGTTCTCTTTTTCAAACAATACAAACTTGGCAGAGGAGCTAACCCTTCCCCACTCCATCCGCAACAAACAGGTATAAAGAATTTTGGTTGGAGGTGAGGACTCATGGGACAGTGAAATAAGCTGACAGTGTCTTTCCTTTGCCCAGGTGATGCCTTGTCTGATCACGTCGGTTACATGTTCTCCACTTATGACAATGACCAAGATGGGGACGTCCAGAACTGCGCGGCCTACTGGGGCGGCGGCTTCTGGTACCATTCGCAGAGCTGCGGCGGCGTTGGACTTAATGGCCGCTACAAAGCAAGGAAATCGCTTCAGCATGCTTTTTCCTGGTCTACCTGGGTGGACTTCCCTGAGACTCTGCGGGCCAGCCAGATGAAGATGAGGAGGGTCCCCAACTAGATGGTGGAGGAGGGGTGTTTGGGCTCCCGTATGGGACACAGTAACAGAGGAGGTGCAGTATATGGGGTGGAAGTAGCTCAGAGCAGTCCCAGAATATTGATGGTGTATTCAATATCACAATAAATACAAAGTACAATGTACCACTGCTAGATTGAGACTCTGTTATTGATTACACTTCTGATCAATATCCAATAAAACAACTCCACCACGGAGCCAGATGCTACCATTACTTAAACTGGACCAATCATTAGATTCCGTTCCCAACATGCTAAAATGAGAGTCAATGTGACAATGTAACCCTTCCAGGTATTTATCACCTCTCACAGAGATCACAGTACTTCCCCCCCTGACTCTCCAGAAGGACGGAGTCATCTTTGTTCAGTAATCATTCAGGGTCACCATCTATTTTACTTATTGTGCTGGCTCAGAGATGACACAGTCATGTAAATCCTGGTATCTGTGTAGCTATCGGCTGAAGTCTCTTAACTTTCGGCTTTCTACAAAGTTACAGTGTTGCAGTATAATCACTGGGGAAGAGGAGACTGAGGAAATGCTTCCTCTTGCCCGCAGCAGACTGATAACGTCTAATTTCAGCCTAGGAGAAGTCACTGGATTGTAGCTCAAGACGGGCTTTTGTTAACAAAGGGTGGAGGTTTATTGAAACACAGTACTGTTGGTATACATCGATCACGTAGTTGGTAAGGTTGAATAAAGACACCAGTCCATCCTGTGTGGGTGTGTGTTTAGGCCAATACCATTTCCCTTCATATTACATTCACTAAGATGCCCATCTAAGGTTTTTTTTTTAAATTATCAACACTTCCTGCTGACACCACCGATTGTGGAAGGAAGTTCCACATCCTTACCGCTCTATCAATGAAGAACCTTCTACATGGGGGGAAAATAAGTTTAATGTTTGCAGTCATTCCCTCGTAATTGAGGTCCTCCAGTCCCCTTATCTTCTATAACATGATGACAGGTAAAGTGAATAACATTGATTATCTCATGACAATGGTATCTGAAAGTGGGGTGGGATATATTGCACAGCAAGTGAACATGTTGTCCCTGAAGTTGATATGTTCAAAGCAGAAAAAAACAGGCAGGTGTAAGGATTTGAAGGACTCTGACAAGGGGCCACATTGCGTACCTCCCAACTTTTTAAGATGGGAATGAGGGACACCTATCAGAAAAAGTATTCAGGCATAGGACACACCCCTTGACACGCCCCCTTAAAGGAGAAATGTACAAAAAAACAAGATTGGTTAAACCCACGAGTGCTTTTTTTTACCACTACTATTCCTTTAGATTGGCTTTTGAAATTTACAAATGCAGCAATTTAGAAATCAGATGAAAGGTTTAGGGCTGGAAAACACTTTTTGATAGATAAAAAGTGCATTTTATATACAAATATATAGATCAGACCAAAATGAGGGACAAATGAGGAGGAATGAGGGACAGAGGGACCATGCTCCAAGTCAGGGACAGTCCCTCAAAATCAGGGACAGTTGGAAGCTACCCTGTTTCCCCGAAAATAAGACCTAGCGTGATTGTCGGTGATGGCTGCAATATAAGCCCTACCCCCCAAATAAGCCCTACCCTGTTTCCCCGAAAATAAGTCCTACCCTGAAAATAAGACCTACAAGGACTTTAACTAGGGCTTATTTGGGGGGTAGGGCGTATATTGCAGCCATCAGCGACAATCACACTAGGTCTTATTTTCGGGGAAACAGGATATGCACATTGTAATGGGTAGACGACTGGGTTAGGGCAACTCCAAAGCTGCAGCTCTGGTGGGATGTTCCCGGTCTGCAGTGGTCAGGACCAACCAAAAGTGGTCCAAGGAAAGAAAAATGGTCAACCCATTGAGGATCATGGGCGGCCAAGGCTCACTGAAGTATTTGGGGAGCAAAGGTTGGCCTGTGTAGTCCCATTAAATAGAAGAGCTGCTGTAGGTCAAATTGCTGATATGGTGAATGCTGGTTCTGATAGAAAGGTGTCAGAACACACAGAGGATCGCCGTTTGTTGTGTATGGGGTTGTGTAGCCGCAGACCGGTCACGGTGTCCATGCTGACCCGTATCCACAGCCAAAAGTGCCTACAATGGGCATCAGAACGGGACCACAGAGCAATGGAAGAAGGTGGTCTGGCCTGATAAATTCAAGAATGTTTTGAGGAACACAGCAAGTTGGAGGTTTTGACTTGGCCCCCCAAATTCTCCAGATCTCAGTCCAATCCAGCACCTGTGGGATGTGCAGAAAAACAAGTCCGACCCATGGAGGCCAGGTCTTTGTACCGCATGAGGTAGATGAACAGAAGGGTGGAGGAGGGGATGATGAATATGTCCTCATACATATGCAATAAATTAATACAATAAAACATTTACAAATAAATGGCTTGGGCCAGCTGCTGGAAAGAGTGATAATACAGCGCTGCAAATGGGGATGAGCTTGGAATCTTAATTCACACACACCGTCTACCTCATTCAAGCATGGCCACCAAATAATAATAAATAATTGCACCAATGGCAGGAGGAGATGAGTGACCCTGGACACAGACAGTCTACATCCAGGGCCACTCATCTGTCCCTAACTGCATGGAAACGCTAGAATGTGTAATGGCGTCTGCCAACCTGACACTGATTTGTATAAACTGATGGCCGCAGAGAACGCCTGTGATTTCTGGCCATACAAATACCCTGAGTTCTGGCAATGTACAGCTGTCTGCAGCCACATGAATGAAGTCATAGCCTGGATTTAGCTTCATTTTATAAATATTCCCCTGTAAGCATTGTAGGTAATTCTGCACAAAGCATGTTACCCCAAAGGAACCAGTAGAGGGCAGTATACACCATTTTCTCATATCAGATTGTCATTAACAAGAGAGCCAGTAGAGGGCGGCATACACTATCCCCCTATATCAGATGGTTACTAACAAGAGAGCCAGTAGAGGGCGGCATACACTATCCCCCTATATCAGATGGTTACTAACAAGAGAGCCAGTAGAGGGCGGCATACTCTATCCCCCCTATATCAGATGGTTACTAACAAGAGAGCCAGTAGAGGGCGGCATACTCTATCCCCCCTATATCAGATGGTTACTAACAAGAGAGCCAGTAGAGGGCGGCATACTCTATCCCCCCTATATCAGATGGTTACTAACAAGAGAGCCAGTAGAGGGCGGCATACACTAACCCCCTATATCAGATTGTTATTAACAAGAGAGCCAGTAGAGGGCGGCATACACCATCTCCTCAGATGGTTATTAACAATAGAACCTGTAATAAGAACATACACTATTTCCTCATATCAGATGGTTATTAACAAGAGAGCCAGTAGAGGGCGGCATACACCATCTTCCCATATTGGATGCTTACTAACAGGAGAACCTGCAGAGGGTGCCATACAGTTTTCTCATATCCAATGGTTATTACCAAGAGAACCTATAGAGGGCAGCATACACCATTGGTTATTAACAAGAGAACCCGTAGAGGGTGGCATACCCCATCTCCCCATATCAGATGGTTACTAACAAGAGAGCCAGTAGAGGGCGGCATACACCATTTCCTCATATCAGATGGTTATTAACAAGAGAACTCATAGAGGGTGGCATATCCCATCCCCCCTATATCAGATGGTTATTAACAAGAGAGCCAGTAGAGGGCAGCATACACCATTTCCTCATCTCAGATGGTTACTAACAAGAGAACCTGTAGAGCAGGGATATGCAGTTAGCGGACCTCCAGCTGTTGCAGAACTACAAGTCCCATGATGCATAGCAAGACTCTGACAGCCACAAGCATGACACCCAGAGGCAGAGGCACGATGGGACTTGTAGTTTTGCAAAAGCTGGAGGTCTGCTAATTGCATATCCCTGCTGTAGAGGGTGGCATACAGTTTTCTCATATCCAATGGTTATTACCAAGAGAACCCATAGAGGGCAGCATACACCATCTCCCCATATCAGATGGTTATTAACAAGAGAACCCTTAGAGGGCAGCATACACCATCTCCCCATATCAGATGGTTATTACCAAGAGAACCTGTAGAGGGCAGCATACACCATCTCCCCATATCAGATGGTTATTACCAAAAGAACCTGTAGAGGGCAGCATACACCATCTCCCCATATCAGATGGTTATTACCAAGAGAACCTGTAGAGGGCAGCATACACCATCTCCCCATATCAGATGGTTATTACCAAGAGAACCTGTAGAGGGCAGCATACACCATCTCCCCATATCAGATGGTTATTACCAAGAGAACCTGTAGAGGGCAGCATACACCATCTCCCCATATCAGATGGTTATTAACAAGAGATCCTCAATACTCTCTGGTCACATATATTGCTATCCTAATGTATTTCCCTGGAGTGGGTTCTTTCATAGTATTTCCTCGTGCCTGTTTGTACTATTAATTTCCTAAAATCAATAAAAAATATTGAACATGGAACAATAGAACCACTAGAGGGCGGCATGTAACATTTGGTTATTACCAAGAGAACAAGTAGAGGGCATCACATACCATTTCCTCATATCAGAAGGTTATTACCAAGAGCGCCAGTAGAGGGCGGCATACACCACACCCTCATATCAGATAATTACTAACAAGGGAACCAGTATAGGGCGGCATACACCATTTTCTCATTTCCAATAGTTATTACCAAGAGAACCAGTAGAGGGCAACATATACCATCTTCTCATATCAGATGGTTATTACCAAGAGAACCAATAGAGGGCGGCATACAGTATCGCCTCATATCAGATGGTTATTACCAAGAAATTAGAACTAGTAGGGGGCGGCATACATCATTTACTCATATCAGATGGTTATTAACAAGTGAACCATTATGGGGCGGCATACATCATTTTTACGTTTCCAATAGTTATTTCCAAGAGAACTAGCAGAGGGCGGCATACAGTACATCATTTACTCATATCAGGTGGTTATTAACAAGAGAACCAGTAGGGGGTAGTATACACCATCTCCTCATATCAGATGGTTATTACCAAGATCACATGTAGAAGGCACTCTCAGATGGTGATTAACAAGAGAACCACTAGAGGGCAGCATAAAAGATTTTTTTTATATCAGATGGTTATTGACAAGAGAACCAGTAGAGGACAGCATACACCATTTCCTCAGTGGATGGAGGAAGATTTCTGCTGAAAGGAAAATAATCATTACAAGAGGCACATCCTACTAACTGTACGTTATGTCCCTTGTGCTGATTTCTCTGTTTGTGGTTTTAGGAACACTTAGTCTTAACCACGGTCAGCAGCTTAGAAGGGACAATATTGAGGGAATTAGATATATGGTCTTTAGTAATTAGGTTTTGGTTTAGGGTTAGACTGATGTTTAGATTTAGAGGTTGAACTTGGTTAGTTGTAGGAGGTTGGGCTCAGTTTTAAGTTTAGGTTGAGGTACGGTTTTCGTTTTAGCAGTTGGGATCTGTTTTAAGGTTCAGTTGAGGTTCAGGGTTAGTTTTAGTGGGTGCGCTCTGTTTTAGGGTTAGGTTGAGGTTTAGGGTTGGTGTAGAGTTTGGACTCTGGTTTAGTGTTAGATTAAGGTTTCGCTTTAGGAGGTTGGTCTGGTTTAGGGTTAGGTTGAGTTTCAGGGTTAGTTTTAGGGGTTGGGCCCTGGTTTAGGGTAAGGTTACAGTTCAGGGTTAGTTTTAAGGCTTGAGCTCTGGTTTAGTCTTAGTTTTAGGAGGTTGGGCTCCGTTGTAAGGTTCGGTTGAGGTTCAGGTTTAGTTTTAAGAGTTGGGCTCTGGTTTAGGGTTAGGCTGGGGACTAATTTTAGCAGTTGGGCTCAGTTTGAAGGTTAGATTGAGATTCATGATTCGTTTTAAGGAATGGGCTTTGGTTCAGGGTTAGTTTTAGGAGTTGGGCTCTGGTTTAGGGTTAGGTTGAGGTTCAGGTTTAATTTTAGGGTTTGGGCTCTGGCTTAAAGGTTAGGTTGAGGTTCAGAGTTAGTTTTAGGTTTTGGGCTCTGGTTTCGGGTTAGGTTGAGGTTCAGGGTTACTTTTAGGAGTTGGGCTCTGGTTTAGGGTTAGGTTGAGGTTTAGGTTAAATTTTAGGGTTTGGGCTCTGGTTTAAAGGTTAGGTTGAGGTTCAGCATTGGTTTTAGGTTTTGGGCTCTGGTTTAGGGTTAGGTTGAGGTTCAGGGTTAGTTTTAGGAGTTGGGCTCTGGTTTAGGGTTAGTTAGAGATTCAGGTTGAATTTTAGGGTTTGGGCTCTGGTTTAAAGGTTAGGTTGAGGTTCAGCATTAGTTTTAGGTTTTGGGCTCTGGTTTAGGGTTAGGTTGAGGCTCAGGTTTAATTTTAGGGGTTGGGCTCAGGTTTAATTTTAGGGGTTGGGCTCTGGTTTAGAGTTAGGTTGAGGTTCAGAGTTAGTTTTAGGGTTTGTGTTCTGGTTTATGGTCAGATTGAGGTTCGGGGTTAGTTTTAGGGATTGGGTTCTAGTTTAAGGTTAGGTTAAAGTTCAGGGTTAGTTTTAAGGGTTGGGCTCTAGTTTAAGGTTAGGGCAAGTTTCAGGGTTCATTTTAAGGATCGGGTTCATGTTGATGTGGTTTCCATGCTAAAATGTTGACAAAGTAAAACAATGGTAACAAGCATTTCCTTCCAATCAAATGTTTATTGAGAAATTTGTGTGTAAGGTAATGACAATGCACAAGCTCCTTCCATCATTATTGAAGTGTACATGTCCCTCTACAAGGAAGGAGGACACTTTCTAACACTTTCTAACTTCAGCCAAGGATGTCACCAGATCCTAATGAGTTGACTGGCTGTGTTCTTTCACATACTGTATTACCCAATGCTTCAAAATGACCACATCTGGTGAAAAAATATATCTTAAAGGGTAACTACACCCCGGTGTACATTTGTGTCAGTCATCAAGCTTCACCCCTATGACCATTATCATCCATACAACCGTTGACCTGATTTCGCTGTACGTCTCCTCAACATCCCACAAATTTTGTCACTTTGTCTCCTTCGGCCTTGTCTGTTTGGATAGTATACACACATTCGCAGTTCACAGTAGGTAAACCCCACCTCCAACAATTTCACTTTGTGGTCTGGGAAGCGTGGGACTGCAAATCTCTTCCCTTGCAAAGGGTACTTCAAAGCTTATGTGAGCAAACACGGACCAGCCAATTCCTCAAGCATGATGGGATTTCCACCTTCAACAACAGAAGAGGCTTTGAGCCCCATGTAAAAAACAGTAGGAGGGGCTGGTGAGGCATCCTATGAGTGGGAGGAGCTTCTAACACATTAGAAAAAGGAGGAGTTGCTTGTGACACATCAGAAAAGTGAGGCGGAGCTTGTGAGGCATCAGAAAAGTAGGAAGGACCTTACAGCAAACCAATCGAGAGCAGCGTTCCAAAAAGCTGGAACCGTACAGTGTAGTATATAGAGGTGAGTCAGGAAAACCAAGTTAATGGAGGAAAATTCCTTGAAATGAACACACCGATAGTAGACAATTATGTGCCAGCAGAGGAAGAGGATGAGAGCGTGAAAATACTTGGAGATTAAGAACTGTTCCTAATAATGATTATTTGTCAAAGGACACTGAATAGCGATGGAATGGTTCACGAGATTGATCCCTTGTTTCTGACCTTGACTCCATGTCATGGTATGTGGTGAAGGACCTTCAGCGGACCTCCGTTCTTCCCGGAATCATTGAGGCATGGGCAAAAATATGGGTAGATGTTCTCGGAGAAGGAGGTAACGAAGGTGTAGATGTGAGTCATGTCATCGGCATTGTAGAAGGAGAGCACGCCGCCCTCGTAGTCTAGGTATATCCCAACTCGTTGTGGTTTGCTTCTCAAGGTTAGAGCCCGGTAGGGGACGTCCAAGGCTTTGAATTCATGGCCGTTCCTCAGCCACAGGATCCAGAAGCCATTCTCAGGAGACAAAGTGATCCCACCTCGCCGGTTAACAGACTCCTTGGCCACACCAAGGTTCCACTTGGTCTTGTTGGTGACGTCGATCACCCAGTAATGGCGACCGCTGGAGAAGCCCTCGGTGCCCAGGACGCAACAGCAGTAGTCGAAGCGGCGTGGGTTTTCCGGCAAGGATTGCTTGGTGTCGCTGTACCGCACACCGGTCAGATCTTCGGAGAGCACTAGGTTAAGGTGAGCTGTAGTAGGATCCATAATTATATTCGGTAATGCTAGAAGAGAGTTAAGGACAAGTTATTGGAAGATCAGGACAGGTTAGACTATTTGGACTCTACCTACTCTAGCAAACATTTAAAGGGTCACCCCACCCAAATCTTTCATTTGTGCTGGATGCTGGAGAGTTAAACCACCTAGTGGCTCCTCATATCTCTTGGGGTCTATGGTGGTAAGATCTCAATGCTTGCACATAATGGGAGGCTAGACAATTTATTTAGTTTAAACAGGAAGCCCCTTTAGCCCCCTCCTACGACCAACATGCAATTCAAATTTATCAATCAAATAATTTCATTTCTAAGAAATATCACTTTTGAGACCCAGTGAGATCCTTATTGAGACTTTTTGCTGGCCTTTGCTCTGTAGCAAGAACATGTTTGGTGGGAAGGCTCCTGTAAATATCACAGCACCATGTCTTCAGCGTTATAAGAAAGAACAAATCCATAGCATCCCTTTAGACATGCATGTTCTTCCCTGCTGGCTAGTGGGTGCTGCTGACTTTAACTGTGCAATCCGTTGATCGGTTGCTTGTGTATACTCTAAATATTCAAACAACTGATGAGCAAATTGCACACTGGCCAACAGGGATGCATGTATAAAGGGATGCCAGAGATGTGTTCTTTCCTATAATGTTTAAGAATAATAGAACAGTGACTTACGCAAGCCCTATAGATCGCGCCCACACATGACAAAGAGCAAACATGATTGGTGGCATTGAAAGCTAATAGATGTGTGATGCAAGCCATTGACATTACAGTTCTCACCAGGACTGATGTATGACTTCATATCCTTCCAGGCTGTATATTGGATCAGATCCTTCACCGCTCCATAACCAAAATCCCGAGGAGTCACCACATTGTGAGCCGGAAAACCATCTCTGTAACCTCCGTAACATCTGGAGAGAGAGAAGTCCATTAAACTCATATTAATTTATATATTTCCAGCTAATTCAGGGTACACAAAGCCATTCACTCCAGACAACGCAGCACAGAAGCTGATAGTTTTACAAAACATTCCCTGAACTGGAGCTGATTGCTTGGCTGGTATGTTTTTGGCTTCACTATGAAAACTAAAACCCAAGAAAGAGAGCCATGCAGGCAAGGAAGAGCCTACAAGCTCCATGCAGAGTACTGGTGGGAATGAAGCCATGACCCCAGCCATGACCCCAGCGCTGTAAGGCCACAGTGCTGTACAGATATTTTCCTCTATATATGATTTGCTACACTAGAGCTGCCCTGTGCTATACAGTCAGTTGACCTGAGTGTCAGTTGAGAGGCGGACTAAAAAGCTACTGGCCATTTTTCTTACCCCTTCCCGTTCCTGACACTAAATTTCACCAATGTTATCCATAGTTTGCCACTGACTGTGCCAGATTAAGGCCTCACTCCTTTTTAGTCTTTATAGTCCATATCTTATGGTTGGTTTTTGTTTGGAAGCTCCCTTTTTTCTCCTAGTGTAAAGGCAGCGTTCTGCCTTCCCTCCTCCAGTGTTCTGTGCTGGCAGAGCTGAGTAGCAGCCACACCCCTCATCAGAAGAAGGGGAGGGGGGGTGCCTGACCTCCCCCCCAAGCAACCATTGGGTCTTCTCTCTGGCACATGGCCACCAATAAGAAGACAACTCTCCTGATTGCTGCAGTAATAACTTACGAACTGGTGTGTGGTTCAGAGTTTGAGCCCTCTGCTGCTGTACCTTACCTGTCTTCTCGTGCCTTATGTCCTCTACACCAGCTGCCAGCATGTATCACCCAGTGACCCCAGAGCACCCTGTGTTCCCAGTGACCCCCAGAGCACTTTGTGTTCCCAGTGACCCCCAGAGCACTTTGTGTTCCCAGTGACCCCAGACTATCCTGTGTTCCCAGTGACCCCCAGAGCACTTTGTGTTCCCAGTGACCCCAGACTATCCTGTGTTCCCAGTGACCCCAGAGCACCCTGTGTTCCCAGTGACCCCCAGAACTCTTTGTGTTCCCAGTGACCCCAGACTATCCTGTGTTCCCAGTGACCCCCAGAGCACTTTGTGTTCCCAGTGACCCAAGACTATCCTGTGTTCCCAGTGACCCCAGAGCACCCTGTGTTCCCAGTGACCCCAAGAGCACCCTGTGTTCCCAGTGACCCCAGAGCACCCTGTGTTCCCAGTGACCCCAGACTATCCAGTGACCCCAGAGCACCCTGTGCTCCCAGTGACCCCAGAGCACACTGTGTTCCCAGTGACCCCAGAGCACCCTGTGTTCTCAGTGACCCCAGACTATCCTGTGTTCCCAGTGACCCCAGAGCACCCTGTGTTCCCAGTGACCCCAGAGCATTCTGTGTTCCCAGTGACCCCAGAGCATTCTGTGTTCCCAGTGACCCCAGAGCACCCTGTGTTCCCAGTGACCCCCAGAGCACTTTGTGTTCCCAGTGACCCCAGACTATCCTGTGTTCCCAGTGACCCCAGAGCACCCTGTGTTCCCAGTGACCCCCAGAGCACCCTGTGTTCTCAGAGACCCCAGAGCATCCTGTGTTCCCAGTGACCCCAGAGCACCCTGTGTTCCCAGTAACCCCAGAACACCCCATATTTTTCAGTGATCCCAGAGCATCCTGTGTTCTCAGTGACCCCAGAGCATCCTGTGTTCCCAGTGACCCCAGAGCACCCTGTGTTCCCAGTGACCCCAGAGCACCCTGTGTTCCCAGTGACCCCAGAGCATCCTGTGTTCCCAGTGACCCCAGACTATCCTGTGTTCCCAGTGACCCCAGAGCACCCTGTGTTCCCAGTGACCCCAGACTATCCTGTGTTCCCAGTGACCCCAGAGCACCCTGTGTTCCCAGTGACCCCAGAGCACCCTGTGTTCCCAGTGACCCCCAGAGCACCCTGTGTTCCCAGTGACCCCAGAGCACCCATGTAGACCAGTAACCCCAGAACACCCCATATTTTTCAGTGATCCCAGAGCATCCTGTGTTCCCAGTGACCCCCAGAGCACTTTGTGTTCCCAGTGACCCCAGACTATCCAGTGTTCCCAGTGACCCCAGAGCACCCTGTGTTCCCAGTGACCCCAGAGCATCCTGTGTTCCCAGTGACCCCAGAGCACCCTGTGTTCCCAGTGACCCCAGACTATCTTGTGTTCCCAGTGACCCCATACTATCCTGTGTTCCCAGTGACCCCAGAGCATCCTGTGTTCCCAGTGACCCCAGAGCACCCTGTGTTCCCAGTGACCCCAGAGCACCCTGTGTTCCCAGTGACCCCCAGAGCACCCTGTGTTCCCAGTGACCCCCAGAGCACCCTGTGTTACCAGTGACCCCCAGAGCACCCTGTGTTCCCAGTGACCCCCAGAGCACCCTGTGTGCCCAGTGACCCCAGAGCACCCTGTGTTCCCAGTGACCCCAGAGCACTCCGTGTAGACCAGTAACCCCAGAACACCCCATATTTTTCAGTGATCCCAGAGCATCCTGTGTTCCCAGTGACCCCAGAGCACCCCGTGTAGACCAGTTACCCCAGAATACCCTGTGTTTTTCAGTAACCCCAGAACACCCCATATTTTTCAGTGATCCCAGAGCATCCTGTGTTCCCAGTGACCTCAGAGCACCCTGTGTTCCCAGTGACCCCAGAGCACCCTGTGTTCCCAGTGACCCCAGAGCATCCTGTGTTCCCAGTGACCCCAGACTATCCTGTGTTCCCAGTGACCCCAGAGCACCCTGTGTTCCCAGTGACCCCCAGAGCACCCTGTGTTCCCAGTGACCCCCAGAGCACCCTGTGTTCCCAGTGACCCCCAGAGCACCCTGTGTTCCCAGTGACCCCCAGAGCACCCTGTGTTCCCAGTGACCCCAGAGCACCCTGTGTTCCCAGTGACCCCAGAGCACCCCGTGTAGACCAGTAACCCCAGAACACCCCATATTTTTCAGTGATCCCAGAGCATCCTGTGTTCCCAGTGACCCCAGAGCACCCCGTGTAGACCAGTTACCCCAGAACACCCTGTGTTTTTCAGTAACCCCAGAACACCCCATATTTTCCAGTGATCCCAGAGCATCCTGTGTTCCCAATGACCCCAGACTACCCTGTGTTCCCAGTGACCTCAGAGCATCCTGTGTTTCCCAGTGACCCCAGAGCATCCTGTGTTCCCAGTGACTCCAGACTATCCTGTGTTCCCAGTGACCGCAGAGCACCCTGTGTTCCCAGTGACCCCAGAGCACCCTGTGTTCCCAGTGACCCCAGACTATCCTGTGTTCCCAGTGACCCCAGAGCATCCTGTGTTCCCAGTGACCCCAGAGCACCCTGTGTTTCCAGTGACCCCAGAGCACACTGTGTTCCCAGTGACCCCAGAGCACCCTGTGTTCCCAGTGACCCCAGAGCACCCTGTGTTCCCAGTGACCCCCAGAGCACCCTGTGTTCCCAGTGACCCCAGAGCACACTGTGTTCCTAGAGACCCCAGAGCACCCTGTGTTCCCAGTGACCCCAGACTATCCTGTGTTCCCAGTGACCCCAGAACACCCTGTGTTCCCAGTGACCCCAGAACATCCTGTGTCCCCATTGGCCCCAGAACATCCTGTGTTCCCAGTGACCCCAGACTATCCTGTGTTCCCAGTGACCCCAGACTATCCTGTGTTCCCAGTGACCCCAGAGCACCCTGTGTTTCCCAGTGACCCCCAGAGCACCCTATGTTCCCAGTGACCCCAGAGCACACTGTGTTCCCAGTGACCCCAGAGCACCCTGTGTTCCCAGTGACCCCAGACTATCCTGTGTTCCCAGTGACCCCAGACTATCCTGTGTTCCCAGTGACCCCAGACTATCCTGTGTTCCCAGTGACCCCAGAGCACCCTGTGTTTCCCAGTGACCCCAGAGCACCCTGTGTTTCCCAGTGACCCCAGAGCATCCTGTGTTCCCAGTGACCCCAGAGCACCCAGTGTTTCCCAATGACCCCAGAACATCCTGTGTCCCCAATGACCCCAGACTATCCTGTGTTCCCAGTGACCCCAGAGCATCCTGTGTTGACCAGAGACCTCAGAGCATCCTGTGTTTCCCAGTGACCCCAGAGCATCCTGTGTTCCCAGTGACTCCAGACTATCCTGTGTTCCCAGTGACCCCAGAGCACCCTGTGTTCCCAGTGACCCCAGAGCACACTGTGTTCCCAGTGACCCCAGAGCACCCTGTGTTCCCAGTGACCCCAGAGCACCCCGTGTTCCCAGTGACCCCCAGAGCACCCTGTGTTCCCAGTGACCCCAGACTATCCTGTGTTCCCAGTGACCCCAGAGCACACTGTGTTCCCAGTGACCCCAGACTATCCTGTGTTCCCAGTGACCCCAGAACATCCTGTGTCCCCATTGGCCCCAGAACATCCTGTGTTCCCAGTGACCCCAGACTATCCTGTGTTCCCAGGGACTCCAGACTATCCTGTGTTCCCAGTGACCCCAGAGCACCCTGTGTTTCCCAGTGACCCCAGACTATCCTGTGTTCCCAGTGACCCCAGAGCACCCTGTGTTTCCCAGTGACCCCCAGAGCACCCTATGTTCTCAGTGACCCCAGAGCACACTGTGTTCCCAGTGACCCCAGAGCACCCTGTGTTCCCAGTGACCCCAGACTATCCTGTGTTCCCAGTGACCCCAGACTATCCTGTGTTCCCAGTGACCCCAGAGCACCCTGTGTTTCCCAGTGACCCCAGAGCACCCTGTGTTTCCCAGTGACCCCAGAGCATCCTGTGTTCCCAGTGACCCCAGAGCACCCAGTGTTTCCCAATGATCCCAGAGCATCCTGTGTCCCCAATGACCCCAGACTATCCTGTGTTCCCAGTGACCCCAGAGCATCCTGTGTTCATCAGAGACCTCAGAGCATCCTGTGTTTCCCGGTGACCCCAGAGCATCCTGTGTTCCCAGTGACCCCAGAGCACCCTGTGTTCCCAGTGACCTCAGAGCACACTGTGTTCCCAGTGACCCCAGAGCACACTGTGTTCCCAGTGACCCCAGAGCACCCTGTTTTCCCAGTGACCCCAGACTATCCTGTGTTCCCAGTGACCCCAGACTATCCTGTGTTCCCAGCGACCCCAGAGCACCCTGTGTTCCCAGTGACCCCAGAGCACCCTGTGTTCCCAGTGACCCCAGAGCACCCTGTGTTCCCAGTGACCCCCAAAGCACCCTGTGTTCCCAGTGATCCCAGAGCACCCTGTGTTCCCAGTGACCCCCAGAGCACCCTATGTTCCCAGTGACCCCAGAGCACATTGTGTTCCCAGTGACCCCAGAGCACATTGTGTTCCCAGTGACCCCAGAGCACACTGTGTTTCCAGTGACCCCAGAGCACCCTGTGTTCCCAGTGACCCCAAAGCATCCTGTGTTCCCAGTGACCCCAGACTATCCTGTGTTTCCAGTGACCCCAGACTATCCTGTGTTCCCAGTGACCCCAGACTATCCTGTGTTCCCAGCGACCCCAGAGCACCCTGTGTTCCCAATGACCCCAGAGCACACTGTGTTCCCAGTGACCCCAGAGCACCCTGTGTTCCCAGTGACCCCAGAGCACCCTGTGTTCCCAGTGACCCCAGAGCACCCTGTGTTCCCAGTGTCCCCAGAGCACACTGTGTTCCCAGTGACCCCAGAGCACCCTGTGTTCCCAGTGACCCCAGAGCACCCTGTGTTCCCAGTGACCCCAGAGCACCCTGTGTTCCCAGTGACCCCAGAGCATCCTGTGTTTCCCAGTGACCCCAGAGCATCCTGTCTTCCCAGTGACCCCAGAGCATCCTGTGTTCCCAGTGACCCCAGAGCATCCTGTGTTCCCAGTGACCCCAGAGCATCCTGTTTTCCCAGTGACCCCAGACTATCCTGTTTTCCCAGTGACCCCAGAGCACCCTGTGTTCCCAGTGACCCCAGACTATCCTGTGTTCCCAGTGACCCCAGACTATCCTGTGTTCCCAGTGACCCCAGAGCATTCTGTGTTCCCAGTAAAATCTGGTATCATTTGGAATCTCCTGTGTGCCTTATGCACCATGTTACACCAGTGCACCCAGTGTCACCTGGAGACTCCAGTGTGCCCTGTGCATCCTCATGACACCTATGTCTCCATGCAGTCTCAGGTACGCTCCTCTAACCTCCTGGACTGAACCTCCTAGATCCACCTGGATTGATGGATCCATGACACCATGTCCGTATATTACTGAGTGCTGTTTGCTAAGTTCACTGGGTCTAAAGCAGTTCAATAAAAACCAGCCGATATTCGGCCCATGTGTATGGCAGCTGGTCCAACAGAATCCGGCATGACCAAAAATCGTCTGCTGATTGGCATGCTGATTGGCAGTGTTCTGGCGGGGGAGTGGTCCCCCTGTCAGAACACAATATCACAGCGGAGAGATTGATGTACTAACATCACATAGTTAGTACAGCGGCTCCTACTGAGCAGTCACTTTTTTTCATTCAGCCCGCTGGGCAAAAAAAATAGTAGTGTGTACCAGGCTTGACTCTGCATGGTCAGACACCCAGTACAAGTGCTGGAAGGTGGACGATGTGAGTACGTCTGTCTGAATGGACATCTATACCTTTGACTTTATTTGGGAGACTTGGTGAAAGCTGTGTGAGTGACACCATGTGCTGTGATATTCATGTAGATCATGTCCCTGGTGGAGTCCAGAACCCCAGATGTGAAAGACAATAAATCTAATCTCACAGCATAGAGAAGATCAATATACAGAACATCACATGTCCATGATGATCAGCAGATACTTACATATCCATACAGGACTTTATATCCTGCAAAACAAAAAGAGAAAACAATTATCACTGACTATCATCTCTCAGCCAATCCTCAGCATTTAAGGGGACCAATGGGAATGCCAGGAAGGAGACTGGGTACAGCTATGGGTGGAGTATGCTCAGAGTCAGGAAGGAGACCGGGTACAGCTATGGGTGGAGTATACTCAGAGTCAGGAAGGAGACTGGGTACAGCTATGGGTGGAGTATACTCAGAGTCAGGAAGGAGACCGGGAACAGCTATGGGTGGAGTATACTCAGAGTCAGGAAGGAGACCGGGTACGGCTATGGGTGGAGTATACTCAGAGTCAGGAAGGAGACCGGGTACGGCTATGGGTGGAGTATACTCAGAGTCAGGAAGGAGACCGGGTACGGCTATGGGTGGAGTATACTCAGAGTCAGGAAGGAGACCGGGTACAGCTATGGGTGGAGTATACTCAGAGTCAGGAAGGAGACCGGGTACGGCTATGGGTGGAGTATACTCAGAGTCAGGAAGGAGAACGGGTACAGCTATGGGTGGAGTATACTCAGAGTCAGGAAGGAGACCGGGTACAGCTATGGGTGGAGTATACTCAGAGTCAGGAAGGAGACCGGGTACGGCTATGGGTGGAGTATACTCAGAGTCAGGAAGGAGAACGGGTACAGCTATGGGTGGAGTATACTCAGAGTCAGGAAGGAGACCGGGTACGGCTATGGGTGGAGTATACTCAGAGTCAGGAAGGAGACCGGGAACAGCTATGGGTGGAGTATACTCAGAGTCAGGAAGGAGACCGGGAACAGCTATGGGTGGAGTATACTCAGAGTCAGGAAGGAGACCGGGTACAGCTATGGGTGGAGTATACTCAGAGTCAGGAAGGAGACCGGGTACAGGTATGGGTGGAGTACACTCAGAGTCAGGAAGGAGACTGGGTACAGCTATGGGTGGAGTATACTCAGAGTCAGGAAGGAGACCGGGTACAGCTATGGGTGGAGTATACTCAGAGTCAGGAAGGAGACCGGGTACAGCTATGGGTGGGGTATACTCAGAGTGAGGAATCAGGAAGGAGACTGGGTACAGCTATGGGTGGAGTATACTCAGAGTCAGGAAGGAGACCGGGTACAGCTATGGGTGGAGTATACTTAGAGTCAGGAAGAAGACCGGGTACAGCTATGGGTGGAGTACACTCAGAGTCAGGAAGGAGACCGGGTACAGCTATGGGTGGAGTATACTCAGAGTCAGGAAGGAGACCAGGTACAGCTATGGGTGGAGTATACTCAGAGTAAGGAATCAGGAAGGAGACCGGGTACAGCTATGGGTGGAGTATACTCAGAGTTAGGAAGGAGACTGGGTACAGCTATGGGTGGAGTACACTCAGAGTCAGGAAGGAGACCGGGTACAGCTATGGGTGGAGTATACTCAGAGTTAGGAAGGAGACTGGGTACAGCTATGGGTGGAGTACACTCAGAGTCAGGAAGGAGACTGGGTACGACTATGGGTGGAGTATACTCACAGTCAGGAAGGAGACCGGGTCCTGCTCGTACAGCCGTGGTTGGGTGCTGCTGATGGTCTGTAGGATCCCCTGGCAGTTCTGTTTGATCTTGCTGAGACTTTCCTCCATCTCGGACAGGATGAGGTCTCCTTCTTGCTGCAGGTCTCTGAGCAGTCTCTCTTCTCTCTCCCGCAGGAACTGGTGCAGCTTCTCAAACTCCATACTGACATGGTGTTTGGTGCTCAGGAGGTTCCCCTGACAAACAAACAGTTCACTGGTCACATATCATCATGTGGGACCTCCAACTGGTCTTATATCCTATGTCCTGGTAGACCTATCCCAGACCAATCCCACATAGATGGTCCATCAGTGTGTTCCTATCAGACACCATTACCAGAGCCAGCCCCTTATTATGATAGTTCCACAACAACAAAAACAACTGGCACTGTGAAGACCATAATTAGATAATGCCACTAACACACTTTAGTCTTCTCAAACGCCTTACCCCAGGGGGACCCTTACAATAATATATAGGTCTTGGGAAGCCCTTCCAATTGCAGTTCATTGGGGGGTCAATTGAAGAAGTGCAACTTACAGTGATGACTAGAAGGGCGCATGTGCCCCATTGCGGCAATAAAAATGCCACCCTTAGAAATAGCTAAAAGGTTAATTGGAGTTATGCAGCTGGCTCTCCCAAGTGGCACTGGACCTGAAACTATGAGGCACCTTCAAATTGGAGGTTAATCCGCCACAGATCAAGCCTAGCCACCTCTGGAGAAAACCAAGTTGAGATGGGCTGTCTTATGGTATATCTGCAGACAAAACTCTAGATAAAGTAGGGAATAGATTAAACTGACCTAATTTTTTTCCATCTATGCCCTATTAGGGAGATTTATCTTTAATTCCTGTTCTGCAGAGACACAACAGGAGGTAAGAAGAAATCCAGAACACTGGAAGGAGAAATCAGTGGATGGAGCAAAAAAGGGGGGGTCATGAATGTTCCATCGATAGAGGAGGGCACTCTAGTTGTTAAGTCTGCCAAAATATGCAAGTGTGCTGTGTATACCCGCACATTACTGTAAGAGATACACCCCACCTTTCTAGTAATATAAGGATCTATTTAAAGGAATCACAACCTCCTTCCTCCTGCTGGTGATCCCCCTCTAAAGATCTACATATAGGGACCAGGACCTTCTTCCTCCTGATGGTGACCCCTCTAGTGATAAAAAGAGCTATATAGAGGAATCAGGACCTGCTTCCTCCTGCTAATGATCCCTCCAGTGATATAAAGAGGAATCAGGACCTGCTTCCTCCTGCTAATGATCCCTCCAGTGATATAAAGAGGAATCAGGACCTGCTTCCTCCTGCTGGTGATCCCTCCAGTGATATAAAAATCTATATAGAGGAATCAGGACCTCCTTCCTCCCACTGATGATCCCTCCAGTGATATAAAGATCTATAAAGAGGACTCAGGACCTCCTTCCTCCCACTGATGATCCCTCTAGTGATATAAAGATCTATAAAGAGGACTCAGGACCTCCTTCCTCCCGCTGGTGACCCCTCTAGTGATATAAAGATCTATAAAGAGGACTCAGGACCTCCTTCCTCCTGCTGGTGATCCCTCTAGTGATATAAAGATCTATAATGAGGAATCAGGGCTTTCTTTCTTTTGCTGGTGACACTTCTAGTGATAAAAAGATCTATAAAGAGGACTCAGGACCTCTTTCCTCCTGCTGGTGATCCCTCTAGTGATATAAATATCTATATAGAGGAATCAGGGCTTCCTTCCTCCTGCTGGTGACCCCTCTAGTAAACACTCAAGATCTATATAGAGGAATCAGGACCTCCTTCCTCCTGATGGTGATCCACTAGTGATAAATAGAGGAATCAGATCCTCCTTCCTCCTGCTGGTGACCCCTCTAGTGATATAAAGATCTATAAAGAGGACTCAGGACCTCCTTCCTACTGCTGGTGACCCCTCTAGTGATATGAAGATCTATAAAGAAGAGGACTCAGGGCCTCCTTCCTCCTGCTGGTGATCCCTCTAGTGATATAAAGAGGAATCAGGACCTCCTTCCTCCCGCTGGTGATCCCTCTAATGATATAAAGATCTATAAAGAGGACTCAGGACCTCCTTCCTACTGCTGGTGACCCCTCTAGTGATATGAAGATCTATAAAGAAGAGGACTCAGGGCCTCCTTCCTCCTGCTGGTGATCCCTCTAGTGATATAAAGAGGAATCAGGACCTCCTTCCTCCCGCTGGTGATCCCTCTAATGATATAAAGATCTATAAAGAGGACTCAGGACCTCCTTCCTACTGCTGGTGACCCCTCTAGTGATATGAAGATCTATAAAGAAGAGGACTCAGGGCCTCCTTCCTCCTGCTGGTGATCCCTCTAGTGATATAAAGAGGAATCAGGACCTCCTTCCTCCCGCTGGTGATCCCTCTAATGATATAAAGATCTATAAACAGGAATCAGGACCTCCTTCCTTCTGCTGGTGACCCCTCTAGTGATATTAAAGATCTATATAAAGGAATCAGGACCTCCTTCCTCCTGCTGGTGATCCTTCTAGTGATGTAAAGATCTATATAGAGGAATCAGGACCTCCTTCCTCCTGCTGGTGATCCCTCTAGTGATATAAAGATCTATATAGAGGAATCAGGACCTCCTTTCTCCTGATGGTGATCCACTAGTGATATATAGAGGAGTCAGAACCTCCTTCCTCCTGCTGGTGACCCCTCTAGTGATATGAAGATCTATAAAGAGGACTCAGGGACTCCTTCCTCCTACTGGTGATCCCTCTAGTGATATAAAGATCTATATAGAGGAATCAGGACCTCCTTCCTCCTGCTGGTGACCCCTCTAGTGAACACTGAAGATCTATATATAGGAATCAGGACCTCCTTCCTCCTGATGGTGATCCCTCTAGTGATATTAAAGATCTATATAGAGGAATCAGGACCTCCTTCCTCCTGCTGGTGACCCCTCTAGTGAACACTGAAGATCTATATATAGGAATCAGGACCTCCTTCCTCCTGATGGTGATCCCTCTAGTGATATTAAAGATCTATATAGAGGAATCAGGACCTCCTTCATCCTGCTGGTGATCCTTCTAGTGATGTAAAGATCTATATAGAGGAATCAGGACCTCCTTCCTCCTGCTGGTGACCCCTCTAGTGATATAAAGATCTATATAGAGGAATCAGGACCTCCTTCCTCCTGCTGGTGATCCTTCTAGTGATGTAAAGATCTATATAGAGGAATCAGGACCTCCTTCCTCCTGCTGGTGATCCCTCTAGTGATATAAAGAGGAATCAGGACCTCCTTCCTCCCGCTGGTGATCCCTCTAATGATATAAAGATCTATAAACAGGAATCAGGACCTCCTTCCTTCTGCTGGTGACCTCTCTAGTGATATTAAAGATCTATATAGAGGAATCAGGACCTCCTTCCTCCTGCTGGTGATCCTTCTAGTGATGTAAAGATCTATATAGAGGTATCAGGACCTCCTTCCTCCTGCTGGTGATCCCTCTAGTGATAACTAAAGATCTATGTAGAAAAATCAGGACCTCCTTCCTCCTGATGGTGATCCCTCTAGTGATATAAAGATCTATATAGAGGAATCAGGAACTCCTTCCTCCTGATGGTGATCCACTAGTGATATATAGAGGAATCAGAACATCCTTCCACCTGCTGGTGACCCCTCTAGTGATATGAAGATCTATAAAGAGGAATCAGGACCTCCTTCCTCCTGCTGGTGACCCCTCTAGTGATATGAAGATCTATAAAGAGGAATCAGGACCTCCTTCCTCCTGCTGGTGACCCCTCTAGTGAACACTGAAGATCTATATAGAGGAATCAGGACCTCCTTCCTCCTGATGGTGATCCCTCTAGTGATATAAAGATCTATATAGAGGAATCAGGACCTCCTTCCGCCCGCTGGTGATCCCCCTAATGATATAAAGATCTATAAACAGGAATCAGGACCTCCTTCCTTCTGCTGGTGACCCCTCTAGTGATATTAAAGATCTATATAGAGGAATCAGGACCTCCTTCCTTCTGCTGGTGATCCTTCTAGTGATGTAAAGATCTATATAGAGGAATCAGGACCTCCTTCCTCTTGCTGGTGATCCCTCTAGTGATATAAAGATCTATATAGAGGAATCAGGACCTCCTTCCTCCTGCTGGTGATCCCTCTAATGATATAAAGATCTAAATAGAGGAATCAGGACCTCCTTCCTCCCTCTGGTGATCCCTCTAGTGATATAAAGATCTATATAGAGGAATCAGGACCTCCTTCCTCCTGCTGGTGATCCTTCTAGTGATTTAAAGATCTATATAGAGGAATCAGGACCTCCTTCCTCCCTCTGGTGATCCCTCTAGTGATATAAAGATCTATATAGAGGAATCAGGACCTCCTTCCTCCTGCTGGTGATCCTTCTAGTGATTTAAAGATCTATATAAAGGGATCAAGATCTCCTTTCTCCTGCTGATGATCCCTCTAGCTCTCTAAAGATCGATTTGGGGGGATCAGGTCCTCCTTCCGCTTGCTGATGACTTCTCTAGTACTGGCATAATTCTCGCACTTGGCAGAGCCTACGGCATGACGCCAATTATCTTTTTAGATGTCTGTAAGGGGTACATTTTTCCCACTTACCACCAATGTATGGGCCATTTCTTTCCCTGACCCCAATTCATTTTGCTTAGCAGGGGTTCCCCTAGACCTAAAAGTTACTTCAAGGGTTTCTCAGAGGTAAAATGGTTGGGAAAGGCTGCCATGGATGGACAGTTGTTGGAGGATGGACAACTTACCCGGTGCTGAGCGATCATCTGCTCCTGGGCACACTGCATCTGTTGCAGCTCCTTCAGGCGGGACTCCAGAGGGGAAATAGCGGACATCAACTCCTCCTGTTGGCAAGAAAATAGAAAAATATAAATAGCATTTTCTGGAGGAGTGCTATCCTCTGTACCGACCACCTCTCTCGATATACAGTGCGGTAATCTCCTACTTTGTGTTGGATGTGAAGTACACATGTAGAATTGTGGTGTGTATGGCATATGTAGACTCACCTTGTATCCCCCGACGGCCTCCTGTATGGGGATTAGTGTATGCCCAGGTAGTGGCTCGGTGGACCCTCTGCAGCGAGGGCACAAGAGCCTGCTGTCTTGGGTGGAAAAAAACTGAACCTTTTCCCCGTGCTCGGAACACACGCTCCTCTGCCCACCATCGGGGGACTGCACCGGCGGTGGGCGGCATTTTGGGCACGATGGGTAAGCCTCCTGTCCCCTCCAAGATCGCTCCAAGCATCCCCTGCATAGGCAGTGCCCACAGGACATGGTGACGGGCTCACGGGGCACATCGTGGCACATGACACAGCTCAGGGAGGGCAGAAGGGGCAAGGGACTGGGGCTGGTGGCCATTGTTGCAACTTGGGGCTCCTAATTCAGAATGTCCCACCGGGCCTCAGGCTGTCGCTCTGGCTGTCTCTGTGACTAGGGTGTCTCTCACTGAGCTATGGGCGTCTCTGCGACTCACGCTGTCTCTCTGAAGTCTCCCTGGACTTTGACTGTCTCTCGGTGACTTTGAAGTCTCCGTAAACTCTGACGGTCTATCTAAAGTCTCTCTGAACTCTGACTATCTCTTGGTGACTCTGAAGTTTCCCTGAACTCAAATTTTCCCTCTCTAGGTGGACTCTCTAGTCCACCTGTCTCTCGGCAGTGCCGATATCTCTCTATGATCCTTCAGTCTCTCAGGGTTTCTGTCTCTCTATCTTCTCCACTCTCCTCTGTCTCTCCTGTTCGCCCAGGTCTCTCTATACCGCTGAACGTCTCTGCTATCTCTTAGTCCCCTCTGCTCCCAGCTGTCACTGCTATTGTCCTAGATGTCTCTATCTCTGTAGCAATCTCTGCTGTCTCTCAGCCTTGCTGTCTCTTCTCTTGTCCCAGATGGTCCCAGATGTCTCTATCTCAGGATGTCTCTCCTTTTGCCCCAGATATCTCTATCTCAGGGTGTCTCTCCTTTTGCCCCAGATGTCTCTATCTCAGGAGGTCTCTCCTATTGTCCCAGATGTCTCTATCTCAGGATGTCTCTCGTTTTGCCCCAGATGTCTCTATCTCAGGATGTCTCTCCTTTTGCCCCAGATGTCTCTATCTCAAGCTGTCTCTCCTATTGTCCCAGATGTCTCTATCTCAGGATGTCTCTCCTTTTGCCCCAGATGTCTCTATCTCAGGATGTCTCTCCTTTTGCCCCAGATGTCTCTATCTCAGGATGTCTCTCCTTTTGCCCCAGATGTCTCTATCTCAGGAGGTCTCTCCTATTGTCCCAGATGTCTCTATCTCAGGAGGTCTCTCCTTTTGCCCAAGATGTCTCTATCTCAGGAGGTCTCTCCTATTGTCCCAGATGTCTCTATCTCAGGAGGTCTCTCCTTTTGCCCAAGATGTCTCTATCTCAGGAGGTCTCTCCTATTGTCCCAGATGTCTCTATCTCAGGAGGTCTCTCCTTTTGCCCAAGATGTCTCTATCTCAGGAGGTCTCTCCTATTGTCCCAGATGTCTCTATCTCAGGATGTCTCTCCTTTTGCCCCAGATGTCTCTATCTCAGGATGTCTCTCCTATTGTCCCAGAAGTCTCTATTCCTCTGGCAATCTTTCTGCCCCCTCTTCTCCCAGCTGTCTCTTCTATTGTCCCAGATGGTCCCAGATGTCTCTATCCCAGGCTGTCTCCCCTATTGCCCCAGATGCCTCTATCCCAGGCTGTCTCCCCTATTGTCCCAGATGTCTCTACCCCTCTGGCTGTCTCTCTGCTCCCAGCAGTCTCCCTGATTGCCCCTTGCTGTCTCTTATTCCCTGCAGGCCTGGCTGTCTCTGAGTGACCCCTATCCTCTTCCTGGGTGTCTCTCTCGCCCCTATTTCCTCCCCTGTGTGGTGCGTCTGTCTCTGAGCGGCAGGAGGGAGGGGGAAGGGAGGAGGAAGGGGGGGAAGGGGAGGAGGCAAGGGGGGGGGCTCACACAATAATAGGGGGAGAGAGGGAGGGGGAGAGAGAAGGGAGGGACACAGGAGAGGAGGGGGAAGCTGCAAACAAAGCAGCCATGGGGGGGGTGAAATGCAGGCTGCAGCACTAAAGCCATGTGTTCCCTAGGATTAGATTGCAAGCTCTTCTTCCTACATGTGTGGTTACATTGTATCCGGGAGGAGGAGGGTGAGGGGTTAATGGCGTGTTTGTGGAGAAGAAGGAGGAAGAGCGGGGAGGAGGGGAGAGCGGAGGGGGGGGAGGGGAGCGTGGTGGTGGTGGTGGTGGGGGGATGATGGAGGATCAGAGGGCGGCTGAGCGGAGGGGTGGAAAGAAAATGGGGTCTGACGTGGAATTATGGGGGCGAAGGACGTTTATGGAAGGAGAGACGGATAGAGAGGAGAGAACGCCATTATTTATTAGAGCGTCTGCAGAGTGTCGCACTGCGTTATGTGCCGGGGGAGCGCGAAAATGGACAATCACGTGACCCCCTCCCCCCCCCTCCGATACAGCGAGAAGGTCACAGCGACCAACGCGGAGGAAAGAGATTCCGATCACTGAACAAAGTATCAATAAAGGGACATCCAGAAGTCTATACAATGTAACCAATCTTTAGAATACATTGGGGGTTGATTTACTAAAACTGGAGAGTGCAAAATCTGGTGCAGCTGTGCCTGAGAGCCAATCAGCTTCTATCTTCAGCTTGTTCAGTTTGACAATAAAACCTGGAAGCTGATTGGCTCCCATGCAGAGCTGCACCAGATTTTGTACTCTCCAGTGTTAGTAAATCAACCCCAATGTATTTGTTACATTGTATAGAAATGTGGATGTCCCTTTATTGATACTTTATATTGTAAGGATTTGTTACATTGTATAAAATTCTGGATCCCCTCCCCCCATTGATACTTTGTATACTAAGGACTATGTTACATTGTATAGAGTCCTGGATCCCCTCCCCCCATTGATACTTTGTATACTAAGGACTATGTTACATTGTATACAGTCCTGGATCCCCTCCCCCCCCACCATTGATAATTTTGGATTGATTCACTAAAACTGGAATGTGCTAGTTCTGGAGCAGCTGTGTGTGATAGCCAATCCGCTTCCAGGTTTTATTATCAAAGCTATAATAGAACAAGCTGAAGTTAGAATCTGATTGGTTATCATGCACAGCTGCACCAGATTTTGCACTCTCCAGTTTTAATAAATTCAACTTCTTTTGTTTTCTGAGGATTTGTTACATTGTATAGAATTCTAGATCTCCCCCCCCCCAATGATACTTTGTATCTGAGGATTTGTTATATTGTATACAGTTCTGGATCTCCCTCCCCCAATGATACTTTGTATCTGGGGATTTGTTATATTGTATACAGTTCTTGATCCCCCTCCCCCAATGATACTTTGTATCTGAGGATTTGTTATATTGTATACAGTTCTGGATCTCCCTCCCCCAATGATACTTTGGGGTTTATTTTACTAAAACTGGAGAGAGCAAAATTTGGTGCAGCTCTGCGTGGTAGCCAATCAGCTTCTACCTTCAGTAAAGCTTTGACAATGAAACCTGGAAGCTGATTGGCTGCCATGCAGAGCTGCATCACATTTTGCACACTGCAGTGTTAGTGAATCAATCCCAAAATATCAATGGTGGGGGGGAGGGGATCCAGAACTGTATACAATGTAACAAAATCCTTAGAATACAAATTATCATGGGGGGGAGGGGGATCCAGAATTCTATACAATGTAACAAATCTTTACACTATAAAGTATCAATAAACAAACATCCAGAAGTCTATACATTCAACTTCTTTTGTTTTCTAAGGATTTGTTACATTGTATAGAATTCTGGATCTTCCCCCCAATGATACTTTGTATCTGAGGATTTGTTACATTGTATAGAATTCTGGATCTTCCCCCCAATGATACTTTGTTTCTGAGGATTTGTTACATTGTATACAGTTCTCGATCCCCCTCCCCAACGATACTTTGTATCTGAGGATTTGTTACATTGTATACAGTTCTGGATCCCCCTCCCCAATGATACTTTGTATCTGAGGATTTGTTACAATTGTATACAGTTCTCGATCCCCCTCCCCCAATGATACTTTGTATCTGAGGATTTGTTACATTGTATACAGTTCTGGATCCCCCTCCCCCAATGATACTTTGTATCTGAGGATTTGTTACATTGTATACAGTTCTGGATCCCCCTCCCCCAATGATACTTTGTATCTGAGGATTTGTTACATTGTATACAGTTCTCGATCCCCCTCCCCCAATGATACTTTGTATCTGAGGATTTGTTACATTGTATACAGTTCTCGATCCCCCTCCCCCAATGATACTTTGGGGTTGATTTTACCAGAACTGGAGAGTGCAGAATGTGGAGCAGCTGTGCCTGGGAGCCAATCAGCTTCTACCTTCAGCTTGTTCAGTTAAACTGTGACAATGAAACCTGGAAGCTGATTGGCTCCCATGCACCGCTAGACTGCACTGTGCTGTTGCTCCAGAACTTGGGGAATGAGCAGAAGCTTCTCTGACTTCTATCATCCAATCACATGCCAGCAAAAATGCTGTTTTGTTTTTGATTTTTTGTTTGTTTGTTATTTTTCCTTGCACTGTTGCACATGATTGGGTCTTCTTTACAAAAGTGAAGCTAAACCTCATTTACTGAGCTGTGGGGGGACTGCACTTTGCAGAGTGCTCAGTCTATTTGCCTTTAGTAAATCACCCCCAAAGTATCAATGGGGGGGGGGGGGGGATCCAGAATTCTATACAATGTAACAAATCCCTAAAATACAAAATATCAATGAGGAGGGGGAGGGGCATCCAGAACTCTGTACAATGTAACAAATACTTACTATACAAAGTATCAATGAGGAGGGGGAGGGGGATCCAGAATTCTATACAATGTAACAAATTCTTACTATACAAAGTATCAATGAGGAGGGGGGAGGGGGATCCAGAATTCTATACAATGTAACAAATTCTTACTATACAAAGTATCAATGAGGAGGGGGGAGGGGCATCCAGAACTCTATACAATGTAACAAATTCTTACTATACAAAGTATCAATGAGGAGGGGGAGGGGCATCCAGAACTCTGTACAATGTAACAAATACTTACTATACAAAGTATCAATGAGGAGGGGGAGGGGCATCCAGAACTCTATACAATGTAACAAATACTTACTATACAAAGTATCAATGAGGGGGGGGAGGGGCATCCAGCACTCTATACAATGTAACAAATTCTTACTATACAAAGTATCTATTTGGGGGGGGGGGGGGGGGGTCTGGAATTCTAAACAAAGACAAATCTTTTAGAATACAAAGTATCAACGGGGGAGGGTCCAGAATTCTATAGAATATAACAAAGTCTTAGAAAGCAAAGGAGTTGAATGTACTAAGACTGGAGGAGAGGGCAGAATGTGGTGCAGCTCTGCATGGGAGCCAATCAGCTTCTGACTTCAGCTTGTTCAGTGAAGCTCTGACAATAAAACCTGGAAGCTGATTGGCTCCCAGGCACAGCTGCACCGGATTTTGCACTCTCCAGTTTTATTAAATCAACCTCAATGTATCAATGGGTTGGACATCCAAAATTGTATACTTTGTATCCTTTTCTATACAATGTATCCAATTTATCCTTACAATACAAAGTATCAATTGGGGGGGGGGAGAGAGGGGTCCAGAGTTCTTCACAAAGACAAAAATCCTTTAGAATACAAAGTATTATCCTGGAAATAGGAAAGAAGAAGAAAAAAGCCCCTGAAAACGTGTGATAAACGCACATGCAGAAAAGTATCTGGAGGACGTGCGTGTTCCGGGGGGGGGGGGGTTGTTCGGTGCACTCCGGTACATTCCGGTACATTCCGGGGCAGGAAAAAAAAAATGCAGCATTTTCTACGTTTCCTTCTCTGCACCCACAAGCCCCGGGGGAAGGTAAAGCCCGTAAATCGCCACTAAAGCGATCGGCGTGTTACCGCTGACGATCGGGCGGTCTGAGTGTGAAAAGAGGGTCTTTAGAAGTCATGGCGTCTCCGACGCGTTCCGCTGCGATTTGGCCCACGATTCCGAACGCCTGCGTGTGATTGGAGCCTCGGACATCGGTGCAATAAAAAGGGCCAAGAGACACAAAGGGGAGGATATTGTGGCCAATGGAACGCATTCAATCCGAGCGCAAAAAACGCAGCATTTACAGCATTCTATTTTTAGCATTCTATTTTCAGCCATCTAAAAGAATACGGCGTGCATGAACCTTAAGGGAGATTGTACAATCAGATTGTACGGTGTATGGGGAACCTACATGCGATTATATAATCAGATTGTATTGAGACCCTACATGAGATTGTACAATCAGATTGTATGGTGTATGGGGAACCTACATGCGATTATATAATCAGATTGTATGGAGACATTACATGAGATTGTACAATCAGATTGTATGGTGTGTGGGGTGCTTTAGGCTGACCAAATACTATACAATCTGATTGTACAATCTCATGTAATGTCTCCATACACTATACGATCTCCAGTAGATCTGATATCATGTGAATGTGGTGGTCGTTCATTGTCACAGACTCGGATTTTTTGGGGGGGATTACATCATCTCCATGTCTGCCATGAAAAGGGGGGACACAGAGCCAGAGGAATCAGCCAATCAGCCAATCAGCCCATCCGGTGACCCCTCTGGCCCCTCCCCCCGGATCTCACACGCTGGAAGAGACATTAGACCACGTGGCCGAGGGACAAGCAGAGCGCCATAGAGGCCCCGCCCACCGCCACACCCCTCTAGCAGGCCGGCTCCGCCCCCTGTATGCCATAGTGCCGCGCCCCCTCTGTGTCCGAGATGTTTCCCAATAGTGGGCGGGCCCGGCCTCCCCCGTTACCTGGAGACAAGACACGCCTCCGTACGCTCTCTTGTCTTCCCTCCGTCGCTCGGCGTTCTCCCCGCCCTCTGATTGGTGGAGGCGCTTGGTGTTCTGTGGACAGCGGTGACTCTGGCCCCGCCCTCCAATCTCCGCCGCACATCCGGGTCCTGCGGCGGCTCGGCCGCTGGGTGAGTTCTCTTAAAGGGGCCGCTGTGCCCGATTCCTCCGTGTGGGGTGGTGGGGGGGTGTGAGGGCTGGTCTCCGGTTACACTGTCTGTGTACAGAGGTATGAACTGTGCAGTCCCCTTCACTGAGGATAGAAAATAGTATATAATGGGGGTACACCCTCACTGGGGGTATATAATGGGGGTACACCCTCACTGGGGGTATATAATGGGGGTACACCCTCACTGGGGGTATATAATGGAGGTACACCCTCACTGGGGGGTATATAATGGGGGCACACCCTCACTGGGGGTATATAATGGGGGTACACCCTCACTGGGGGGTATATAATGGGGGTACACCCTCACTGGGGGGTATATAATGGGGGTACACCCTCACTGGGGGGTATATAATGGGGGCACACCCTCACTGGGGGGTATATAATGGGGGTACACCCTCACTGGGGGTATATAATGAGGGTACACCCTCACTGGGGGTATATAATGGAGGTACACCCTCACTGGGGGCATATAATGGGGGGTACACCCTCACTGGGGGTATATAATGGGGGTACACCCTCACTGGGGGTATATAATGGGGGTACACCCTCACTGGGGGGTATATAATGGGGGTACACCCTCACTGGGGGGTATATAATGGAGGTACACCCTCACTCGGGGGTATATAATGGGGGTACACCCTCACTCAGGGGTATATAATGGGGGTATATAATGAGGGTACACCCTCACTGGGGGTATATAATGGGGGTACACCCTCACTGGGGGTATATAATGGGGGTACACCCTCACTGGGGGGTATATAATGGGGGTACACCCTCACTGAGGGGTATATAATGGGGGTACGCCCTCACTGAGGGGTATATAATGGGGGCACAACCTCAGATTGGTAGTACGGGGGGGTATATAATGGGGGCACACTCTCACTGAGGGCTATATAATGAGGGTATGCCCTCACTGAGGGGTATATAATGGGGGCACACCCTCAGATTGGTAGTACGGGGGGGTATATAATGGGGGCACACTCTCACTGGGGGGTATATAATGGGGGTACACCCTTGCTGGGGGGTATATAATGGGGGTACACCCTTAGATTGGTAGTACGGGGGGTACGATAGAAGTGCATGGTGTGTAGAGACGGTAAGAATGTGATTAGCGGGTGCTGGAAAGGTGGTGACAGGTTCTCTTTATCGCCTCTTCCTGGACAAGGAGATATTTAAATAGGAAGAGATTACAGCTGCAATGCTCCCCTGTAGTACCCTTTTTTCACCACAAGATGTCCTCACTCCTATGGAGTAGAAGGGTGTCCTATAAAATATTTTGCACAGCTCTTCGTCCAATCAAACTCTGTGTTCAGGGAAGTACCCGGCTGCTCTGAGGATGGGGCAAATCAAATGCTCCATTCTCTCCTGTGCTTACATATGGCCACCCGATGGCGCTGGAGATCATAGGAAATAAAGACACCTTGGTGAGAAGAGATACAATGTATCCTCCTAGAGGACACTGGAGGGAATCGGCAAACAACTGGATTCCCATTGATTGGCTACTTTCCTCCAACAATTTGCAAAACTGTTACATTGTATCTTTTGTTACCAAGCTTTATTTATCTGCTCGGATCCTCAGCTCCATCTAGTGGCCATAATGCGGTATTATCCGTAGTCACACTATGTTCATTATCAATGGACCCGTCTTTACTACTGTCTATGGTATTGGAAGACCATTCAAACGGAAGACACAAAAGCCTAAAGAACATTTGATTTAGCCTCAGAATGAACACTTTCGCGGACAAACAGCTCTGCATTTTTTTTTTTTTTAAATAAATAGACCCTCTAGTGTCTAACCTGTGGCTCAAAGGTTACATTTTTAGATTTTTTTGATTTGCATTTTCATCAATCAATGGACACTTTTCTCTGATTGGACAAGGTGGAGAGGCAGGGCGGTGATGTCACTCACTGATTAAAAACGCAAAGTGGCCTCTAAAGCCCCAATCACACCGGAGCGTTTTGGAAATGTTTGCAAAATTAAACGTATTTACGTGACACGCAAGAAAAAAAAAAAAAAAGGTGGTAGAGCGTGCATTGCCATTCTTTGTTATGACACCTCAAAAAAGTGCGAGCAGACGCACGTTTTCCCATGCAGAAAAACGCTCGGAGATCACGTGCAAAAGCAACATTTAAAGGGGCTGCAAACCCTCATGTTTTTTCATTCAGGGCTGTAAAGAATATACACCATGTGTTTTAAAAAAAATATATACTGTACAAAACTAGAGGATCTGTACACACACACAGACCGGGGTTATGCCGGTTGGTGTTCTCTGTTCTTCCCATTCCCGACTCTTCTCATTCTTCTTCTTCTTCTTGTTCTTGCAGGCAGCCATGGCGGAGAAGAAATCGGGAAATCCTGCGCAGGACAGAGAGCCATCCAAGCTGGAAGAGTCTCACTGCACGTCCACCGCGGCCAAGAACCTCGCCATCCTGAAAGAGCGCTCCTTCGACATCACCTTCGATGTGGGAGATGAATACGAGATCATCGAGACGATCGGCACCGGAGCTTATGGCGTGGTGTCGTCTGCTCGCAGGAAGGGCACCGGTAACCATGATTTTATACTGCGTTTAATATATATGTAAGATCTACATTATGTGGTATGGTATATACCGGTATGTTCCCATTCCTCCTGCAGGTCAGAAGGTCGCCATTAAGAAGATCCCCAACGCCTTCGATGTGGTGACTCACGCCAAGCGAACGTTACGAGAACTGAAGATTCTGAAGCACTTCAAACATGACAACGTCATCGCCATCAAAGACATCCTGAAGCCGTCTGTGCCTTATACCGAGTTCAAATCTGTGTAAGAACCGCTCATTTCTTTTCCTTCTCCTGCGGGGGGGAGTGGGGATAGAGAGCTCTCCATTCCTAGGTGAGGGGGGATAGAGAGCTCTCCATTCCTAGGTGAGGGAGGATAGAGAGCTCTTCATTCCTAGGTGAGAGGGGGATATAGAGAGATCTTTTCATTCCTAGGTGAGGGGGGGATAGAGAGCTATCCATTCCTGGGTGAGAGGGGTATAGAGAGCTCTTCATTCCTAGGTGAGGGGGGATATAGAGAGATCTTTTCATTCCTAGGTGAGGGGGGGATAGAGAGCTTTTCATTCATAGGTGAGAGGGGGATAGAGAGCTCTTCATTCCTAGGTGAGAGGGGGATAGAGAGAGAGCTCTTCATTCCCAGGTGAGGGGGGATAGAGAGCTATCCATTCCTGGGTGAGGGGGTATAGAGAGCTCTTCATTCCTAGGTGAGAGGGGGATAGACAGCTCTTCATTCCTAGGTGAGGGGGATAGAGAGCTCTCCATTCCTAGGTGGGGGGGGGGGGGGTAGAGAGCTCTTCATTCTTAGGTGAGGGGGGATAGAGAGAGAGCTCTCCATTCCTAGGTTAGGGGGGATAGAGGGCTCTCCATTCCTAGGTGGGGGGGGGGGGGGATAGAGAGCTCTCCATTCCTAGGTGAGGGGGGTAGAGAGCTCTTCATTCTTAGGTGAGGGGGGATAGAGAGAGAGCTCTCCATTCCTAGGTGAGGGGGGATAGAGGGCTCTCCATTCCTAGGTGGGGGGGGGGTAGAGGGCTCTCCATTCCTAGGTGGGGGGGGGGGGTAGAGGGCTCTCCATTCCTAGGTAAGGGGGGAGATAGAGAGAGGACTCTCCATTCCTAAGTGAGGGAGGATAGAGAGCTCTCCATTCCTAGGTGGGGGGGGGGATAGAGAACTCTCTATTTCTAGGTGAGGGGGGTAGAGAGCTCTCCATTCCTAGGTGAGGGGGGTAGAGAGCTCTCCATTCCTAGGTGAGGGGGGGATAGAGAGCTCTCCATCCCTGGGTGAAGGAGGATGGTGATCTCTTGATTCCTGGGTGAGGGGGGATAGCGAACTCTCCATTCCGGGTTGAGGGGGGACATTGATCTCTTCCTTTTTGGGTGAGGGGGAATAGCAATCTCTCCATTCCTGAGTAAAGGGGGATAGAGATCTTTTTCCATTCCTAGGTCACAGGGGATAACTGTCCCTCCTCATTCCTGGGTGAGGAGGGGATGGCTATTTCTCCATTCCTAGGTGGAGGAGGTAACAATCTCATCATTCCTAGATGAGGGGGGGGACATCAATTTCTCTATTTCTAGGTGTTTGGGCACATCGATCTCTCCATGGGCCCTCTACTGGTGGTGAGTGGCACTGCTGTTTAGCACCCTCCCTTTTCTCTAACATCCTCCCTGCATTGGTGGTCAGTGGAAGGGTTATATAGCCCCACTCATTGTTTACTTACCAGATGACATATTCCAGAGCTGCTCACTCTCTGATGACGTTGGGTCAGGTCTGTACTTCTACTGTTGGGCGGAGTAAACTTGTGCCTGACTGTATTGGCAGTGCCAGGTGTAGGAAGTCCCACAGCCAGTCTGCACTGGTGCCCAGCAGGGGGTTAATCATGCCTAGGATGTGACAGACCATACAGAGAGAGTCGGTAGACTGCACACGGTCTACATGCTGTGTGTTGGGCACGGAGGATATACAGTGCCTGGACCAAAAATATGATGGCCTTTTTCAGCTCCATTTTCAAAGCAGGAAGCCCACCCTGGCCTGTTCAGTTCGCTACAACCAGCTCTGATGGAAGACTGTTGCACATTTTTTACTGCTCTTAAAGTATTTCTTTCTTTTTTCTTCTGATCTTCAGGTACGTGGTGCTGGATCTCATGGAGAGTGATCTTCACCAGATCATCCACTCCTCGCAGCCCCTGACCTTAGAACACGCCCGCTACTTCCTGTACCAGCTGTTGAGGGGTCTAAAATACATCCACTCTGCAAACGTTCTTCACCGCGACCTGAAGCCAAGTAACCTTCTGATCAATGAGAACTGTGAGCTGAAGATTGGCGACTTTGGCATGGCCCGAGGACTTTGCACCAAGCCTGACGAGTACAAATACTTCATGACGGAGTATGTGGCCACCCGCTGGTACCGTGCCCCAGAGCTCATGCTGTCGCTCCACGAGTACACTCAGGCCATCGACATGTGGTCCGTGGGCTGCATCTTTGCCGAAATGCTGGGCCGCAAACAGATCTTCCCTGGCAAGAACTATATCCACCAGCTTCAGCTCATCATGACGGTGCTTGGAACACCATCCAGCCAGGTGATCCGAGCCATCGGAGCAGAGAGGGTCCGAGCGTACATCCAGAGCTTGCCCTCTCGCCAGCCGGTGCCCTGGACGAGCCTGTACCCTCAAGGAGACAGGAAGTCCTTGGATCTGCTCTCCAAAATGTTGCGGTTTGACCCGCGTGAGCGGATATCCGTGTGCGAAGCCCTGCGGCACTCTTTTCTATCCAAGTACCACGACCCGGACGACGAACCGGAATGTGTGCCAGCGTTTGACTTTGACTTTGACAAGCAGATCCTGACCAAAGAGCAGATCAAAGAGGCCATTGTGGCTGAGATAGACGGCTTCCACCAGAGGAGGGAGGGCATCCGACGGCAGATCAGCTTTAAACCCGTCCTGAAACCAGCAGATGAGGGCCCCGTGACCGACCACGTCATTGGGTCAGATGACTTTCAGTCACCGCCGCTCCCGCCGCCCCCTCAAGGGTTTGACGTGGATATGCCAAGTGCCAACTCCGCCAGGGAAAGAGTCGATTTCCCCATGGAGTCACCAAGAGCCCCCGTGAAGCCGGAAACCATCGACCTGACCTCTCCCTCGGAGATTGGAGATGTTGTGCCAACGAGAGAAAATACGGAGGTGAAAGAGGAGGCTCCAGCGATTAAGACTGATCCCGAGCCAGTGCCAAAGAGGGAGGGCGCTATTTCTGACGACACCAAGGCGGCACTGAAAGCTGCTCTACTGAAATCGGCCCTCCGCAACAAATCCAAAGGTGAGCTGAAGGCATTTCAAGTGTTGGTTTTATTCTTGTTGTGTGGATTACCCCTTGAAGGCCTGTCTGACCTGCTTCTCTTTGTGCTACAGTCAAATGCACAATGCAGTGTTTGTAAACAAAGCCTACCCACACAAGCCTGTACACTGCTTTAATGTAAAACCACTTCCCAACTGCCCTATAGCGGATTTACTGAATCACATGTGTGTAGGGGTGTATGTATATGTATATGTGTATATATATATATATATATATATATATATATATATATATATATATATATATATATATATATATATATATATATATATATATATATATATATACACATACACACATATACGGAATTCAGCACTCCCGCCGGAACGCCACTTCTGCTGTGATTAGTCACAGCAGAAGCCAATCAGCGGGTGCCGGCCAATGGATGTCCGCAGGCACTCACTAATTGGCGAGGAGAGAGGCTCGATGGAGCTCTGCCTATGTAAACAAAGCAGAGCTCCGTCCTGACGGGGCGGGATGTAATGGATTTTCTTTTTCTGCAAAGCAGGGAAGAAAATCTATCACATCCCTTAGTAAAAGCACCTCACACAGTATGCAAAAACACTGAGAGCTTAGGGTGATGGTGAGTCCTTTGCGTGCGATCGATGGAGGTGAGCCCCTTGTGTGCAATTGGTGGAGGTGAGCCCCGTGCGTGCGATCGGTGGAAGTGAGCCCCGTGCGTGCGATCGGTGGAAGTGAGCCCCGTGCGTGCGATCGGTGGAGGTGAGTCCCGTGCGTGCGATCGGTGGAGGTGAGTCCCGTGCGTGCGATCGGTGGAGGTGAGCCCCGTGCGTGCGATCGGTGGAGGTGAGCCCCGTGCGTGCGATCGGTGGAGGTGAGTCCCGTGCGTGCAATCGGTGGAGGTGAGTCCCGTGCGTGCGATCGGTGGAGGTGAGCCCCGTGCGTGCGATCGGTGGAGGTGAGCCCCGTGCGTGCGATCGGTGGAGGTGAGCCCCGTGCGTGCGATCGGTGGAGGTGAGCCCCGTGCGTGATCATTGGAGGTGAGAGTGGCGGAACTACCAGGGTTGCAAAGGTCACACTTGTGACTGGGCCCTGGCTTACCACCACCGTGGGGGGGCCCCAAGATGGCAGGAAAGGGTCCCACTGCTGGACCATAAAAAAAGGGCCCTGCGACAGGAGTAAAGGGCCACAAGATCAATGAGAAGGGGCCTGTGCTCAGAGGAGAGGGCCCCAGGATCATTGGGTCCTGGGGCCCTTCATGGTTTCTTGCACCAGGGCCCTGAAGGTTCTAGGTACACAACTGGATGAAGCCTGGCTAGAAGCACCCCAATGATAAGGGCACAAACCCCAAATCCTGTATCTTTACACCAATAATGTAAGCATCTGTTGTTCCTAATTCTTGTCCTTGTGTCTCTCCCGTAGATGCCCCCAGTTCCATTCCTGAGACCCCTGAATTAAAGAAGCCAATCACGGCACAGGAGCGACAGCGTGAAAGGGAGGAGAAAAGGAGGCGGCGGCATGAGCGCGCCCGGGAGAAGGAAAAGAAGCAGAAAGAGAAGGAGCGGCGTGAGAAAGCGGACGGATTTGGCGGGTTGATTTTGAGCGAAAATGACAAGAACCTTTTGGAACGGTGGACACGGATGATTGATCAGACGCAGCAACAGCCTCTTCCCCAGCTGGCCCCGCCTCCCACCAACCCAACCCCAACCGTGCCAAAACCATCTCCATGTCCAGACATGGGCACCATGACTCCGCCCCTTCCCCAACAGACAGTGTTTGGCATGGCCAATCTCAATCCAGTTCCTGAGGTCCGATGCCAGCAGAATGGAACCATCTCAGCTCCCACTGTCGCGCCAAATATCCAGTTTATTCCAAGGTGCCTGAACCCCTGCCCTGTGCCCAACCTTCTCCATTATGTGCCACCCACCCCAGCACCCTTCCAGATTGCCCCTGTGGTGCTGGCTCCCCAAGTGAAGCCAGTGGCTCCTCCAATCGCCAGCCAGCTTCCCCCAGATGTCAAATTTATTTCCAGTGGGCACGTTCTTCCTGGGGCTTTCTCTGCTCAGGCCAGAATCAACCCAACATGGAGGCATCAAGAAAGCTGGCCAGCGGCCGACACAGGAGACGGAAAGCGGAATTCCATCGCTGTGGATCCCACGCTCTTCCTACGCAACCCCACTGACATTGAGCAACCAACACAAATCCCTGGAATAACGTTCCCCGGTGGGGTGGATTGTCGCGTTCAAGAAGAGCCCAAGCCTCAAGATCTGACACCTCTCCGACCCACCACCTTCAACTCAGCCGACCCCTCGACCTCCATCTCTCCAGATATCAACCTGGTGACCCAACAGTTCTCAAAGTCTCAGGTAGGAGCGTCAATCAATGCGTCCCTCAGAACACTAAACCTAAACCCAAGAAATGTGATATATTGCAGGCTTACCAGTCAAGACCAGGCCAGTTCTGATACTTCTTGTTTACATTTAAAAATCAATATTTTGTGCTATAAAATTACTTCCAACCCCCAAACATTATATATTTTTTAAACAGAGGCCCTAGAGAATAAAACAGGGGGTGTTGCAGTTTTTTATGCCATGTATTATTTGTGCAGCAGTTTTTCAAACACAATTTTTTTCTACTGATTTTCCCTGAACACTCCCAGGTAGAGGATGTCCTGCCCCCTGTCTTCTCTGTCACACCAAAAGGAAGTGGTGCTGGGTACGGATTGGGCTTCGATCTTGAGGAGTTCCTGAACCAGTCCTTCGATATGGCATCAGAGAGCCGCGAGAGGTAAGATGGTTATTTAGGGCTTGGAAGGGATCAGTGGTTCCCCCTTCATCAGGGCTCGGTACCCTTCAATGGATTCACCTTTTATCAGGGCTTGGTACTGTCCAGTGGGTCTCCCTTTTATCAAGGCTTGGTATTGTCCAGTGGGTCCCCCTTTTATTAGGGCTTGGTATTGTCCAGTGGGTCCCCCTTTTATTAGGGCTTGGTACTATCCAGTGGGGCTCCCTCTAATAGGGCTCGGTACCATCCAGTGGTTCCCCCTTTATCAGGACTTGGTACTATACAGTGGGTCCCCCTTTATCAGGGCTTGGTACTATACAGTGGGTCCCCCTTTATCAGGGCTTGGTACTGTCCAGTGGGTCCCCCTTCATCAGGGCTTGGTACTGTCCAGTGGGTCCCCCTTCATCAGGGCTTGTTACTGTTCAGTGGGTCCCCCTTCATCAGGGCTTGGTACTGTCCAGTGGGTCCCCCTTTATCAGGGCTTGGTACTGTCCAGTGGGTCCCTATTTCATCAGGGCTTGGTACTGTCCAGTGGGTCCCCCTTCATCAGGGCTTGGTACTGTCCAGTGGGTCCCCCTTTATCAGGGCTTGGTACTGTTCAGTGGGCCCCCCTTCATCAGGGCTTGGTACTGTCCAGTGGGTCCCCCTTCATCAGGGCTTGGTACTGTCCAGTGGGTCCCCAATTTATCAGGGTTTGGTACTGTCCAGTGGGTCCCCATTTCATCAGGGCTTGGTACTGTCCAGTGGGTCCCCCTTCATCAGGGCTTGGTACTGTCCAGTGGGTCCCCCTTCATCAGGGCTTGGTACTGTTCAGTGGGCCCCCCTTCATCAGGGCTTGGTACTGTCCAGTGGGTCCCCCTTCATCAGGGCTAGGTACTGTCCAGTGGGTCCCCCTTCATCAGGGCTTGGTACTGTCCAGTGGGTCCCCCTTCATCAGGGCTTGGTACTGTCCAGTGGGTCCCCATTTCATCAGGGTTTGGTACTGTCCAGTGGGTCCCCATTTCATCAGGGTTTGGTACTGTCCAGTGGGTCCCCATTTCATCAGGCGTTGGTACTGTCCAGTGGGTCCCCATTTCATCAGGGCTTGGTACTGTCCAGTGGGTCCCCCTTCATCAAGGCTTGGTACTGTCCAGTGGGTCCCCCTTAAACAGGGCTTGGTACTGTCCAGTGGATCCCCCTTGATCAGGGCTTGGTACTGTCCAGTGGGAACCCCCTTCATCAGGGCTTGGTACTGTCCAGTGGGTCCCCCTTGATCAGGGCTTGGTACTGTCCAGTGGGTCCCCCTTGATCAGGGCTTGGTACTGTCCAGTGGGTCCCCCTTGATCAGGGCTTGGTACTGTCCAGTGGGTCCCCCTTGATCAGGGCTTGGTACTGTCCAGTGGGTCCCCATTTTATTAGGGCTTGGTACTGTCCAGTGGGTCCCCCTTCATCAGGGCTTGGTACTGTCCAGTGGGTCCCCCTTCATCAGGGCTTGGTACTGTCCAGTGGGTCCCCATTTCATCAGGGTTTGGTACTGTCCAGTGGGTCCCCATTTCATCAGGGCTTGGTACTGTCCAGTGGGTCCCCATTTCATCAGGGCTTGGTACTGTCCAGTGGGTCCCCCTTCATCAGGGCTTGGTACTGTCCAGTGGGTCCCCCTTCATCAGGGCTTGGTACTGTCCAGTGGGTCCCCCTTCATCAGGGCTTGGTACTGTCCAGTGGGTCCCCCTTCATCAGGGCTTGGTACTGTCCAGTGGGTCCCCCTTCATCAGGGCTTGGTACTGTCCAGTGGGTCCCCCTTCATCAGGGCTTGGTACTGTCCAGTGGGTCCCCCTTTACCAGGGCTTGGTACTGTTCAATGGGTCCCTGTTATTATATAATTTGACATGTCGGGGATTTATTCATCCACATTTGTGGGCCTGTTTCTTGACACTGCGTCTATGTCTCTTTCAGCCTGGTAGACTCCGCCCCTCTTTCAGCATCACTCTTAGCCGATTGGCTGGAGGTTCATCGCATGAATCCCGCAGACCTGACCGCCCTCCAGGAAGACCTGCAGCTGGGATCTCCCATGATCCTCTCCGACATTCCCGACCTCCAAGACAGCTGAGGCAGGACAAAGGTCTCCGTGGAGGGACAGAACCTTGACTTATCCTGTATGTCTGATAGGAGAACTGTCTGATCTGCTCCTGGCTACCAGTCAGATCTATGAGCACTGACCAAAGGAGGACTTAAAGGGCAACTTGCATTTATTAAAATAAGGGATGGCTAAAGACTAGAAGGAAACCGGTCATTAACACCCAACTGAAATCCCTCATCTTCTTTTCTCTTCATAGTCCTGGAGTGCCTCCTGTAAGTTCGATGGCCCCTTAGTAGTCATCACCACACTGGTGGCACCACCCTGAGTCCTTCCCTCCTGTAGGGTAACCTAGGTACTTCCACATCCCACCCATATTAAAAAGCTGCTCCCCCCACTACAAGCCTGATTTCAGCTGGCATTTCTCTGGCACAACACTGGCAGTTCTTCTTCCAAACACTCTTGGTGGGTGAAGGCCCCGTAGTCTCCAGGAGCCAGATCTGGACTATTCTTGGAAGGTCTATGCTTGTGTACAGACTTATTTTTGCATAGAAAGACAATAGAGGATGAAATATGACGAGGATCAGGAGCGCACTCATCGTCTCACACTCCAGGTTACGTATCACCTGGGTCTTCAGGATGTCAGCTCTTCTGCCATAGCAGATCCAGGAGCTGCAGCCCCGTGCACTGCTCTGCGTGTGTGTGAACCAAGTCATGGGATTACCGCACACTCCGGTGACCCCCTCACCTATATGGATTTGTCTGCTGCGTGGAGCACCTGTCATTTATACATATTTGAGCTTCACTGAGGGCCCTATAGAGGAAGAGACTTACAACGTTGACCACTGCTTTTATCATGTATGAGTGACATGTCCCCTTCGATATCTTATGACCAAGGTGCACTGAGCCACCTGAACCGGTGAACATGGACAAAAGCCTTCAAAACTTCTCAACGTGCCTAGAAATCTGTATTTGAATTCGAGGAATTGTCCACCTACCTGAAAACCTTTTTTATAAAAAGCACTCGCACATCTGTCCTGAATAATCCCCATAATGTGTGTATTTCCTAGGATCATCAGCTCCATCTAGTGGCCATGATGCAGTATTTTCCTGAAATACCACGACCTGTTAGACCGCATTATGGTCACCAGGTGGAGCTGACGATCATAGAGAATACACACATTGGAGACTGCTGAGGGATTCGCACAGCAAAATTTTTTAAATAGACCCCATAGAGGTGGATTTACTAAAACTGGAGAGTGCAGAATCTGGTGCAGCTGTGCATGGGAGCCAATCGGCTTCTAACTTCAGCTTCTTCAATTAGGCTTTGACAACAAAACCTGCCAGCTGATTGGTTTCTATGCAGAGCTGCACCAGATTTTGCACTCTCCAGTTTTAGTAAATCAACCCCAAAATGTCAACAGCTGTAAAGCCTATGGAAGTGCTTAAAGCAGAACTTCACCCCTAAAGGGAAGTTCTGCATCTCTGCCTCCTCCACCACCTCCCTTCAACTTTTGAAGATTTTTTTTTTTCCTGGGGGGGGGTTCCTGGTTTTGACAGGTACCTGCTCCCACTTCTGCCCAGATTGCCTAGGTGATCGAAGTCCCTACCAGGAGCCTCTTGGGGCACATCACAGGTCCCAGAAGGCTGTGGGACCATTCGCAGGGCGCAGCATGGCTCACGCCTTCACAGTGTGGCGTAATAATGAACAGAAAAGGGAATGCACTCACATAGCCACATCCGTAAATTGAGGGAATGAATAAGGGAAAAAAAGGTGTATTACAACAGTAAACCTAGGTCTGACTTTAAAGGCAAAGGAAACAACGAAGAGGTATGAGAATAAACACTATTTATTTAAAAATACACAACATGAATAGAAGAATACAGAAAAATTAAAAATCATGTATACTGATACATAATGTGCAGTGAGCCCTTGTGTATCTACGCGTTTCACCATTGGGCTTCTTCAGGATTAGTCAAGGTTCTACAGATAGCAAATAAAGAGAACGGACCTCGGTTTACTGTTATAGTACACCTTTTTTTCCCTTATTCACAGTGTGGAGGAGTCACAGCCGGCTTCCCACAGTTATCATGGCGGCGCTGGGAACCCCAAAAACCAGCGAAGAACCAGCCCGGGCGAGGACAGCTCCGGATCCCTGCACAGGTAAGTGTCCTTTTATTAAAAGTCGACAGCTATTGTATTTTTAGCTGCTAACTTTTAATTTTTTTTGGGGGGGGGAGACTAAAGAACCTCTTTAGGGCTGAAGGGACCCCCGTTCTGGATCTACAAGGCCACATGGCAGAGAATTATATACTACAGATACATTAAGGGCTCGTTTACACTTGCAGCAGAGTTTCAGAGGGCGATTAACCTCTTCACGCCAGCGCCTCTCGGCCCTTAAAGTTTTAGGTTGCCGGGAGGTGGGGCTTAAGATTACGTCACTGCGATTGGCCTGTCAGGGCGGTCACGTGATCCGAAAACTGCTTGGGCTAGGGAGCTGTCGGTTAGGCACCGGTTACTGTGCCAGGAGCGTGCGGGGCACAGCTGTATTGACCGCATTTTCACGCAAATTTGCGGCCTTTCTGCAGCACAGACCAAGCGTCGAAAAGGCCGCATATTTGCGTGTGGCCCGCACCAGGGGGTTAAACTAACCGGCGTTTTATAGCCAATCACTGCCTGTTTTAACCCTGTAAGTTTGCACCACTGCACTGTATTGCGTACTTTTACGGTGCCGCCCCATTCACTTGAATGGATTGTGTTAGGCAGAGGTACCGCCCCCTGAAAGGGACAGGGGGGTATATTTTGTTCCGTGACCACGACATCTGTCTAACACTATCAGGCCACTGGGGTTGATTTACTCAAACTGGAGAGTGCAAAACCTGGTGCAGCTGTGCAGTGCCGGGACAAGGTCATCCAGTGCCCAGGGCAAAGAAGCCAGACTGCACCCCTCTTCATTATATGTGATCTTGGGGGATGCTACACCCAGCAGTCATCCGCTTGTCAAATTGCCTTGTATCAGAATGAGCTCACTGGCACCCCCATCCATACAGTAAATCACTGCGCCCAGGGCTGCCGCCCCTCCTGCCCACCCCTTGTCCCGGCCCTGCAGCTGTGCATGGTAGCCAATCAGCTTCTAACTTCAGTTTGTTCAATTAAGCTTTGACAACAAAAAAAAAAGACACACCTGGAAGCTGATCTTTCTATGCTGACCTGAACCAGATTTTGCACTCTCCAGTTTTAGTAAATCACCCCCACTGTGTTGGGTTAAAGCAGGGGTCTCAAACTTGCTGCCCTCCAGGTGTTGCGGAACTACAAGTCCCATCATGCCTCTGCCTGTGGGAGTCATGCTTGTAACGGTCATCCTTGCAATGCCTCATGGGACTTGTAGTTTCGCAACAGCTGGAGGGCCGCCAGTTTGAGACCCCTGGGTTAAAGTGATTGTAATGGTATTTTTTCTTTTAAATAACAAAAATGTTTAACTTACCTGCTCTGTGAAATAGTATTGCACAGAGCAGCCCCGATCCTTCTCTTCTGTGGTCCCTCGCTGGCACTCCTGCCCTCCCCCCCCTTCTGAGTGCCCCCATAACAAGGAGGCACTTGTGTGGACTTGATCCTGAGCCGGGCTCTGTGTATTTATTGATCAGCCCCGCCCCCTGCTGTCTCCTTACAGGCTGTGATTGACAACAGCAGGAGCCAATGGCTGCCTCCATGTCCAGTAAGGAGGGAGAAGCACAGCGCTGGATTGAGATCAGGCTCAGGTAAGTATTTGGGAAGCTGAACACAAAACTTTTTTTTTTTCTTTAACCTCAATGCAGAGACTGAATTAAAAAAAGAAAAAAAAACCTCTGCCTTTGCAACCACTTTAAGGGTGATGGTTAGGGGGGAAGTAAAACTGTGGCTCAGTTGCCTATTTTTTACCAGACTCAAGTATAAAGCAGGCCTAAAACTACAGTGGTGCTCCTGTTTCCGACACTGCAATGTCTTCAGTTATTGTTAATAAAATTTATATTTATTTATCTAGTGGAGTCTTTTTGTGAAATTATTCTTTTTTTTTTTTGTTTTGTTTTGTTTTTTTCAAGAAATATCAATGAGCTCTATATTGACATGTATATTCAATCAATGTAATCTGTGTAGTTAAAAACAATCCACTCATTTTATAAAATCTGATTTTTCATTGCCAAACATTTTGCACCCTTCTAGACCACCCCCTACCTTCCATGATTGCAGGCTGAGGTTCAAAGAATGTGACCTTTCCCTTCCAACACCACCATGACCCCAACAATATTTTCTACAATGTGATTTGTGGGCCTCTTGATCTCCAGTCAGTTGCTCTGATGCTGAGCTACAGAACCACAACCTTCATTTTTTTTTCTTTTACTTTTTATTCTTCATTTTCTTTACTAACACTCTATCTTCAAAGGTTTTTTTTTTTTTTCTTACAGGCCGCTGTTCAAAAATCAGAGGTAGTGACCTTTTTTGTTGCAGACACGAACAAGACCAATGTCTTCCATTGGCTACCCATATTAGAATAAGACACCTCTTGTGCTACAGTCAGATGTTCCACCACTGCTGGGGCGTACCTACAGGGGTTGCAGGGGTCACAATTGCGACCCAGCCCCATGCTCCAGGGGGCCCGTATAGCCCCCAGTACACCTGGAAAGGAGGGGTGGTGGCATGTAGAGGAACAGATCCCCCTCCCTCCTTCAGCTGCTGAATGCCCGCTTCTCCTCCTCTCCCTCCTGGAGGCATTCAGCAGCTTCAGGAGGGAGGGGATTGGTTCATCTACATGCCACCACCCCTCCTATCCAGCCTCTTTATGCTCCTCCCAGTGCCCCTGTATTTTCTTCTGGCCCCCCTGTGCTGTCCCCCTTCCCCTCTCCCCCCCAAGTCTGTTTGTATATTGTGAGGGTCCTGACCAGATCCCTTGGGCTGGAGCACCCCATCCCCCCCTTCATTACCTCTTATTAGTTTTCACCAGTGTATATAAGAGGAGTCCTTTATAGTTCTCCCATAAAGAGGAGTTTGTCTCCCATGGTTGAGAAGCAGGATCTCCCATTCTATGGATAGTGTAGGACCCACTGATAATGGGGTACTGTGACTCAGTAGTGGGCTTAGCACTATATGGCCATAGGGTGTAACTAAATCCCCATATTTTTGAATAAGTTCAGGTGTTTTAAATGGCCTTGGAGGATTGAAATGTCATTTTTGTATGTGTGAGCTGTAATCTATTTTGTTCCTTCCCCTCTCCCATCAGCTGCTGCGGGGGGAAGCTGTCAGGATGGAGAGTGGGGAAGGGGCCGGTAAATGTCTCATTTACCGGCCCCTTCCTTTTCTGAATGAATAGAGTGAGTGGTCCATATCGGTCACTGATTCTGTCCATTCATAACTGAAACATTGTAAACTGTATTTACTATGCTTCAGGTTGTGAATGAACAGGAAGCCTCTGTACAGAGCTATTTTTGTTCATTCATTCTGTGCAGCTGAGGCTGCCGAGAAGGAGATGGAGGGCTGTGTCCTCCATCTCCTTTCACTGTCTCAAAGGTGAAATATCAGAGGTCTGTTTAGACCCCTGATATCTCATCAAAGCTCCCCCCCCAACAAGGCTCCTAAAAATAATTGTAAAAAATAATAAAAAATACAATTGTAAAAAAAAAAACTAAATAAATAAAATTAAATAGTAAGAAAAAATTATAAAAAACGATTGATACCAGTGGAACTACCAGGGTCACAAAGGTTGAACTTGCGACCAGGCCATGGTTTTCAGCCACCGTGCTCGAATTTAAAGGGTCCCAGCTGGGGGCCCTTTATGGTTTCTTGCACCGGGGTCTTGAAGGTTCTAGTTACCCCTCTGCACCACTGGGCCGTTCCATAGGCTTTTTCTTTATTGTTTGATAATTCTGGTATTTCGAAGACGTTTGCAGGTTGCAGTTCAATGTCATAGGTTACAACCTTCCCTTGGAGAGGCAAACAAGGCTGACGCCTTCCAGGGGGCACCTGCAGTTCAGTGCTCTGCTACTGATCTATGGCCAAAGTTTTTTTTTTTTCTTGAGTATTCTCATTTTTTTAACTGTATTTTATATAATTTGAAAGATAATGTTTAAAGAACATAGACTCCACTGCAGGGATACAGAGGGGGGGACCCAGGGACCTTAAACTGCAGTTTAACGCTGAGCTACTGAGCTGTACCTCCAACATTTTTCCCAACATATAAGCTGAAGGTCTTACAGAGGACACCCAGATTTGAACCAGGGCCCTCTCAAAGTGCAGCCAAAAGTTCTGCCACTGAGCCATACCCCCCCCCCCATGTTTTCCCAGCTTAATTTTTTCTTCATTTGTAGTCATTTGGGAGCCACTATTAAAAAATCTGAGCTTGTGAAGAGTAAATAAGTTTGAGGTCTTTCAAGGGGAACCCAGGTTTGGGCTGGAGACCCCCTACGCCTTGCATCGGAATGCTCAGCCACTGATCTATACCCCCGTGTTTTTTCCAGACATTATCTTTCAAAATATCTTTTAGTGGGCACCATTCAAAGATGGTGGCCTTTCCCCTGCAGACAAAAGTGAGGCATTGGACTCCTAGGTGGCATCTTAATTTGAACCAGGGACCACTCAAGCTACAGTGGAATCCTTTACCACTAAATTAAACATTTTCCCAAACTTTAAAAAAAAAATAGCTTTCTTTCTCTTGTATAACCATCTTTTCCTAAAGACTTTTGGATTGCGCCATCCTAAAATATAAGGCTGTGAGCTCATGTTGCAGGAATAAATTAGGCTTTCCAGAGAGCACCTGGATTTGGACCAGGGATCCTCAGTCGATGGCTCTTCCACTGTCCAGAGAGCACCTGGATTTGGACCAGGGATCCTCAGTCAATGGCTCTTAGACTGTCCAGAGAGCATCTGGATTTGGACCAGGGATCCTCAGTCAATGGCTCTTCCACTGTCCAGAGAGCACCTGAGTTTGGACCAGGGACCTCTTGATCCTCAGTCAATGGCTCTTTCACTGTCCAGAGAGCACCTAGATTTGGACCAGGGATCCTCAGTCGATGGCTCTTCCACTTTCCAGAGAGCACCTGGATTTGGACCAGGGACCTCTTGATCCTCAGTCAATGGCTCTTCCACTGTGCAGAGAACACCTGGATTTGGACCAGGGACCTCTTGATCCTCAGTCAATGGCTCTTCCACTGTGCAGAGAGCACCTGGATTTGGACCAGGGACCTCTTGATGACCAGTCAATGGCTCTTCCACTGAGCAATACCCTAACCTGTTTTTACTTACATGTTTTCTTTCTCTTTTATAACTAAAAGATCTTTGAAAGCCACCATTGTACATCCATCGTCTATCATGTTGCCTGATGATGCAGATCCACTTCATTCACAATGAACGATGATTGTCGACCTGCCGAAAGAAAGAAATCCGGCCAACCAACAGACACTTCCCATCCTGTCGCTGACTAGTGCCAATCAAAAAGTATGCAAATTAAAAAGGTGTGACCGTCTGGTGGAGGAATAAATGAGGTTGAGTTCTTCAAGAAGACACCCCTACACAGACAAGATTACCGACAGTTGGGGGTCCAAGAATAATAGGCCCTACTGATCCCTTTTCCCAAGAGATGATGGGGCAGCACTACCCCACAGTGATTTCATAGCAGGTGATCTCCTCCTCAGCTGGCCATACACTATACAATCTGATTGTACAATCTCCTTTAGATTTACTGAAACTATGTAACGTGAGGACAAACTGGAACAATTCATTCAATTACAATCAAAAACGGGGCAGGCCCTTGTACTATATAATAGAGCAGATCTAAAGGAGATTGTACAAGCTTCTCGTTTACCTTATTATCCGTTCCGTGGCTGCTGGCCTTCTCTGACACTTCTTTCGCTGGCTTCTAGTCCAATATAGAAAATTCTAAATATTAACCACAACGTACAAAGCCATCCACAACATCGCCCCCAGCTACATCACCAACCTCATCTGCAGATATCATCCAAACTGTCCTCTCCGCTCCTCCCAGGACCTCCTGCTATCTAGCTCCCTTGTCTCCTCCTCCCATGCTCGCCTTTAGGACTTCTCCAGAACCTCTCCCGTCCTCTGGAACTCCCTGCCCCAGTTCGGTCAGCTCCCAACACGTCTGCCTTTAGGTAATGCTTATCCGCTTGCCGACCGGCTCACGCCGATATACGTCGGCAGAAGAGCACGTACAGGCAGATTAACGTACCTGTACGTTGCCCTTTAAGAAGCGGTTTGCGGGCGCGTGCCCACCGTGACCTCCGTGAGTGTGATCGCAGGTCCCACGGACTCGATGTCTGCGGGGATACCCATGATTGTCTCACGGTGAGGAAGAACGAGGACATGCTGATGTAAACAAGCATTTCCTCATTCTGCCTAATGACAGGACACTGATCACAGCTCCCTGTAATGGGGAGTGGTGATCAGTGTCGTGTCACACACAGCCCCTCCCCCCCACAGTTAGAACCACTCCCTAGGACACACTTAACCCCTTCACTGCCCCCTAGTGGTTAACCCCTTCACTGCCAGTCCCATTTACACAGTAATCAATGCATTTTTAATTGCACTGATCGCTGTATAAATGTAAAGGTGCCAAAATCACACCAAAAGGGTCCGGATCTGTCTGCCATAATGTCGCAGTCAGGATAAAAAACGCTGATCGCCGCCATTACTAGTAAAAAAAAAAATATTAATAAAAATGCCATAAAACTATCCACTATTTTGTAGACGCTATAACTTTTGCGCAAACCAATCAATAAACACTTATTGCGATTTTTTTTTACCAAAAATATATAGAAGAATATGTATCGGCCTAAACTGAGGAAAACAAATGTTTTTTCATATATTTTTTGGGGATATTTATTATAGCAAAAAGTAAAAAATATTGCGTTTTTTTCAAAATTGTCGATATTTTTTTGTTTATAGCGCAAAAAATAAAAAACGCAGAGGTGATCAAATACCACCAAAAGAAAGCTCTAATTGTAGGGAAAAAAGGACGTCAATTTTGTTTGGGAGCCACGTCACACGACCGCGCAATTGTCAGTTAAAGCGACGTAGTGCCGAAAAGCAAAAAGTGCACTGGTCTTTGGCCAGCCAAATGGTCCCCGTTTTACTTACCTGAGCCCCGGGACTCCATCTGGAGGGTACGCGCTGTCCATCTGCCCGGGGGTTCTCGGTTCTTGATTGGATAAATTGATAGCAGCGCAGCCATTGGCTCCGCCTCCATCAGATCATCCCCCGCAGTCATCACCTTTTGTACCACCTCCCCCTCCCTTTAGATTGTAAGCTCCATGAGCAGAGCCCTCCCATTCCTTCCGTATTGCACTGTATTGTAATCGCACTGTCACCCTTTATATTGTAAAACGCTGAGAAAATTGTTGGTGCTATATACACTCACCGGCCACTTTATTGGGTACACCTGTTCAATTTCTTGGTAACACAAATTGCTAATCAGCCAATCACATGGCAGCAACTTAATGCATTTAGGCAGCTAGACGCGGTGAAGATGACTTGCTGAAGCTCAAACCGAGCATCAGAATAGGGAAGAAAGGGTGACTTTGAACGTGGCATGGGTTGTTGGTGCCAGACGGGCTGGTCTGAGTATTTCTGGGATTTTCACACACAACCATCTCTCGGGTTTACAGAGAATGGTGGGAAAAAGAGAAAATATCCAGTGAGCGGAAGTTGTGTGGAGGAAAATGTCTTGTTGCTGTCAGAGGTCAGAGGAGAACGGGCAGACTGGTTCCAGAGTTTTCTTAGTAATTTTTCTCCTTCACTGATGTGCGCCGAGGAAACGGCACTGATGAGGAGGCACTAATATGCAGCACTGATAGGTGGCACTGAAGGGCACTGATGAGGGGGCACTAATATGCAGCACTGATAGGTGGCACTGAAGGGCACTGATGAGGGGGCACTAATATGCAGCACTAATGGGCAGCACTGAGAGGTGGCACTGATGGGCAATAATAGGTGACACAGATGGGCGGCACTGAAGGGCACAGATGGGCGGCACTGATGAGGGGGCACTAATATGCAGCACTAATGGGCAATGATAGGTGGCACAGATGAGCGGCACTGATGAGGGGGCACTAATATGCAGCACTAATGGGCAATGATAGGTGGCACAGATGGGTGGCACTGATGGGCAGGCACTAACAGGCACTGAAAGGCATCTCTGATGGGCACAGACTAGGACACTGATAGGTGGCACTGATGGGCACTTATGGCCAATGATAGGTGGCACAGATGTGCAGGCACTAATGGGAAGGCACTAATGAGCACTGAAAGGCATCACTGATTGGCATCACTGATGGGCACAGACTAGTGTCACAGATGGGCACTGAAGGGGTGATGGGGTGGCATTGAGAGGGCACTAATATGCAGCACTAATGGGCACTAATAGGCAGCACTGATGGGCACTGATAGGTGGTCCTGATGGGCACTCATGTGCAATGATAGGCGGCACTGATGGGCAGGCATTAATGGGCATTAAAAGGCATCACTGATGGGCACAGACTAGTGTCACTGATGGACACTGATAGGTGGCACTGATGGGCACTCATTGGCAATGATAGGCGGCACTGATGGGCAGGCACTAATGGGCATTAAAAGGCATTACTGATGGGCACAGACTAGTGTCACTGATGGACACTGATAGGTGGCACTTATGGGCAATGATAGGTGGCACAGATTGGCAGGCATTAATGGGCACTGATTGGCATCACTGATGGGCACAGACTAGTGTTACTAATGGGCACTGTTGGGGCAGCATTGTAATCAGTGCCCTGATTACCTATACACGTCCACCCTGCGAGATGCTGCTGATCGTCTCTCCTCTCCTCACACTCTGTCAGTATGAGGTAAGGAGAGCCCATAAATGACACCTCCTTGTTTACATGTGATGAGCTGTGATTGGACACAGCCAATCACATGGGTAAAGGGCCGCGGCTCTTTACCGAGATTGTCGCGGGCGTGCGATCCCGACGAGACTCGGCGCCGTCATATGACGTCGTCCCAGAACAAGAGCCGCCCGCTCCGCCGTCATTTGTCTATATGGCGGGAGGGGGGCTGTTAAACCGCCACGTCCTCCCTGAGTATTGTTGCTGACCATGTCCATCCCTTTATGACTACACAGTGTCCCCATTTTCTGATGGCTCCTTCCAGCAGGATAATGTCACCATGTCACTGTACTCCAATCATCTCACCACTGGACAATGAGGTCCCTGTCCTCCAATCATCTCACCACTGGACAATGAGGTCCCTGTACTCCAATCATCTCACCACTGGACAATGAGGTCCCTGTACTCCAATCATCTCACCACTGGACAATGAGGTCCCTGTACTCCAATCATCTCACCACTGGACAATGAGGTCACTGTACTCCAATCATCTCACCACTGGACAATGAGGTCACTGTACTCCAATCATCTCACCACTGGACAATGAGGTCACTGTACTCCAATCATCTCACCACTGGACAATGAGGTCCCTGTACTCCAATCATCTCACCACTGGACAATGAGGTCCCTGTACTCCAATCATCTCACCACTGGACAATGAGGTCACTGTACTCCAATCATCTCACCACTGGACAATGAGGTCCCTGTACTCCAATCATCTCACCACTGGACAATGAGGTCCCTGTCCTCCAATCATCTCACCACTGGACAATGAGGTCACTGTACTCCAATCATCTCACCACTGGACAATGAGGTCACTGTACTCCAATGGCCTCCACACTCACCACATCTCATCCAATAGAGCACCTTTGGGATGTGGTGGAATGGGAGATTGGCATCATGGATGTGCAGCCAACAAATCTGCAGCAACTGCGTGATGTTATTATGTCACTATGGAGCAAAATCTCCGAGGAACGTTTCCAACATCTTGTAGAATCTATGCCACGATTAATGAAGGCAAAACGGGGTCCAACCCGCTACTAGCAAGGAGGACCAATGCCGCGTACACACGGTCGGACTTTTCGTCTACAAAAGTCCAACGGACGCTGACGGACTAAAGCTGGCTGGTAATCCGATCGTGTGTGGGCTGCTTCGGACTTTCAACGTACTTTTTTAGCCTCAAATCCGACGTACTTTATGCCGCGTACACACGGTCGGACTTTTCAGCTACAAAAGTCCGACAGCCTGTCCAACAGACTTCCGGAGGACTTTCGGCAGACTTGCGGCGGACTTGTGGCAGACTTTCTAACGAACGGACTTGCCTACACACGACCACACAAAAGTCCGATGGATTCGTACGTGATGACGTACACCAGACTAAAATAAGGAAGTTGATAGCCAGTAGCCAATAGCTGCCCTAGCGTGGGTTTTTGTCCGTCGGACTAGCACACAGACGAGCGGATTTCGGGGTCCGTCGTAGTTACGACGTAAAGATTTGAAGCATGTTTCAAATCTAAAGTACGTCGGATTTGAGGCTAAAAAAGTACGTTGAAAGTCCGGAGAAGCCCACACACGATCGGATTACCAGCCAGCTTTAGTCCGTCAGCGTCCGTTGGACTTTTGTAGACGAAAAGTCCGACCGTGTGTACGCGGCTTTAGATTTGAAACATGCTTCAAATCTTTACGTCGTAACTACGACGGACCCCGAAGTCCGCTCGTCTGTATGCTAGTCCTACGGACAAAAAAACGACGCATGCTCATAAGCAAAAACTAAACGGAAGCACTCGGTCTAGTAAAACTAGTGTTCGTATTGTAGGTAGCACATTCATCACGCTGCAAAATCTGTGATCGTTGAATGCAGCGCATTTTATTTCTTCTTTACGAATGCTCTAAAGAACGAAGGTGTTTTGCTGTTCATAATCAGAGTTCTCCCAAACTGATTTCTGAATTCTTTTTCTCTTTGATCTCATGAATGATATAGTATGCTTTTTATAAACAATGTTTCCATACTAATAATACTTTTTCCCTTTTTTTTTTTTTTTTTTTTAGGTTTGTAAAGTTACCACAAAGAACCCATTATTCTTTTTTTTTTTTTTTCTAGTGATTATTTTTTAATTTTTAGATAAAGTTAACCCAAAGCACCGTTTTTGTTTATGTATATATTTTTTTTTCAAGACTTACCACTTGAACATTCTTAACATTAGTAATGTATTTTTGGTGTGTTTTTTTAAAACTCAATGAGATTGTTGTCCCTTGTTAATTTAACATTGTGTGTAAAATCAATGATTTAAAAGAAAACACATAAAAGTCTTTTGCTAAACTCAAAAAAGATCCATTTATTCATGGTCAAAATAAAATAAAGAGGAAGTCAACGCTGGAAAAAGTCGGTGTACAAGAAAATTGGGATCTTGAGGAGTCCATATAAGAGGGAGCACAATCTGGTCCAAGAATCCCAGAGATCAACAGCACCAGCAGATGATCTAGATGTCCCCAGACTGTGGTCCTACAACAGCCTGCGTCTTCTGTCAGACCAGACTGAACCCAGGTCATCACTTTCTTCTCTTCCCTGCAGCCTTTCCTCCACGCTGCCCTGCAGCCTTCCCTGCAGCCTTCCCTGCAGCCTTCCCTGTAGCCTTCCCTGTAGCCTTCTTTTGAGGCTGTGGCTCTGGTGTTTCAGTTGTGGCAGGAGGAGGAGGAGGAGGAGGAGGAGGAGGAGGAGGAGGGGGGGGGGCTGCCTCATGTAGTTGGGTGTTTTTGGTTAGCGTGCCCTGCAGCCCCTTATGGATTGTTTCCCCAAATAGGCGCTCACAAATGAGGCGCTGCTCCCAATCCATCTGAAGAAGCCTGCTGGCTAAGTAGCAGCCATAGGCTTCTTCCGCTTCGGGGGGGCTTGTTAAAAAACGGGTGGCCTGTTGCATGAGGCGCAGGGACGCGTCCTGTGTGACCA